>OY986970.1:25418073-25809734 GCA_963920575.1 Narthecium ossifragum | reverse complement strand
CTCATATGAAAAATAAACAATAAAGATGATATATACATATGTACATATATATTTATGATGTGCTTTACTTTACCTTATAAACTGGTCCAAAACCCCCTTCTCCGAGCTTATTAGCATCTGAAAAATTATTTGTAGCAGCCCTAAGGGTGGCTAAATCAAGCTATAGAGGCTCCGAGCTTTTGAAGTTGTCATTAGCTCCAGTATGATCACCTGGTTAATATATCGATAAAAGAACTTATTAATCTATGAAAACAACTTACAGATCCAAAATTAATTAATATTAGTGACGGAGAAGAAGTTTAGTAGAGAACATACGAAGCACTTTTCTGTAAGCTTTTCTCCTTTTCCATATGATGAAACAACAAATGCCCAAAAGAAGTAGCGCTACGGTAGCTACAGGAATGGCAATAATAACAGCCAATTTTGAGCCATGACTACTTTTGTCTCCTGCACAAACAAAAGTGAAGATATAAACTTCAATCATGAGTACGTTCCTTGGTCTGTGTCTATATATATATATTAGATTATATTAGCTCCCAAATCTTTCATATTTATCCGTGTCTAATTGCATGTTACAAATGTTATTTCACTAGTTGTCCTAAAACATTAAAAGGGTGTTTGATTGGTAGAATCAAATGATACATATATTACATGATGCGTATCTTTTTTTATCACAGGTTTGCTTGCATCGCCACGTACCGTAGATTTCCGATTTGGTGGTAAGCAGCGATGCAGACTATAGGCCTCATGCAAAGAACTAGGCGACAAGCTAATGTGAAAGCAATCACGCATACTATATTCTAAAGTTCATCTGGTTACCTGCACGAGGCGTTGCCGCATCATGCCATAGAGTGCATCTTATGATACGGATTATGAACAAATGCTTATTCCGGATGAAGTGATTTCAGGGTTAACTTATTCGGGGCTAAGGGGTTAAGAAATGAGGACATGAAAAAATAAAATAATAATAATAGATAAAATGAGAATAAAATAATTATTATTATTTTTTATGTTTAAAAATAAGTACGGGCATAAGTAATCTCATATCAAACAGTCCCTAAAAAAAATAGGGTTTCAACTATTCTCGTTCATTGGAGCTCAACTCTGTACAAAGTCTTGTTAGTTTGTTGGAACTTTGGAAAGTCGTGTCGTTGTGATGAATTGAATTGGATACCACCTTCCTCCTATTATACTAATTTTACTAAACCCATACCTATCACACACATAAAACGAAGAAGAAGAAGGAGGAAGAAGGAGGAGGAGGAGGAGGAGGAGGAGGAGGAAGAAGCAACCCACTACATTATTGCACAAGCTGTATATAAGAATTTTAGAATAAATGCTGAGCTGCTTAATTAACATACCTCCAACGGAACTGTCCTGCGGAGGTGGCGCCGCTGTTAATGCAGGGAGACCAGAGGTGCCGTAAAACGGATCTAGCTCGTACCGGAGATAACAGTTTTCTCCCAAGAAGCGGGCTCCTTTCTTTCGTCCTCCGCAGCAACTCTTTATATGGATTTCGTAATTTTTGAGACACCGATAACAGCTGTCCGGCGTCACGTCCGGCGTGCACTGCACGAACCCAAAGATGTTCGTATAGCTATCCAAGTGATCCGAAGGCCCGGCGGCAGATTTCCGGGCCGAATGGTACGCCGCCGCCTTCGTGAGGTTATTCATTAGGTTTCCCAAAGCATCATCGAAGCTCTTGACATCCGACACGTTCTCAGGGTTGCTCAACGAATATGTAATACTCCTGTCGGTTCCGTCGTCGAAGAAGCTCTGGTTGGAGTAACGAAGGAAGAAGTGTTCGTACCAGAGAATGGCGTTCATTCCTAGCCGGCAGAGGTTGCGGAGGTCGGCGAGGGCTGTGAAGAGGCAGCTCCGGCACTCGTCTGGGGAGATGTTGTCAAGGCACCAGGTGAGGCCGTAGACGGCGTCGGGGGACTGGCCGACGGTGTTGTTGGAGAAGCCGGTGGGTGGGGTGGCGGCGGAGAGGGAGGAGAGGAGGCCGTTGAGGTTGGATTGGAAGGTGCTGCCGGCGGTGTAGTTGGCGTCGTTGGAGCACCGGTGGTCCCAAAGTTGGGCGGCGACGGGTGTGTTAGAAAGGCGGAGGAGGAGAAGTAGAGATGAAAGCTGGAAGATCAGGAGGGAAGACATTGCTATTGCTGCCCCGATTTTTTATTCTTGTTGTTCTGATCTCTTAAAAAGAAGAAGATGAGACGTTTGAGGATGGCAATTTGCCCGACACGGGGTCCGGCCCCACCCCGTCCCTAATGGGGGCGGGTTTGAGGGATCCTAAATGGGTACGGAATCAGGTTTTGGGGATGTGTGTAAAACCTTGATCGGATCAGGGCGGGGTCGGGGAAGGATATCCTCGTCCCGTCCCGTCCCGATTGGATATTTATAATAATTAATATAGTGATATATTACCTCACTATAATTCATTTTTCTAAAAAATCTTAACCTAATCAACCACCTACTTCATTTAATGCATCTTTATACCCTAAATTCTTAATCTACATCTATCATAGAAGGTCGTGGATAATGACTTGTCATGTTGAGGCAGTTTTCTTTGGATTGTCATTTGACATCTTTTGTTTATATTATTTGAGACAATTTAAGTTTGAATTATTATTTTGGATCATATTTTTGAGTTGTTATTGATACAATTCATGTTTGGATCATTTAATAAAGACAAGTTTTGTTTGTATTGCTTTTTAAGATGATTACTCTTTAGTGTGTTATTAGATATAATGTATTCAACGTGTCAAAATTTTTTATGGTAAGGTGGGGCGGGGTTCAGGTGTGCGGGGCGGGGTCGGGGGTCGGGGTGCAATAACTATCGGGGCGGGGTGGGGTTGGGGTGCTAGGTTAGGTTGCGGGGTCGGGGGGAGGGGGACCCCCGCCCACCCCGCTCAGTTGCCATCCCTATGCTTGAGAGATGGGGTGGCTCCCTTCTCGTCGTCGCCGCGACGCCAGCAATGGATCAGTGTCTCTCCTCCACCTCCGCCTATCCTCCTAACCCAGCCTCTCCTCCCCGAGAACTCCCCTCTCCCCTCGCATCCTTTATCCCAGTTCCCTCCCCTGCCTCAGAACCTCCCTTGTTTTCACTATCCCCTCTTTCACCCACACCACCGCCAACCTCATATCCCCTTTCTCCGACCCCACCGCTCCCTCCACCACCTCCCCCTATGCCTTTATTCTGGCCTCATCCTTCCCATTCAATACACCTAAGCATTCACCCACATCCACCAAACTTTCTTTACCCCTTGATGAGTCACAAAATATGCATAATTCACCCATTTAACTTGGCTTTATTAGCTCTCAAGCAATGCATTTCTGATAACGTTTCATGTTATTTTAGATACAAGAGTTTACAAAGATAGTTGCATCGATTCCAGGCTTAAAAGACATAAATTGAACAAAATCTGCCATATTCATATTGATCCAGACTCAGTTCGGATCGATCCAGAAAAGTTATGGATCGATCCAAACCTATTCCGGATCGATCCAACCCAGTCTGGATCGATCCAAAACCCTTTTCAGAGACCTTTTTAAGCTATTGTACATTGGATCGATTCAGACTCAGTTCGGATCAATCTAGAGCCTTGTTGGATCGATCCAAACTAGTTTGGATCGATCCAAAACCCCTTTCCAGAGCCTCTTTTGCAGTTTTGCACATTGGATCGATCCAAACGTATTTTGGATCAATCCAAGACCGGTTAACGGGTAAAAACGGATGGTTCGGATCTAATCTTATAGTCCACGACCTAAGGCCTATAAATAGGGGTTTTGACTCATATTTTGGGATCCTTTTCCCATCTTTTTCCCATCCTTTTCTCCAACCTTCTTCCCTCCTTTAGCTCTGTGGATTTCTCCTCTAATTCTTAGAGATTTAGGGCTCCAAAGGTGGATTTTGATGGAGAAGATGGGTCAAGTGTGAGGACCTGCCCTCTACCCCTATGACTCGTTATAGACCGCAAGGGCAATTTGGTAAATTGAGCCTTGTTGATTTGTTTCACACCCGCGTGTGCACACACTGACCTTGTTTGGTGTTAGTGTTTGATTAGAATGGTTAGGTGGACCCGGGATCGGAAGATCCAAGCTCAGGCGCGCAGAAGCCTGTTTTTGGACGGCTAACGGCCCGTGAGAGACCGATCGCTCCTTGTAGCGATCGATCGCTATCGAGTCGGTGGGTTTTTTCGAGAGGACGGTCACCGTCGGCCGTCACTCTCCCCTGTCAGAGGGAGAGAGGACTTTCCCTCCTCTCCTCCCCCTTTTCCCCTCCTTCCCCGGCTTTCCCCTTCTTTTTCCTTCCTCTTCTTCCTCCTCTCCTTCTCTTCTTCTTTCTTCTTCTTTCTTCTTCCCGCGCTCTGCTTCCTCTGTTCTTCCCGGCAGCCACCTTCTTCTTCTCCGTTCTTCCTCCTCCGGCCACCCTTTTGGGCGTTCCAAAGCTCGTTGGATTCATGGCGATGTGAGAAAGATCCCTGGTGTGGTTTGAAGCTTTGTTGGTGACTGGTTTGCGGAGAATCAGCCGAAGATTAGCGTTTTCGATAGGTTTATACCTACAAGAGTTAGTTTAATGGGTTTCTCTTAATCTAGCCGTTTGATCTTGCTGTTCTTTGTGTTGTTGGATCCCTATTGCTTAGTATAATTTCTGATATAAGTTTCATAAGCTTTGCTTGAGATTTTAGTGGGATTTATGCATGTTTAATCTCGGATTTTCCAGTTTATGCAGTTCTTCAAGAACAGCCGGTTTGCGGCGAGTTTTCCGACCAGTACGTGCATGTTCTTGGGTTGGGATGAACATAAGAGTTGTAGATCTTGGAATCTACTCTCAAACCCAACTGATTTTATAATTTTCTGATTTACCTATGATGTTTTATGATTTTTGTACGGGTGGGCTGCGTTGCAGCAGGCAATGGTAAGTTAGTTTTGATTAGTGTTTTTCTGTTAATCCAGCCGTTGGATGTTCCTAGAGTTTAGGTATGTTGATCCCAGCATGTTGATCTACTAGAGTCTAAGTTGGATCTCGAATCTGACGTCGGATCGACGGGGTCAACTAGCTCTAGGTAGAGAATTTTTTGGTGTTTTAAATAATATTATATGTTCGAAACATATAATATTATATTTTACTGTTCATCAGCGGTTTTCAGGGTTGCTTCCCGTTGCAGGAGTCCACGGTGCACGGTCATGGTACCGTCGTAATGCCGGGACCCACTGCGGATCGGCTGGCAACGGTTGGTAGTACTGCTGCAGCGATCCAGTTGGACTTGTATGTTGCATTTTTATACTGTTGCATGCTTTACTTCTTATCTGTGTATGTTCATGGCATGCATTCTCTGTTGTGCATTAGTTGCATGGTTAGGGCGTGGGTGATCTGTGGTCGCCGTCCCGAGGCTGGAAGCTCGGATTTAGCCCTAGGACCGGGGTTGGGTAGTTTGGACCCGGTTCGAATTGTAGTGTCCAGTCAAACTTGATGATAGGCGTAGATGACTGGTACACCTATTGCTTGATGATTATAGAGGTCGTGTCGGCCTTGAGTCGGATACTGAGGTGTAGCCGGTGTTCCACTGTGACGACTCTTGAGTAGAGGAGTCACCTACTCAGCGGTGCCATTTCCCGCCAGCAGTGTTCACATTGTCCTGCTTGTGAGTCTACAGTGTTCGTTCCTGCTTACTGAGTGTCGTTCCTGGGCCTCAGGGACACGCGGTGGGGTTATGGGACCCATGTATACACCCAGGTCTTACTTGAGGGCGACACTGTTGCGTTTCCCTCTTCCTTCTATGTGTCGTAGTGTAGAACCCTACTGAGCTTTATGCTCACTCCTACCCGGGCTGCGTTTTACAGGTGCAGGCGTCAGTTCTTCTTCTGTGGCAACTACCGGGCAGTTGGTTGGCGGTGCGGTGGCGCCAGGCGGAGTCTGAGAGGTAGTGATCTTTTACAGTTTTTCTACCCTATGTTAGATAATCTCCTACGGGAGTAATGTTGTATTTGAATCTTCCGCTCTCCGAGGATACGTATATTAAGTTCACTTGGGTTTGTAAATTTGTGGTTCGAGGCTTGTAACTTAAACCCTCGCCAGTATTTTTTTCCGTGGTTTGTTAGGTTTCGGTTCACGTCATCCGGCCCGGTTGGGCTTTCGCGGGTCGGGGTGCGACATCAAGCCTCCTCTTCCATGAATCTCCTACCTAAGATGAGTAGCGAAACCCCTTCTCCTTGGGAATTCCATGATGTCTTAGGTTCTTTTCTTATATTTCTCTTTTGTTTCTTGATGTAATGACTATTTGAGATGGTTTTTGTATGAATTCACATGTAATTCCATATTTCTTTAATGAAATCCATTGTTGAATGGTTTGAATACCTCTTATTGTATGTGATTATATATATTGTATGTGATTATATAGATATTATATGCTTGATAGGTAGTTGACTTAATTCCTCAAAGAATAGGTCATGTTAGAACCATGGCCATCTATCTTGGAGGGATCCTTGTTCTTAGGATAGGATCTTGAGGTGCTAGAACCACCCTAAGTCATCACTATCATATTTACAATTCATATCTTCGATGGTGGGTTGGAGTGAGATATTAAACCCATCTGAATCCAATACGCTATTCATACAAAGCCTTGATTAATTGCCAACAATATGACCTTAACCCAGTGATTGTTGAGTTATGATCGAATTAAAGCCTCGATCATGGACCTTAACCTTGTAATTCACCGATGAGATGATCCTGACCCAACATCTCATTAGCGGCAAGCGCTACTAATCCTATGTTCGTCGATCCCCAATTTAGACTATCTCCTTGAGTGTCATTCATCTTGATTCATAGAGAAAATATTTAGACCCTAATTCGGATTGGAATTCCCTAGGATTTCTTTCTCGATAAATCTTAGCCTTAATTGCTTTTAGAGTACTTTAGTTAGAATAACCAAAGAATCAACCATATTGTTTTCAACTATTGTAGAGATTATATCACATTTACTAATTCGACCATCCAATTCCTCGAGGACTCGACCGGTGCTTCCACTAACTATGTTGTAGTTAATTAGTTGTCCGGTAATTTGTTTTGACCACTTTTGAGATCTTTAACTACATATTTCAAGGCCCCGACAATGGATCCTAGGGCAGCAGTTCCGGTGGGTCCTCCGATGGAATCGAATCCTTCATCTCGTGTCCCACCTGTCACCATGGTGGCGGAAGGAGCGGTCCTCTTCCCACCACGTGACCTTCAACCCTCACGGTCTTGCCTGGATGGAGATACCTTAGAGATCGAAGCAGATGACCCGGAGCACAACAGAAGATACCGAGCACATGCAGTATATGTCAAGATGGAGGGACGGATGCGCTTGGATGAGTTTCGACGACATGTGGAGGGTATTTGGGTGTTCTTCAAGCCTTCCCTAGTGGTTGATGTGGACGATGGGCTATTCGTCGTCCGCTTCACATCAATGGAAGACAGGCTAAAAGCAGTTACTGGCGGACCTTGGCGACAAGGTGACCGGACTCTCACCATCTACTGCTGGCAAGATGACTTCTGGCCTCGGGAGCAGTCTCTCTTGTTCTGCACTGTTTGGGTTAAGTTCCCCAGGCTTCATGTCGACCATTACTGGGAAGGTAGTCTACTGGAGATCGCAAGCGTGGTTGGCACGCCCTTGAGGGCTTGTTTGGTTTGGGGTTAAGGGTGGGGACCTTATCCCCAAACAGAACGTGGTTAATGAAATATGGATAAGTTGGGTTAAGGTGGGCCATTCCAAAAAATGGGGATATCATTTATTCTATCTCCATTTAACTCCACTCCAATTTGTATCCCCATTTTTATTTTTTTTATTAAAAAAATTATTTTGTTCTAACCCCATTCATTATCCCAAATTTTCCATGGACAATTGGTGTTAACCCTAGTTTAGAAAAGCTTTTAGCTAAAAACCCCATTTGATATTTTTTTAAGTTTATAATCCCATTTGATATGTTTAATTGGCTGGTGTATTAAGAAGATGACTAAAGTGCCCTCGATTATTAAGAAAAAGACTAAAATGCCGCTATTAAGAAAAAGACTAAAATGGTGGTGGTGGCGCAGCAGCGACGAACAGCGCGGTGGAGGGTCGCCGGAGTTGTGATCCGGTGATAAAAGGGTTGATCGGCGTTGGGGAAGGAGGAAGAAGCGAGAGGGTGACCTCCTGAGGCTTATGGAAGTGTTGAAAGGTCATGAGGTGGCGGAGGGCGGTGGTGGCTGCGGATGGTATGGTGGAGGGTCGCCGGAGTTGGGATCCGGCGATCCAGGCGTTGATCGAGGTTGGGGATGGAGGAGGAAGCGGAGGGGTGACCTCCTGAGTCTTATGGAAGGTTCAGGAGGTCACGAGGGGTCGGAGGGCGACGGTAATGATGGATCTCGTTGATGGTGGGTTTGGGTTTAGGTCGTCGGCATCGATGGAGGCGGTGTGGAAGGCAGTGGATGTTGCATGAGGGTCGAGGGTGGTGAGGGGAGGTGATTGGTGGTAGTTTCGAGGTGTGGGGTGGCCCCAGTGGCGAACGGGGTCTGCGGCGAGATCGAGCCGCTTGAGCTGATGGCGAGTCGGGACAATGAAGTCCCGGATTGTTGTCGGCTTGGTGGAGAGCGGAAAAGGAGAGAGAAAAACAGGGAAAATAGGAAAAATTAGGGAAAAGGGGTAAAAAAAATAGGGGAAAATATGGAAAATGATGGAGAAAATTATAGAAAAAAGTGGCGGTGATTGAAGAGACCCTTGATGGAGAATCTCAGCCAATTATGCTGTAATTTAAAAAGTTATAAAGATGAAAATACAGAAAAGATAAAAATGCATTTAAAAAGATGAAAATGCAGGAAAGATAAACATGTATTTAAAAAGATGAACATGTATTTAAAAGATGAAAATGGAGTTAAAAAGATAAAAATAAAGTTAAAAAGATAAAAATAGGGTTAAAAAGATGAAAATACAAGAAAGATAAAAATAAATTTAAAAAGATAAAAATGAATTTAAAAGGATAAAAATGCATTTAAAAAGATGAAAATGAATTTAGAAAGATGAAAATGGAGTTAAAAAGATAAAAATAAAGTTTAAAAGATAAAAATGAAGTTGAAGAGATGAAAATGCAAGGAAGATAAAAATGGATTAAAAAGATGAAAACGAAGTTAAAAAGATAAAAATGGAGTTAAAAAGATGAAAATGCAGGATCTATTTCCATCTTTCCGATTTATTTGCATCTTTTTGTTCATTTTCATCTTTTTGTTCATTTTCATCTTTTTGATCTATTTTCATCTTTCTGATTCATTTTCATCTTTCTAATCTATTTTCTTTCTGTTCACTTTAATCTTTAGATCTATTTTCATCTTTCTATTTATTTTTATTTTTTTGATCTATTTTCATTTTTTTGTTCTATTTTCATCTTTGTGTTCATTTTATCTAATCAAACAAAAAAAAATTTCTATTCATTTTCATCCTTCTTATCTATTTTCATCTTTCTAAATCTTTTTAGTCTTTCAGGTCATAGATGCATATGCCAAAATCCCAAGTGAGGATGAGTCATGTAATATCGTGGAAACAACATTAAAAAGATGAAAATGCAGAAAAGATAAAAATGCATTTTTATTGTTTTGGATTTGGTCTTATTGCATCTGGATCAGATCAGGCCCAGATTGTATGGCTGGGGTGAACCGTTTCAAACCACTTGGCTCGGTTGAACTAGTTGAGGCTGATGGTGCTCGACGAGGAGGACGACCATGAGGGAGGGAGGGGGGGGGGCCAGCGGATCTCATGTAGGAATGGCCGGGGAGGAGTTGTGGGCAGGGCCGGATCGGGTGGAGCTAGAGAGCCTGCAGGGTTGTAGATTCCGATGAGTCGACGCCGGGTCTAAGAGGGAGAAGGAGCTCAGATAGGCTCCCGACATAGACGGAGGCTGAGAAGGACGAGCGGTGTCGAGGCCTCGTCGGGCAGTGTTGGGTTTTGTTGAAAGCTGGGGCTCGGGTAAGGGAGGCGTCGACGGCGTCGTCGAGTGGTCGCGATGGCGACGGAGCTAGGAGGAGTTGTCGCGGGTATCCGCGGCCTCACTGGAGGAGTGTGAGGACCCGTTCCTCCAACCTGGTCCGACCGTGTTAGGTCGAGGGCCTGACTTGGTTGGTTTTGGCCCGGTTGGCCTTAGGTTGCGATCAGTTGATCGCATCGCTGCTTTTGGACCTCAAGGGTAATTTGGTAAATTACGCCTTGACGATCGATTTCACACCCGCGTAGTGCACACACAGCCTTGATTGAAGTATGTGATTGATTAGAACCTTAGGGGCGCTTTCGATCGAAAGATCGGAGCTCGATCAGGGAAGATCGAATCGGACGTCCGACATTAAATCTCAGCTTTAGTATAAACCCCCCCCCCCTCCCTCTCTCTCTTTTCCTTTTTCTCTTCTTTTCCTCTTCCTTCCCCTGCTTCTCCCGTGCCCAACCCCCTTTCTCTTCTTCCTCCTCGCGACCGCTCCGGCCTCTCCCCTCTCCGGAGCTTCGCCACCCTCGCTGGCCACCACCTTCTTCCCTCTTAGCCCTCCCTCTTCCCCTCTCAGATCTGGCGCTCTCTCCCCTCTCTTTCCACTTTCCGTCACGAGTGGAGCTCGACGTCAGACGGCCCCCGGCGGACTTCAGCGGCTCCTGGCGGTTCCCTGGCAAGCCAGAGACGGCGGAGAGGGGCCCCTCCCCCTTCTCTTTCCTCCCCTATCTCCTTCCTTCCCTTTCTCTCCCCCACGGCAGCCTCTCTTCCATCTCCGACGACGACTTCGGCTGTGGGAGGACTCCGGCGGCTCTCCGGCGAGCTGGAGACGGCGACGATGACAGAGGACGGCGGATCACGACGGATTAGCAAGGATTGAAGACTAGATGGGGGTTTAAGGTAGGGTTTCTACCTTAACTTTGGGTTAAGCTTAAGTTAGGGTTTGGTTGTTTGATCTGTTGATTTCTTTGTGCTAATTAGTCCCTCTAAGCATACTAAATTACTGATTGAAGTCTCTTAAGATTTGATTGGGATTTACTTGGGTTTGTAAGCATGTTTTTCCCGGATTTTCGTCGATGCTCTGTTCTTCAATGAACAGTCAGGCTCATGCTCGCTTTCTGAGCTGTGTGAGCATGATCTTGTGTAACTTTCCAGATAAAAGTTGTAGATCGTCGAATCTAATTTCAATTGCCGCTGATTTCATAATTTCTGGATTTTCCTATGATGTATGGTGAATTATTTCCTAATCTACGATGAAACTAAATATTTGATAAAGTTTGGGTTTTTGGCCAAATTCTGGGTTTTGTCTTGATTTCTTTGCTTTCATATTTTCACGGTAGATTAATAAGATTGCTAGATAACATGTATGTTAATCCCAGTAGAATTTTGATAGATTTGTACATGCTTAGTTCTATGTCATGTTTATGGAGATCTTCTCCTTTTATGCAAATTGATATATTCTGTGTGATAAATACTAGTATATGCTAGGAGGCGGTCTTCAGTTGAATTTCCTGTAAATTTAACATGGATTTCTCAAGAGAATAAACTTGGGTTTCCTATTTATGAAAATGCTATATTTGATGAATTTTTTCGATTCCTCTTATCAATGTTATGTTAGCATTTTCTTAGCATGTTATTATATATATATATATATAGGCCCTATGTGTGGCCTAGCCCTATGTGAGGCTTGTGGTTGAACCAAGGGAGTCATGCCTCTTGGGATGTTTAGATAATTAAATGGGTAGAGGTTGTGCCCTAGTCGTTGTTTATTATGATTGTTGTTGATTGATGATTGCGTGACCGGGGTTGTGCCCCCCATTGTAGAAATTGCGGTTGACGGCTGTGGACGCCATTGTAATGCCGGATTTTGATCTGTTATGTCGCGCCCCGACCCGCGTAGGCCCAACCGGGTCAGGCGACGCGAAGCGGAACCTAACCTACTGCGGAAATTTTGGCGAGGTTTCCCTCTATTCGTAGTGGTTACCCTAGCAAATCATAACCATCCTGTATTATACAAATATTACAAACCCAAAGACTGAAACTGGATATTTATATGCAATCCTCAAACAGGGAAATTATACATTTATCACTCCAGTAGGAGACTATCTATAACAAAAAGGTATAAAACTGTAAGATCGCCACCTCTCAAGCACCGCCAGACGCCGCCACATCACCAAACACCGGCCCGGTAGGGGCGACCGAAGAAGGGCTAGCGCTAGCAGCTACAAAACGCAGCCCGGGTAGGAGTGAGCACTAAGCTCAGCAGGGACACTACACTACGACACTCACAAAGGAGGGAACACAACAGTGTCGCCTCTAAGTTTACCCTAGGTGTATACAAGGGTCCCATAACCCTACAGAAAGTCCGTGAACGCAGGCCCAAAACACTGCAACTCTCAACAGGACACAGAACACCATTTGGCGGGCCAGGACACCGCTGGACAGGCACTCCTCCTCCCAAGAGTTTAGGAACACCAGACTCCGGCTACACTTCGGATACAACTTCAAATCGACACGACCTCTAAACATCGAACAATCATGTATTCAAGTCAAACTAACCCTATCATCGAAAACGACTGAATACTACAAATCGAGTCATGGACCAAGCTACCCGCAACGGTCCTAGGGCTAGATCCGGGCTACCCGAAAACCCCGGATCAGCAACGCCCTACACAGATGCAACTAATGCGCAATACAATGCATGTTATGGACATGCGCAGGATAATACATGTAAGCATGCAACAACATGTGATGATATACAATACAAGGTCTGGGCACAGCATCCTGCCGGCCTGGGGTGGTGAACAGATAAATAAGGTCTAAGGACTGCTACAGTAGTACCCCACCAACTGTCAGCAGTCCACCACAACACCTACACCGGGAAGCAGCCCCGCAAACAACAGCTCACAGATGTATAGCAGGTAAAACCCTCGGCGCACGCCGGCATGCAAGGCTAGGAAAAGCTGTAGGGCTACCCGCCCGTTTATTCTAAACATCCCGGGAGCACTGTCCCTATTATAGGGCTAACATGCTTAATGATATATACAAGGTATAAAGCGGTAAAGAAGACCGGCATACCAAGCCTCGCGGGCAAAAGCCATGAAAAATCTTCTCTGCTACTAAAGGATCTTTTAAGTAACAGTGAGTCTCCCCTCACTATCAAGCAAAAGAGATCGATCCTTCCTTCCGGGAAGATCGATCTTTCTTGAGACAGAGGGCACCCTTCGCGTCGCGCCAAGAAAGATCGATCCTTCCAACCAGGAAGATCGATCTTCCTCGCGACGAAGAGTAACCATGCCACCCAAGAACCGGGATCGATCTTCTCCAAGCAGAGGATCGATCCTTCAATGGGCGCAGCATGACCAACCCAGAGGGATCGATCCTTCCTCAAGAGGGATCGATCCGGATGGGTTCTCCGGCGTCCTTCCGGCGAGAAATACCGCCGGAAGAGACATCCAAACTTAACCAAACTCTGGGATCCGATAGATCAAGATCCCACGAGTCCAAAACCGGTGAAAACACGAGAAACAAACATGTATATAGAGAGATCTAAGTAAAAGAACACAATCGAATCAGAAACTCCAAAAACCCGGAATAAATGTAGGTAGGAATCCCTATCGGAGCAAGAGCAGCTTAAATCCAAGCAGCTAGGCCTTGGATCGTCCTCGAATACCTCCAAAAATCGCAAGATCTGGGCTCAGATCTCCGGATTTCAAAAGGGATTCAAGGAAGAAAGTCTCGTTTGCTTTATAGGCAAACGAACCGACTTATGAATGATCGATCTTCCCCTAGGCAAGGATCGATCCTTCATGACGATCGCACTTGACTTTCTGGCACAAGAATATCGATCTCTTAGCTAGAGAAGATCGATCTTTTTTATGCTGAAAGCTAAACTTAGGCAAGAACTCAAGTCTAAGCCCGGATCTTTCGATCCCGGGTCCCACTAACCATTCTAACCAAACATTACCACAAACATGGTCAGTGTGTGCACACGCAAGTGTGGAACAAGCCGACAAGGCGCAATTTACCAAATTGCCCTTGCGGCCCACGACGAGCCACAGGAGTAGAGGGACGGGTCCTCACATGTTATGTGTTTGTTATATAATTGCTTTGCTAAGATAGATCTTTATCGCTCGTTCAGACCCTTGCTATGTTTACCCCTGGCAAGCTTGATGCTATGCCTAGCTTTGTATGATGTTTGACTTATTGTTGCATATCCTGATCTATTAATATGTGCGTGAGCATTGCATGCATTTGATTGCAATAGAAGCATTAGGCTAGGGCGTGGGCGAATAGGGGTTTTCGTCGATCGGGGCTCTCGGGTAGCTCGGATCTAGCCTTAGGACCGGGATTGGGTAGACAGTGGTTTAGGATGCGATTGTAATGCTAACTGATTATTTATCATTCGAGGTTTATTAAGTAGTCGGACTAGAATATTATATTGTTATTGAGGTTTAGAGGTCATGTCGCTTCTCTAAGGCCAAGTCTTAAGGATGGTTGTCGATGTCCCTGACATGTGTCCCCATGCAGTGGCTTCTTGCCGGGTAATGGTGTTCCTACTGATTCTGGTTCATGTTTCCTCCCAGCGTGTTTGGTTGATGTTCCCAGCGTGGTCGGTTGAGAAGAGTATGATCCCTTGGGGAATCGATAGGGGTTATGGGACCCCGTGACATCCTTTAGACTTAGACGGAGAAATGACATTGTTGTTGTTTCCCTTCCTTTCTGTGTGACGTAGAATAGCGTAGAACCCTACTGAGCTTTGTTGCTCACTCATACCCGAGCTGCATCAGCGATGCAGGTCGATGCAGTTCCTTCCTTTTCAGGTGGTCTTCTAGAGATGATGGCGTGTAAGGGCCTGAGTGTTAAATTCTGGGCTTTTATGTAAGATTGGAGGGCTTTTGGCGTAATTTTACGTTTTGTGGGGGGTTTATGCAAAAACCACCCCCTTTTCTAGAAGGATCTAGCGTCTCCTTCTTTCTTTTCTTCTTTGACTGCCAACCCGATAGGGAGAGAGAGAGAGTGAGATCGGGGGAGAGGGAAATCGAGAGAGAGACCTAGAAAGATCGGGAGAGAGAGAAGAGGGAGCTGGAGAGATCGAGAGGGTGGAGGAGGAGATCGCCGGCGCTGGAGCTAAAGAGGGCGAAATCGGTGGCGAGGAAGAGAGATCGGCGCCGGAGAAGGAAGAAGGAAGGGAGGAAGAACCAGGAGGAGCGGTGGAGCTCGGTGTGGAGTGAAGATCCAGTGGGTCTCCGCCGGATTTCTTCCCGATCTCGACTGAGGTAGGCTTCCAGCTCTTTTCCCCCTTTGTTTTCGCGGTTTTCATGGGTTTCCTCGGAGTTTTTGGTGAGGGCTGGGGGTTTTGACGGTTCTCCGGCGATGGGTCGCCAGAGACGACGTCGGAGTTGACGCCACTCCTCTTCCCGGCGACTGCAGCGTCGGGAAAGGGTGGAGGTGAACCCCGACGCCGTCCCCTGTCCCTGGGGTTTTTCTTTCCCAAGTTGGCAGCCCTGTTTCCTCTCCCGGCCATGGATTCCGGTGAGGATTCCGGCCGGCCCTTCTCTAGTCGTGGTTGCCGACCTCTTTGGGAACCTTGCTAGGGACAGCGATGGCTTCCCTTCTTCTCCCCTGGTGCTTCTCCTCGGTGCTTGAGCACCCTGTTTGGAGATCTGACGGAGCTCCGGCGTGAGCTCCGGTGATCCTTTGGGAGGAAGGCTGTGCGCTGAGCGGTGTGCGGTGTGCGGTGTGCGGTGTGCGGTGTGCGCTGAGCGCTGTGCGCTGAGCGCTGTGCGCGGCGTCGGCGTCTGCTTGCTGCACTGGCCAGTGCCCTGTGCACAGGTCAGTGCCCTGTGCACGGGACAGTGCCTTGTGCAAGCAACAGCGCCCTGTTAGCTGTTTGCTAACGTGCCGCTAAGCCTCTGACGCCCGTTTATGTCGTTTTCCGTGCCGCTTTGATCGGCTTTTCGTGATCGATCTAATGCTAGTAGTACTAATTTACGTATGGCTCTAATGGATTGTAATATCGATTATTGTGTTTTAGGCGATCGTTTGAGCGGCCGTCAAGTGTCGGAGCGTGACGTGGGTTCCTGGACTTTGAGTTGCGCTTGGATTGCTTCCTTGAGGTAGGAGTTACCTCCTAGGATTGTTGTGCTTGTTGCTATGTTTTGCTGATGATATGTTGTGCTTATTGCTATGTTTTGCTGATGATATGTTGTGCATGCTTTCTGTGTGATGGTTGTATGATATGCTATGATATGATGTTTTATCGTATTGTATGAATATATAATAATTGTTAATTGCTTTATGGCTGTGTTCTTTGTCTTGTGCATACATGATAGGACGGGGATTATGGTTGGGTCTAGTCAGGTCCTGTAGCTAGACTAGTCAGAGTCTAGGGAGTCTAGGGACTAAGTTGAAGACTTGATCTGAGGACTTTGACTTGATCTGATTTGATGATCTGAATTGAGGATTTGTCTTGAGAATCTGATCTGAGGATTTAATCTGCTTGAGGACATGATCTGAGGATTTGATTGGATTGAGGATATGACTTGAGAGTGTGTTGCCTGTACTAGTGTACTGAGTCCTGTATAGAGTCTATAGGGGTCTGGGCGAGCGTTGACGGCTGGACGCGGCGACTGTGCGTGTAAGACTTTCCCATACTAGCCAGACCATACTAGGATCAGTAAACTAGTATAGGATGTTGTACCTATACTAGTATACTGGGGCTGGGAATAGAGTCTATAGGGGTATGGGCGAGCATTGACGGCCGGACGCGGCGACTGTGCGTGTAAGACTTACCCATACTAGCCAGAGCATACTTGGGCAGTATACTAGGATAGGTGGGTGTACACCAGTGTCTTAGTTGGTGACTCCTACTGGGCTTTAGAGCTCATTCGTGTTAGGTTTGGTTTTTGTGCAGGAGGACCTTTGGGTAGGCCAGAGACCAGTGCAGTCCATGGAGGTCCGGTGCAGGGATGAGGAGTCATTTTATCCTTATGTTTATTTTCTTATGTATGATAAAGCATGTATATGTTGGATATGAAATAGAATTGTATATTGAGAATTTGGCTGAATTATCTTGTATTTTGATGTTTACAAGTCCTATGTATATGAAATGAATGAGATGAATGAATGCAGGTACATGTATATTATTTGAATTGTTGTGGGCGTATGTGCCCCTAGATGTGGTGAATGATTGTAAAGAAATAAAGATCTTGATTAATTGTTTTAGGATGTGTATATATATCTGTTGACAGGTTGTGTAAATGTGAACTCACGCGCCCGTGCCCAAGGGTCATGCCAAAATTTTCAGTAAATTGTTGGAATATTTTATATTTAATTGGGGCGGGGCGTGACATGGCGCGACGTTCTCGAGGTGATCGCGGACTTGGAGTTTCGAGGAGTGCTCGAGGACACTGGAGTTTCGCTTTTATTAATAGTTATATATTTGTAGTTATATGAAATGTTTAATTTCCCTCTTCGATGATTTGATCATCTGTATTAAATTATGTATTGAGGGTTGGTGAAATAGATGTTGTATCAGAACATGTACTAGTTAGTGGAATTTGTGATAGCAGAATGATTTTTTTTATGTTGAATTTAGAACTGCTAGATTGGTTGTTTTAATTTATTATGAAGATTATAAATTATACATGGTTCAAATTTTGAAAATATAGGGGAGACTCTCACCGTTCAATTTTTTATCTTAGATTTAAGACCCTCACACCCCGATCCGGATGGGTTTTCTGGGTCGGGGTGTGACAAGGAGGGTGGAAGCTTTGTGAGGAGGGCGGATCTGGCCGGATCTGGGAGGGTGATGGATCTCAGGCGGATCTCCGTGTTGGATCTCGCCAGAGAAGATAGAGAAGACGGTCGCAGCCAAGGGAGAGATGACGCCGGGTGTTGGATCTCATCGTAAGTACACCGAGGAAGGAGAGGCGGGGTCACGGTGCTCGGATCCAAGGTCAGGAGGGTTGTCGCAGGGTAGATCGTCGGGAATGGGGTGGTCGTCGGAGTGGGTGGTAGGCGGAGAAGGTGAGGTTTCTCTCACCGGAGGAGAGAAGAGAGAGAGGGGAGAGAAAAGGCTAGAATAAAAAAGAAAAATAAAACACGGGGTATTATTATCTTTTTGAGGTGATTTGGGCTTATTAATCAAAAAAAAATGAGTGTGGGGTTTTTGGCAAAGTGCATGGGGTGTTGGAGAAGAAGGGGTCTAGATTTGGGGTTCTGGCCAAATACTCAAATTTTCTAACCCCAAAATCTATTAACTTGGAATAACCTATTGTTAGCGTGGAAATCTTGTCGTTGCTCGACAAAAGTCAAAATAACTAATGAGTCAAAATCATGGACGTGCAAAGGCTCAACTCCTTCAAACTCAGTTCGAATAGAGCTGTTAAAGCTGTGGAAAAATGGATGATTAGATTATGAGAAATGGACAATGGGAAATAGACGATGAGAAATGGATGATGATAATTGGACAATGAGAAATGGATGATGATAATTGGACGATGAGAAAAATGGACCATCAACTATACTAGAACTACTCCTGTGAATGAAAGTTTCATTGGAGGAAATTAAAAAGAAAGAAAAGGTTTCATTGCTAAAATTTAAAAGTACATGAAGATAAATAAAGCTACATTGGAAATAAAGATAAAATGCTACATTAGAAATAAAGATAAAAGCTGGTTTTGCTCTTGATTTGGAGAGAGTTTCTTCCTTCATCTTCATGCCTTTTATAGAGCTTCTGGCATAACCACTTTGGGACCGTCTGGAGCTGCCTTGGAATCGTTAGAACCGCTCTGAAACTGTCAAAATTGCTTTGTCATAATTGTTCGACTTCTTCAGTTATTTATGAAAACATGAAAGTTGTAAGTCTTCCAATTTCCTTTCCATCGGTCCAAAAACCAACATATTGGGACATCATATGTGTCGCGCCCCGGACCAAAAAACCCATCCGGACCGGGACATGAGGGGGGGGGGGGTTCCTACATCTACTAACATCAAACTGGCGGAAACAGTTATAATAATCAATCAGAGGGCAGAAGTAAATCTAACATCTACTATTCCATCACAATCCAAAAACTATACATACATCAGAGTTATATCAAAATTTACATATATCAGTCCTCAAAAAGTTACGTCATCAAAAGTCTCCAGAAAAGCATAACAGAAGCCCTCTTGATCCTCAAGCATGATCTGATGTCGACGCGCCGTCACAGGACGAACAACTGGGGGCCACTGCAGAAGAGCTGGTACCTGCACCTACAAATACCGCAACCCAGGTAGGAATGAGCAAAAGCTCAACATGGTTCTACTCTATGACACACACAAGAATGGAAACAACAACTGTACTAACTCTGTGCAAAGTACTGAGGCCTGCCAAGGACCCCATAAATCCCGTCAATAACCCGAAGGGTACCTGTCCAAAGTACGTCCCTCCGACAGCCACTGTTAAAGGACGGACCACCTCCGACAATCCCTGACACAGGGTGGACATGACGATACCAGTAGGACAGCCCTCTCCAAGCGGGATCTCCACACTTGACGGAAAATACCATGGTTATGACAACCATCTCTCAACACCCAAAGCAACATAGCCAACACGACCTCTAAACTCCAAATCAAAAGCTAAGTCCTGCCAGAGAGCCCATAAATCCCATCGATACCCCCAGGGTTCATGTCCATGTAACCCTCTCCCGCCACAAACAAGGAGAACCTCATCACATGTAAAACACCCTTTCCCATGCTGGATACCAAGCATGACGACACATGTCAGGGTAACAACATCCACCTTTTAGCAATTGATACTGGAGTACTAGGGACAAACCTCAATCATCAGATTATCAGTGTTACAGTCAAACCTTAGACCTCGCTACCCAGCCTTGGTGCTAGAGCTAAATCCGAGCTTCCAGCCTCGGGACGGCGACCCACAGATCGCCAACTGACACGCCTTGAAAAGTGTCGTAGTCTTAACAAGTATGCCAAAATTAGAAATTTATAATCCGAATCACTAACTAACTACTTTATGGGTATATAGCAATGAGTCCGAGTCGAATCCATAGGGAAAAGAAGTGTTAAGTATAATTACCTCGTATAGTTCTAAATCAAAAGATTGATAAAGAGAATGATTTTTGGGTTTAAACTACTCTTAACTCAGATTAAACTAAACTGAATAATAATAGGATAAACGGTCAAGGGATTTCTAATCCGTAATAAAGAACTTACTAGGTTTTCCTAGGATAAAAGCAATTCAATTAAGCGTTAATGGTTTTAACTAGTCGATAGGTGAATGGCTAGAACCCCTACCGCTCAACAAAGATTCGTAAGAAGTCTTCATCGGATTGACTAACATCAACGAATGGATATTTGGTGAATAAATCAAAGTGGTTCTAGCACTCTGAGGTTGCCACATCAATAATAATAAGGAATGAATGATAAGTTAAGAATATAGGTCTCAGTGGTTCTAGCACCAAAGTAGTGGTTTTAGCACTCCTATAATCTTAATCTAGGGTCTAAGATTCATAAACATAGATCAAACATGGTTCTAGCATGAACGCATCATGAAACGATCCCAATTCTAGCCTCTAACATGCACAAGACCTAAATTTAGGGCACAATAAAAGAAATCATTCATCCACCATGTAAATCGACACCAAAAAGATATACCAATAAAAGATTAATCCATTAAAAACCATCAAAAGAATACATGCTCCAATCCATAGGAATCCCTAGATAGATTCTCTAATACATCATACAAATCACTCGAATAGATATTAGTTACTCATCTTAGGAAGGAGATCCGTCGATGAAGGTTGTCGCCACGCTCCACCCATGGATCTTCCACCAAAAATCTAACCTAATTTGTGGAAAAGAAACTAAGAGAAACCCTAAGAGATGAAGAAAATTCAGCCATGGAAGGCTTTTTCAAATCCCTCAAACAAGGTCTATTTATAGGCTTTTGTAAAACCCCAACTCGGATTAGATCTCAACCCTTTATTTTTCCCGCAGCGCCCAAGGGGATCGATCTCCTTTGGAATGGGATCGATCTGCATCGCTCCGTGAACTTTAGAAATTGAAAATTGCCCGACCCAGATCGATCTGCTTTTCACGGCTGACTAGAGTCTCCAGGTTCAGATCGATCTGGCTTGTCTCAGATCAATCCCGTTGAGAAGTGTTTTTATTTAACTCTCTATCACGCCTGCGGCTGGAAAGTAGATCGATCTGCTTGTATTGAGATCGATCTTCTTTGCTTCAGTTGGACTGCCTCTTGCTGGAATAGTCAGATCAATTTGAGTTGCGCAGAATTGTCAAAATAGCTTCGTTTTAGCACCAAACTTGACCTAACCTTTGTTGAAGGCTCTTATACCTGAAATGTACCATAGACCATCAAAATAGCATTGCTCGGAGGCTAACATGACCTAGTTAAAGGGGCGATTTGTGCACTTTTCACGCGTTATCACCCACGCTCTAACCATGCAACTAATGCACAATCAACAATGCATCCTATGAACCTACACATACAAGAGAAAGGCATGCAAGTCAACCGGATCGCTGCAGCGGTACTACCAACCGCTGCCAGCCAATCTGCAGCGGGTCCCGGCATTACGACGGTACCACGACAGTCAACCGCGGACTCCTGCAATGGGAAGCAACCCCGAAAACGCTGATGAACAGAAAAATATAATATTATAATCCAAACATATAATATTATATTTAACACACCAAAAACCTCTACTTCGAGGCTAATTGATCCCGTCGCTCTGATAGACAAACAAGGTCAGATTCGAGATCCAACTTAACCATCAGTAGATCAACATGTCAGAATTAACATATCCAAAATCCATAGACATCCAACGGTCTGAGTAACGGGAAAACACTAATCAAACTAACTTACCATTTTGCTGCAGCGCAGCCCAGCCGTACGAAATTCATAACAAATCATAGAAAAATCAGAAAATTATGACATTAGTTGGGTTTGAGAGTCGATTCAAAGATCTACAACTCTTATGTTTAGCACAACCCAAGAACATGCACGTACAAACCGGAAAACGCGCCGTAAACCGGCTGTTCTTCAAGAACAACAGAAACCAGAAAATCCGAGATTAAACATGCTTAAATCCTACTAAAATCTCAACCAAAGCTTATGAAACTTATACCAGAAATTATACTAAGCAAGAGTAAACCAACACCACAAAGAACAGCAAGATCAAACGGCTAGATTAAGAGAAACCCATTAAACTAACTCAGGAAGGTAGAAACCTACCGAAAACGCTAATCCTCGGCTGATTCCCCGCTAATCAGTCACCAACAAGGTTCCAAACCACACCAGGGATCTTCTTCACGCCGCCACGGTTCCAACGAGCCTTCAAACGCTCAAAACGGTGGTCGGAGGAGGGAGAACGGTGGAGAAGAAGGAGTTGTTGGAAAACAGGGGAAGAAACAGAGCTCGCGGGAAGAAGGAAGAAGAAGAAGAAGGAGAATGAGAGGAAGAAATAGGAAGAAAAGGCAGGGGAAAGGGGGAGCAGAGGAGAGAAAGTCTCCTCTCCCTCTGACAGAGGAGAGCGATGGCCAACGGCGGCCGTCCTCTCAAAGAAGAAAAGCCACCGACTCGATAGCAATCGATCGCTCCAAGGAGGGTCGTCAGCCGCCCAAAAACAGGCTTCTGAGTGCCCGATCTGGGATCTTCATATCCCGGGTCCACCTAACTATTCTATTCAAACACATACACCAAAACTAGGCCGGTGTGTGCACACGCGGGTGTGAAACAAACCGACAATGCGTAATTTACCACATCGCCCTTGTGGCCAACAAAGAACCACAGGAATAGAGGGACAAGTCCTCACAATATGATAAAGTTATGACTGAAATAATCAAATCACGTTGACGACTATTATTAAAATAATCGACCAAAATATGACCGATTGGAATTTGGTTGATCGGGAATGGGCCATTTTTTGGACGATTACATTTGGACAAGTTTAATTCGGTCATTATTTATCATTTTACTATTGGACAATTTGACTGCCAGTTTGACACACTAAACGATGGAATCTGAAATTCTCGTTAACAAGAAAGTTATAGATCTTTTCGTCCTCTTTCTAATGGTTCAAAAATCATCCAATTTGGATAGTTGATATAAAAGCTATGGTCCAAATACTTCAGCTATGCCAAAGCTAAAGATTGGGACCATTTGATGGCAATATTTATGAAATTGTCATTGTCCTTATGAATTGCCCTAATGACTTTAGGGCATGGTTATATTTATGGCTAACATTCCCTCCCCCCCCCCCCCCCCCCCGCCCGGTCTTTATGAAAATAAAAATTTTCGTAAAGACCGTATCCTGCTTAACACAGCTTCAACACGGTGTCCCACTGGGCGTGCTAAAAAATGTTGACGTAGAAACCTTGTCGTTGACTGGCAAAGTCAAAATAGTCAAATATTCAAAATCAATGACGTGCGAAGGTTCAACTCCTTCGAACAGAGGTGTCAAATTAATTTGGAAATACGATCAAACTTGATTTAAAGCATATTAAAATGGATAATTATGGAGTTCTTTAGAGATAATCCTAAATTACTAGAAGTTAACCTGAATTAACCAAGTTTAATCCTAATTTAATATACTCGGAATGATAAATATATCTAAAGCAAATGATTAAAACTAGAAAACAATAACAATCATCCTAAAAGCAACTAAATCAAGGAAAAAGTGAATTTAAACCTACTATAAACCTAAATAAATACTTAAATTGCAATAGGCATTAAATAAGAAACAAATTATTCAAGCTAATCTAAGAAAACAAAAAAAGCACATTAGATAATATAAAGACTTTCATTAATTTAAATAAAAACTTACACAAAATGCAGTAGACAATAATATGAAAGGAAAGATCCAAGCACGTAGGCTGGTTACAAAAGTGTTAGAGAGAGAGTTTACAAGGAGGAGAAAGCCTATTTATATCATTTTAGCTCTAATAACTGTTTCCGCCTGGATTGATCATGGTGTACTTAAAGGAGATCGTGCTATAACCGCTCTACAACCGCTTCCCCACGTCACCTTCTTTGGGCGATAAGGACATCATATTCGCGCTTAGCCGATGATCCTTCATTGCACTTATCATAGTCATGCTGGCGCTGGCCGACGATCTTTCTCTGCATGCTTCATCATCGCCCTTGGCCAATGACTCTTTCTTGCATACATCACTATTGCACTTGGCCGATGATTTCTCCGTGTCGATCATTAATTGATTAGCCATTATTTTGGCTAACAAGCTGCTGCATCAATTATCAGAACAGATGTCGTCGTCTGTGCGGGTGCCGCTGGGCTGCATTTTTCATTGATGCGTCTTCTCCAGCTTGGTGTTGGCAAGGTGCTTGTGAGGTGGCCTCAATAGTGGAAGTGGAGATCCGAGCAATAGAAGGCAGCCTGTAGGAGTCACGTCGGAGGGGAGTTGAGTCACTTACTGTCGAATCTGACTCACTCATTGCCATCAGTTACATCAGTGGCAAATTTGCTTAGCCTAGAGATCTCATACACCCCCTGTCTTCTGTTTGGTGGTTGTCATCTCTGTTTGGAAGCATCTCGTTTGTACACATAACACGTTAGATTAACTCCGTGGCTGATGGCCTTATGTCCTTGGCGTGGATGACCCATTGGGATTGTGACTCCTGAGATTTGTTTCTGTTGTAACCAGCCTATGGGCTTAACTAATCGAAAAAAAAAATCTTATTTTAGGTATTTACACCATTTTAAAGCAGTTATGGTTAGTTGTGCTTTTTTGATGACTCTTTTACCCCTATGATGTCATTAACCCTTTACCCATTATTTATCCAGCTGTATTCGAGGATCGGATGGTTGTGGATGCTCTGGCCTTGATCAACGACGAGAAGGTTCAGGCGGTCGTCGGCGCCGGTGGAGGAGGGGTCGTGGGTGACTGGGGAGTCCATCCACAGGTTCAGATCAAGGCGACGGGTGGCGGATATTGCGGATCCGGTAAGGTCGGTGATGGTGTGTTTGGAGGAAGAGTTTGCCGGATCTCCAACCTTCTCGATCTCCAAAATCCCTAGATCCGACCCTCTCGTCGCTACACGAACCTTCCCCGACGTGTTCTCGGTGAGATCCGATAGTCCCCCGCCGTCCTCAGCCGTTGTGATGTTGGAGGTGTAAAGGGTAGGAAAGAGAAAAGAAAAAAAGAGAAAAATGGAAAATAGACAAGTGAAATTGGGAGCTCGTCGTAGGTTAAGACCGGTATAGGAGCGATAGCAGGGATCTCAGGAAATGATCCCTGGTGGCTGATCGACAAGAATGGTGGTGGATGTTGGGGATCGGAGGAGAAAAGAAAAAAGAAAAAAGAAAAAACTGGTAGGGAAATTCGACGACTGAGGTTTGCCAGAGGTCGATCTCTCGTGAGTAGGCATCATCGAAGGTTGGGATAAGTGGTGGAGAAGTCGTGGGTGGTTCGGGAGTCCATCCACCAGGTCAGATCGAGGCGATATGCGGCCGAGACGACGGATCAAGGTCAGCGATGGCGGTGTTTGGAGGAAGAGATCGCTGGATCAGGTTAGATCTCGCTGGAAAATGGAGTGGAAGGGGCCATGAGGTGATTACAATGACGGATCTGGTCTTGTTTGGAGTTTTGAGAGCCAGAAGTGATTTTTTAGGACGGTGGCGGTGCCAATCTTTAGATCCGGCAGGTTCCAAGGAAGAGAAGGATGTTGTCAGTCAAAGATTATTCATCACCACTACATGACTTGCCAAGCTTCAACACGCTTACAAAACTTCTTATAGAGTGAGCTGGATTCAATGAAGGAAAGACTAGCTAATACTCCATTTTCTCCAAGGTCTATGTCAGACCATCCATACATTTGTCCAGCGTATGTCCATATTCATATATCTATTGGAGTCATCCACATATGCCTATCTTTCAATGGCATCCATGCTTTTCAATAGCTGCGTGAGTCTCTGCTCCGAACAACACGAAAGAGACTATTTCAATGTGTGCGTGTGTGGTGGAGAATTTATCGGTGATTAATGTAGCTAGAAAGATAGTTGGGAACCAGGGGTGGACCAGAATTTGAAGTCCGCCTACGACTACCTTATTTCATTTTATAAAATGTGATAGCAATGAGAGCTATTGTTTTGACAAATTACAAATGTCATTAAAATTCCAATTAATAGTATGAAACGCTGATTCCAAACGACATTGATGTGCCTGGATGGACCCAAAATTGAAAGTCCGCCTGGGCTACATTGCTTCATTCCACAAAATATAATAGCAATGAGAGTTATTATTTTGACAAATCACAAATGTCATTAAAGTTCTAATTAATAGTATGAAAAATTGATTCCAAACGACATTGTCCACCCCCACCGTTAGCACGCCCGCTTTGTTATAGACCACGCGCAGTTGTCCACCCCCCCCCCCCAAGGGGTTCTTGGCCAAGATTCTAGATGCAAGGGAGGGGTGGAAAAACCCCTGGATCATGGCTACATTTAATAATAGCAAATTTCCGGTAAAACAATAATGGCTACATTTTTTGCCACGTCAAAACGACACATTGCTCTAATCCATCAAAAATTGAATTTCAATCTCTTTATTTAATTTATCACCGGTAAAACTGTGTGAAAATTCTGATTTGTGCTATCTCCATTTCTTCTTGTTTAGAACTTATATATCATGCTGCTGTGATAACCAATTTTTTAAAAAAAAGTTAAAAATGCCAAGTCGTCACGATGGG
The DNA here is from genome assembly GCA_963920575.1 of Narthecium ossifragum. Taxonomy (NCBI): domain Eukaryota; kingdom Viridiplantae; phylum Streptophyta; class Magnoliopsida; order Dioscoreales; family Nartheciaceae; genus Narthecium; species Narthecium ossifragum. The sequence goes on along the minus strand of OY986970.1, from coordinate 25,783,015 downwards.
AGTGGAGTGTTAAAATATATTAATATAAACTCATCCTTATTTATAAGAATTTGTAAGAGTAAGGTTTTGGATTAAGCAAAATGATGTAACGGGATGGGTTGGCATAGGTACACGGGTCATGAATGCGATGGATGGTTGAGATTGAAGTTGAATGAATTACAGCCACTGCATACTAATAGCAAATTTCCCAGGAGACGATCTCCTTAGTTCGAACTTGGTACCACTGCCAGCTTCTGCTGAGCTTCACTCAAATCATGATAACCCAGCACATTTTCAGCCACGTCAAAACGAAACGTTCAAAAATTGAATTTCCATTTCTCTTAATTTCATCACATTTGAAATTGTTTAAAAAGTCTGATTTCTGTTTAATCCATTTCTTCTCGTTTAGGAATTATATATCATGTGATGTGTTAACCAATTTAAACAAATCAAGATGTACCCAATATTTTCATAAATGTTATGATAGAAGAGAACAAATAGGAAACAGCTCGGCCATCTTAAGGGACGTACTTTACGCGCGCGCGATTTAGGTTGTGTTTCACTGCTCCATCTACTAATTACTCATTAAAACACCTGCTCCCTAAATGATGAGATGTGTATCATGCAAATCTTGAAATAACTCAAAACTCCGGTGAATCAATGGATGTTATTTTAAAAATACAAATGTCATGATCGATATACATTAATTATTGGAACCATAGGACTACAATCAATTTTAGTTGTTAATACAAATCTCTCGTATCCTATCTGCGAAAAAGAAAAGAAAAAAGAGATCAGAGAGCTGATTGCTCTGGACCATACATTGCTCGATAGGTGATCATATATAATCTATCAGAAATCATCATCGAGGTTCCATTTCAGAAATGGTGACACTATTCACAGAGACCGATTTCGGTGCCTTTCTACTTCCAGTTGAGTGCTCTTTTTCTGAGAGATCAAGCTGTCCATTAGCCGATCGGACCTCCGACTCTGTGCTGGAGCTGCCGCCTAGAAAGAAGGCCGGCGTAGAAGGGTTCGGAAGAGTTACAGTTAAACTACTTAGCATGAGAACGACCGAGGCCATGCTGGGTCTCTCCGCCTGATCTTCCTGGACACATAGCAGCCCAATGTGTATGCATCTCAGCAGTTCTTCGGTCGAAAGCAAATCACCCAAGCTTGGATCCCTCAACTGTAACATTGTTCCTTCGTTCCAGTGCACCCAAACCTACGAGTAGATAAAAGAGGTAATGAATTGGAATATTGTAGATTAGATGGGATGTTTTGAACTGGTCTGAGCTATAGAGAAACAATTAATAAGTACTTACATAGCTTATTAGGTCTGCAGCCCGGCCGGAGTTTAGGAAACTCGTATTTTTCCGGCCGGTGATGATCTCCAAAACCAGAACACCATAGCTAAAAACATCTGATTTGGTTGAGAAAAGACCATGCATGGCATACTCTGGTGCCATGTATCCACTGCATATATATATGGATAGGAACATTAGTGAGTTAATTTATTGCAGTCATTTGATGAATGGCTTTGCTCCCTTGAGAGCTTATATATAGATTAAGGGTTTGCAAACTTACTATGTTCCAGCAATCCGGCTAGTATTCCGTTGAGTTTCGTCTGCGCCAAAAAGCTTTGCAAGGCCAAAGTCTGAAATTTTAGGGTTCATGTTGCCATCTAGCAAGATATTGCTAGCTTTGAGATCCCGGTGAATTACCCGGAGCCGTGAATCTTCGTGGAGGTAGAGAAGCCCTCGAGCAATTCCTTCAATGATTTTAAACCTTATTTGCCAATCCAGTTGCGGTCTTTTCAAAGGATCTGTTCACCCACATAAAGTTCCAATCAGTGAGCATTGCTTGAAAAGAAGATACGTTGAAATACATAAAAGGTGTCTAATGTTAATAGACATGAATTCTAGTCATTCAAATTGCATTTGATCTAATTCGTTCTCTCACGTGTAAGCTCGAATATTTATTAGAATATTAAGTGAAATATGACAGATCAACAAAGCTCGAATTGATAGGAAGAGATGAAAATGCTACATGAAAGATACTCAAGAGAGATGCATGTAATAATCTTTGAGCCTACCAAACAAAAATTTGTCAAGGCTTGTATTAGGAAGATACTCATAGACAAGCATCTTCTCATTCTCTTCCAAGCAGAAACCCAGCAGCCTCACAAGGTTTCTATGCTGGAGCTTAGCAACCAAAACAACCTCATTTCTTAGCTCTACCAGCCCTTGGCCTGAAGTCGTTGCTAACCTCTTCACTGCTATAACCTCTCCATTACCAAGTTCTCCCTGTTTCATATGAAAAATAAACAAGTTTAGATCCGACATATATATACAAATATTGCGCATAGATTACTTTGAAAGAGCTTATGTACGTAGTTAGTCAGTTCACCTTATAAACTGGTCCAAAACCCCCTTCTCCGAGCTTATTAGCATCTGAAAAATTATTTGTTGCAGCTCTAAGGGTGGCTAAATCAAGCAACAGAGAATCTGAACTTCTGAGGGTGTCATCAGCTCCCCCTTCTGGTTGATATGTCAATAGAAAACCTTATTAGTCTATGAAAACAACATGGAGATTCAAACCTAATATTAGTGATAGACGAGAAGTCTAGTAGAGAATATACGAAGTATTTTTCTGTTAGCTTTTCTCCTCCGTATGAGGAAACAACAAATGCCCAGGAGTAGTACTGCTACGGTAGCTACAGGAATGGTAATGATAAGAGCCAATTTTGAGTGATGATTACGGTACTCGCCTGCACAAAAGTGAAAAAATAAACTTCAGTCATGAGTTCCTTGGCATAACCAAAAATATACATATCTTAATAGAGCAGTGGTATATATTTACAAAAATCATTTGTGTACATGGGATGTACCCATGTACACAAATCATTACCGTTGGATTGAATCGGGCACACATCCCGATTCAATCCAACGGTTAGGGTACATGCCACGTGGGCATGTGCAACGTGGCATGTGCATTGCACATGCCCACGTGGCATGTACCCCAATCAGGGTTCATATATTTATCCAAAGGTTAGCGAAAATCCAATCCAATGTCATGGCATGGATTTGCACCACGTGTTTAGAATGTAAATTATAGACATCTATACATACATATACTTAATTATGTATATACACATACATACATACATATATACATACATATATATGTATGTTACATATACACACACGCATAAACATACATACATTATGAATATATATATATATATATATATATTTATATATTTATATGTACTTATATTGGTTTGATATAATGGACACGGAGCGTGATCCGCATGCGCCATAATGGGTTGGGTGGCATGTGGGGTTGGTTAAAAATCATTTTTCATTTTAATAAGATTAACTCTCAGAGCTTTCATATTTATCGATGTTTAATTATTTTTTTTATATGTTATTTCACCAAAAACGATTAAACTAATGAGAGAAGGGAAAATGCGATCACTTATAACAAACATTAAGAATGGCTTACTTGATCGACCGTATTAGACAATTGATGTAGGACAAAATCCGGGTGACCCCGACCGTCGGACGGGCGTAACTTTCGATCTGGGTGTCCGATAGGGGCGTATGACCAGTCGAAACGACTGGGTCGACGAGCCCGTCATTTATCGTCGGAGATCTTCGATCTCTCCACGACGGCTTGTTGAATCACCAAATTCCGTCTCCTTTTGTTCTAAATCTCAGTTTTAGTGAAAACTTTTCTTTTATGGCAGTTTTATAGGGTTTCTATTTTTGACAAATTCCTAGTTTTAGTAGGATTTCTAATTTCTTTTAAATTCCGAATTTAATTTCAGTTTTAGGACTTGGATTAAGGATTGGTTGGTTGAGTCCATGTTTTAGTTGAGTTGGTCTTTCCTTAAACCTATAAAAGGAGGCCTAGGGTTTGTAAAGAGTCAGTTTTTGATGAATAAGAAAATAGGGTTTTTGGTTTCTTCCTCTATAGAAATCTGGTGATCTCTCCCATAGAGAGTTTGGTTGTCTCTCCCATAGAAAGGTCCATCTTCCACGTTTTATCCTGCGCCAACAATGCAGCACTGCCTCATGAAACATCGACATTGATACATGCATTTATTTGACATGTTACATCAAGACCCACAAGTTATACGACAAAATCAACCTTATAAGGAGCAATAACGGTTACAACTGTTTACCTCCTATTAGTTTATTTACATGTATATTTTCCTAAGTTAACTTTGTATATTTTTATCATCTTCCCTAGGTTAGTTTTAAATATACATCCTTATAATCATAAGCCAGGAGATTAGTTTTAAATATACATATTTATCTACCTTATAAGATTCAATGGTAGTTACTTTTATGACTTATCATGTGAATCATAAACTTATACACACATGACATACACGTGACATACACATGGTATAAAATTATAATTAAATAAAAAAAAAATAGTGACTGATGTGGCGTAAGTTATAATAAAGATAGTGGGAACAGACAGTTAGCCGTGCCACCTGCACGTGCCACCACCTAGTCAATTATATAACACGAAGTAGCATTAGGCAGCGGCCAAACAGCCCAACTTGTTTGCTGTCTCCAACTATCTTCCTAGTTTCTACTTCTATGACCAAAAAATTCTCCACGCCACACACACATTGGATGGCGTTGAAAGATAAGCATCTGCGGATGAGTCCTTGGTATATCTCCATATGGCCACTGGACAAATGCATGGTGGGTCTGACATTAGACCTTGAAAAAATGGAGTATTAGGTAGTCTGGTTGAATCCAGCTCACACTACAAGAAGTCTTGTAAGCGTGTTGGAACTCGAGAAAACTAGTGGTGACGAATAATCTTTGAGGCGTGCTACCCGGCCCTTTGACAGGGTCATACTCAATTTGAGGAGTCCGTTTCGGTTATACCGCTGTGTTCCTACTATTATCGTATTAATGAACGGATGAGATCTAAACAAATATGAGACAAACTGGACTCCAATTTGAGTGGTTTCTATGAGGTTTGATTATTTATCTATAAAAAATTGATTCTTAGTCGATTTCCTGTCACCTTATGGAAATTCATGATATATTCTCATAATACACCAATATAGTTAAACTTACATCCAATTTCTATGCTAATCGCGGTAGATGATGTTCTAAATCCTCTCTAAAAAAACCCATGTAGAAAGATCTTTTTATATCACATCCAATGATTAAAATCATTATTCTTATAATTTAAATCAGTATTTTATTAATAATATAAATCATTGGATGAGATCTACGCATATATTATCCAAATTGGACTCAAATTTGAGTGGTTTTTATAAGGTGTGATTATTTTATGGATTATTTATATATAGCAAAATGATTCCTAGCCAATTTCCATATATTCTCATATATGCCAATATACTTAAATTTCCATGCTATTTCTATGCTAATCGCGGTCGATGATGTTCTAAATACTCCCTAAAAAAACCCATGTAGATATACGAATATAGAATAAATGTAGAGCTGCTTAACTAACATACCTCCAACGGAACTGTCCTGCGGAGGTGGCGCAAGACCACCGCCAGCCGTCGTCGCCGGTGGCGGAGGCGCCACTAGTGTTAGTGAAGAGACAGCAGAGAGGTTATAAAACGGGTACACCTCGTAACGGAGATCACAGCTTTCTCCAAGAAAGTGGCCTCCTTGTTTTCTTCCTCCACAGCAAGTTTGTATGAACTGTATGAACGCCCAGAGACACCCATAACAGTCCTGCGGGGCTAAGTCCGCCGTGCACTGCACCAACCCATAGATCTTCGTGAAGCTATCCAAGTCCGAAATCCCGGCGGCGAACTTCCGGGCTGAATGGTACGCCGCCGCCGTAGTGAGGTTATCCATTAGCTTTCCAAACACATCATCGAAGCTCTTGACATCCGACACGTTGTTAACGTTCCACGCATAAAGTTGAACATTCGAATCGGCTACGGAGAAGAAGTACTGGTTGGAGTAGCGAAGGAAGCAGGGGTCGTACCAAAGGGTGGCGCTCATTCCTTGCGGGCAGACGGTGGAGAGGTCGGCCAGGGCGTTGGCGAGGCAGCTCCGGCACTCGTCGGAGGAGACGTCGCCTCGGCACCAGGTGAGGCCGTAGACGATGTCGTGGGACTGGCCGATGGTGTTGTTGGAGAAGCCGGTGGGTGGGGTGGAGGAGGAGAGGGAGGAGAGGAGGCGATTGAGGTTGGATTGGAAGGCGCTCCCTGTGGTGTAGTTGGCGTCGGTGGAGCACAGGGAGTACACAGGTTTGCTGGCAGTGATGGGTGCCTTATAGAGGAGGAGGAGGGGGAGGGGGAGAAGTAGAGATGAAAGGAAGAGGAGAGTAGGCATTGTTGCTATTGCTGCCTGTCGATCTCTTGATTCATTCGTTTTGTTCTCATCTCTGAAGAGAGAACAATAAAAAGGATGAAGTCAACCTTGCACGTAACTAGTCTACACGCTCTCTCTCCATTTATTACTCGCGCTAACTTTGTTTTCATACTTTCAGAGATTTTTCATTTTTTTTGGCCGGAAGACCCGGGTACGGCTGACCTGCAGAACATGAGTTACTGCAGGACCCGCAGCCCGTAGGCAAGCTCGTGACTTCGTACCCTCGTTTGATACGGGGTAAAAGTTATCGTGATTAAATAATAATGATTATAAAAAATAGTAGATGGAATGATGATAACTTTATAATGGATGTTTAGGAATAAAATGTGAAATAAGGGGAATATTCCTCCTTAATCCGGGATAAAAGTCTTCATAGGTCCACCAATCAGACTTTTCTTTTTACGTTTCTTCCACGACAAGCTCATGACTTTGGAGGTCATGTAGTCCTTGGGTCTCGACTCTGATCCAACATGTATCCGATGTGGGGTGGAAGCTGATTCTTCTGTTCATACTTTCTTCTCTTGCCCTTATACGAGGAGGTATGGGAAACGGTTTGCAAAGGTTGGCAGCTGTTAGCCAAAATAATGGCTAAATCATTAATGACGGACACGTAAGCAAAAAGGTAATGACTAAATGGACGATAACTATATAATCTTATCGACCAGATAAAACCTATCGACCAAATGGACGATATCGTCCATATGGCAACATCGTTTTAAGGGACTAAGGACGATAATCGCCCAAAAGTCAATATTGGACATGTTACTTAATGTCATCGTCCAAAAGCAATTAACACGTGTGCCAAATATGGTTAAAAAACACATGCAGGTATGACGTGGACAAGAAACGATAAGTAAGCCAGCGTAATCGTGACGTATGCAACGAAAGAGCATCGACCACGTGTACTCTCCAAGTCAGACACGAACGTGGGAGAAGCTGTTATGGAGCAGTTCGCACACGATCTCCTCATTTTACGCCATCAACCCTCAAGGCGGGAGCAGTTAGTTAGTTTCTTAGAATAAATAGCTTCTCTTCACCACTGTAAACCCCCCCGACAATCTGTAACCTACTCTTAAGCATGGCTTTCGTTTCTTTTGTACCTGTAAGTTGATTAATTAAAGCTTTCAATTTGATTAATGGCTTCTTTTACTGTTTTCTTAGTATAATCTAGATATTGTAGTCGATTTAATCGTTTTCTCCTTTTATTTCTTTCTTTTAGTTCTAGTTTAATGGATTTTGTCCGTTTCTGCATTTTTAGCATAGTTTAATCTAAGATTAATGTAGATTTAATTAAGTTAAATTAGGTCTAGATTAGATTAAACTAGTTTATTAATTACTGTTTCTTTTCTTCATGATCATAGGAGTATTTTAGGGTTAATTTAGGTTTTATTAGTCTCTTTTACTCTTGCTTTTCTTCAAGTTTTCTTTACTGTTTTCCATTAGAATAAGTTAATATTAGGAGTTTTTATTTCTTAGATTAAGTTAGCCGAATAGATTTAAATGCATTTTCTGGATTTAGTAAGTTAGGTTGATCTTTATGCTTTATTTAATTAATTCCGTAATCTTAGATAATTTAAGGCTTTTATTAAGTTAATTTAGATTATTTTAAGTTAATCCTGATAATTAGTTTTAATTAGATTATTTAATTAGGTCTAATCTAGATTTCCGTATTACTTGACATCTCTGGTTCGATTATTCGAAAGAGTAGAACTTAACTACAATCATCTGATACTTAAGTGTGGAATAGGATTTGACCTTAACTATTTGACCGGTCAACGGTTAGATTTCCTCTCTAACATTTTTTGACACGCCCAGTGGGACCTGTGTCAAGTCTTTATGGAAATCAGTTAAGTTGGACCAGATGGTTTGGTCATCATTAGGACTGGTTTGGACACTAATAGTGGTAGTGGAAACGCCGATCACGGCGATGGCCAGCCAATTCCAGTTGTTGTTGAAGAAGAGCCTGTTATTTTTCCACCTTTTGACCAACCACATATTCCTCCGCCTGTTCCCCCACCACACATAGAATATCGAGATTGGGTGGTTTATCGCTCTGTAGAGCGAGGGAACACATCGGCCAGAGGTGGCCTAGATCCAGGAAACATAATGTCAAGTACAGCCCAAACTATGGTCGATGAAGCTTTACATGCTAACAATCAGCAGATGGCTAGCCATATCGCTACTGCTTTAAGGCCTTTTATCGATACCAAGCATACCTTTATCAACGCAACTTTATCTCATACAAACCCTGGGCCAAATGTTGTTAGGCCGACCATGTCAACGATCCCTATCGGCCAAAACACCACCCAAAACAATCGTCCATTTCCGCCCAATACGGTCATGGGACCTGACGGTAATAACGGTTTTGTTCTTTTACAAAATCCAATGCATAGCCAAAACCGTCTCGGCCAAAATAGCCAAGTTGGCCAAACTAGTTCAACCCATCATCGGCCATCGATGAACAATGACAATAATCAAAGACCTAACTTAATCGGTCAGATATCTGGGTTGTTTCCATCGCCAACGCAAATACCCCATAATAATGAGATGTTAACTCATGGTGGAATACCAAACAATGGTGTCCCTCCTCTTCAAGGGATGCAAGGCGGTGTTGTTCCTCCGGCACAAGGAGCACCAAATAATGGAGTTCCTTTAGGTCAGGGCATACCAATAGGTGGAATACCTTTGGTTCTTGGTGATAACATTCCTCAAAACATTCATCAGAACATTGCTCAAAATGTTCCTCAGAACATTCCTCCTAATGGCCAAAACCTTGTTTACCCAAACAATGGCCAAAACCTTGTTTACCCAAACAATGGCCAAAATCTTGTTTACCCAAACAATGGCCAGAACCTTGTTTACCCAAACAATGGCCAAAACCTTGTTTTCCCAAACAATGGCCAAAATATCGGCCAAAATAATAACCTGGATGCTCAAGGCCAATGGTTTCCACAAAATAATTATGGGCAACTAGGTGGTCAAATTAATCGGCTTGTAGGAAATAATTTTTATAATCAAAGAATGGTCGATGGTCAACGCATGGGTGATATTCCTAATCAGAATAACTATCGACCATATGAGGCACGACTGTATTATGCTCGACCACCAAACGAGCAGTATGACCAAGTGTATAACAACCCTCTTTATAATCAGGCCGATGCTCTACGTGAACAAGTTGCTGAGATTTTACAAGAGCAAATAGGTTTAGGACGACCAGCTACTCGTCCAACTTATAGGAAGCCTTATCCTGATTGGGTTGATCAAATGTACCCGCTTCCTAGGAACTATAAAGTTCCAGAGTTTACTATGTTCTCTGGAGTAGATGAGATATCGACCATTGAACACATAGGGAAATTCTTCATGCAATGTGGGGACGTGATCGATTTTGTCAAACTTAGGCTATTCCCAAACTCTTTATCCGGGGTAGCTTATTCATGGTTCATTAAGCTATCGCCCAATTCTATTCAAAATTGGCAGCAAATGGAACATGCGTTCCATTCTCAATTTTATAAATCAGAACCAGAAATAACAATGGCTGATTTAGCTCAACTCAGACAGCGGCCAGATGAGAGTGCTGAATCATTCTTACAGAGATTTAAAAGAGCAAGAAGTAGGTGCTTTATTCCCTTGCCTGAAAGGAAATTTGTAAAAATCGCTCAAAGTGGATTGGCCTTTGAACTTAAGAAGAAGTTCCAAGATAGAGATTTTATTGGCCTATTTCAACTGCAGACTAGCGCTATACGTTATGAACAGTTGTTGAGAGAAGAAGATCAGATGAAATCATCTTCCAAAGGAACTTACTATAGAGATACTAACTATGAAATAAACCAAGTTAGTGACGTCGATGAAGAAAACTACAATATGAACGATGTTTGTTTGGCCGAGCTCCTTAAGGGAAAACTTTATATATGTAAAGCTCTTGCCAAACTTGAGCGAGAACTTAAAGGTAAAGAAGTAATCAGAGACGATAAACGTCCAATGCGGAAGTTTTCTTTTGATATTTCAAAGGCCGATCAAATCTTTGATCAATTACTGAAAGATAAACAAGTCAAATTGAAAGATGGACATGCTATGCCAAGCCTTGATGAAATCAAGGACAAAAGATATTTTAAGTGGCATAATGCTTGGTCACATCACACTAATCAGTGTTTGGCTTTTCGTAATGTTTTGCAGGATGCGATTGACTTCGGAAGAATTGGTTTCCCAACCAAACACATGGGAGTTGATGCAAATCCTTTTCCCAAGTCTGCTCCAGTGGGAATGGTTCTGACCGATGTGGCGAACTTCAAGCTGCCCAAATTTAAGATCGTCATTGATGAGACTCAGGACGATAACCGTCCGGATGTGTTCGCTCGACTCAGTCAAGACAAAGGGAAGGAGCCTATTCTTCCACATGTCTGCCCAAGATGTCATTGGGATCTCAGTCGCCCGATGACACCGTTCTTTGGGACCAAATTTCATCGTCCACAGTCTCGGCAATGGAACAGAGGTCAGCCTCACGTGTACCCAAAGAACTTTGTACCTCAGCCTTACAAGCCAGAGCGATGGTACAACTACAACTGCTACACTCGTCGATCGGTTCCTGTAGAGGAGATGACGAGGACTCAGTATCGTCGACACCAGAAGAAGTATGGCCAGATGATGAGGACCAAGCAAAGCCAAGAAACTAACCCAAGTCAGGATGAGGAGGCTGAGGAGATTGAGGAAGATGTTGCTATCTCTAAGGCAACAGAGTCGTCAAAGAGCAAGTTTTATCGTCAAAACAAGGACGATGACGATGAGGCTGGAGCAAACAAGGTGATCAGATTTGGAACACTCCCGTCCGTCATCGTGAACAATTACATTCTACCAAGCCGCCTTGGACAACAATGTCCAATTGAAAGCGACTCAGATATATCCGATATGGCCGATGATAAACCGTCAGCCACACTGGTCGAGGGAGATGTAGAAACGTCAGCCACCTTGGTCGATGAAGTCGAGGATTCAGCCTCAGTGAATGTAACGCCCCGGCCCTCCACTGGGCCCCGGCCCGCGGGCTCCCGATCCGACCAGGATCCACCCGAGGGCCCCCACCCGACACAATATTGTCCGCTTTTGGCTCCCCGCAGCCGATCGATCGATAAACCCACCGATCGATCGGACTTCCCGGGAGGTCACCCCTCCCAAACCTACTCCAGCCCAAGCACGCTTAACACTGGAGTTTTTTCTGCGGTTCATTGCCATCACGACTTTAAAACGCGTTGTGTCTATTAAGGGCTTACTATATACTTATATCGAACCCCGAATCATACACATGCGTTGTGGGATTGCTTACCCGGCTACCCGACTCAGCCCCGCCCTCCAGGCGCAGGCATCTTGTCCCACGGTAGACCCAGCGGGCCTCACAGTGAACTTAGTACTTGACCAGGAAGATGAGTACGTCGAGATCGAAGAAAAAATCGACGTTGCTGAAGAAGCTCAGAAAAGGGGTATGTCTACAGAGCAACTATTGAAACAGTTGTATGAAGAAGGAAATCCAGCAGTTGGACCAGGTGGCCAGTCAAGTGGCCAATATGATTACCTACGGGTTTATGGGGACGTGAAGGTGAAACGTCTTGTAAAAAAGACGGAGGTTGTTGCCCAAATTATACCATCAACGTCTACAACAATTATCCTAACTGGTTGGGGTGATGAAGAGGACGAGCCTATGGTGGAAGATATCGAATGGGTAGAAGTAGAAGTACCCATCAAGGTTAATGAAGAAGCAGCGAGAAGAAATATTTCCCAAAAGAAGTTGTGGATGGAGCTCTACAAGGCAGGTAATCCAGCTATCAGTACTCAGGGTCAGCCAAGCGGTAAGTTTGATTATTTGATTTTGTCACACCCCGCCCCAATTAAAAACAATATTATCCCAAATAATTACTGAAAATTTTGGCATGACCCTTGGGCACGGGCGCGTGAGTTCACATTTACACAACCTATCAATAGATTTATTCACAATCCTAAGCATTTAATCACAATCTTTCTCTCTTTACAATCATTCACCACATCTAGGGCACATACGCCCACATCAATTTCAAATAATATACATGTACCTGTATTCAATTTATCAGATTTCATGTAACAGAGTACATAACCACCAAAATACATGTTAATTCGGCCAAATCCACAATATACAATTTTGTTTCATATCCAACATATTCCTGCATATCGTACATATAAGAGATAAGAGATAGACAAAATACAAAATGACTCCTCATCCCTGCACAGCACATAATCTCCATAGGATGCAGTGGTCTCGGGCCTACCTGCACCAAAAACCGAAAACCTAAACAATGAGCTAAAAACCCCAGTAGGAGTCACCTGACACATTCTAGGACAGTGGTGTACATCCACCTATCCTAGTATACTGCCCAAGTATGGTCTGGCTAGTATGGGTAAGTCTTACAAGCACAGTCGCCGCGTCCGCCCGTCAATGCTCGCCCATACCCCTATAGACTCTATACCCAGCCCCAGTATACTAGTATAGGTACAACATCCTATACTAGCTTACTGATCCTAGTATGGTCTTGCTAGTCTGGGTAAGTCTTACACGCACAGTCGCCGCGTCCGACCGTCAATGCTCGCCCAGACCCCTATAGACTCTATACATGCCTCAGTACACTAGTATAGGCAACACATCCTCAATCAGATCAAATCCTCAAGCCATATCCTCAATCAGATCAAATCCCCAGATCAGATCCTCAATCAGATCAAATCCTCAAGCCAGATCCTCAGATCCAGTCATCAACTTAGTCCCTAGACTCCCTAGAATCTGACTAGTCTAGCTACAGGACCTGACTAGACCCAACCATAACCCCAATCCTATCATGTATGCACAAGACAAAGAACATAGCAATAAAGCCAATAACAATCATCATATATTCATACAATACATGGAAACATCATAGCATAACATAGCATCGTATATACACACAAGATTAATAAAATACATACATACATATATCATGGCATCAATACATCTATATAGCAAACAAAGCACAACAAATCCTAGGAGGTAACTCCTACCTTAAAAGGACAGTCAAGGTGCGATCCCTAAGCCGGGGGTCCACGCCGCGCTCCGACACTCGACCACCGCTCAAACGATCGTCTAAAGCACACAAAGCAAGAACGATCAGACAGGGCCCTAAAAGGAATTGAAACTACTAGAAATAGATGGCGCTCGAAAAACCGGTCGAACGGCGCGAGAAACATCGAAAATGGGCATCTGAAGGCTCTGGTGCATGTTAGCAGACACTGTGCGTGTGTGCTAACATGCACCTCACAGGGTCATCTTCTTCTTCAAGAAGATCGCCGGAGCTCACGCCGGAGCTCCGTCGGATCTCCACTGATCCCGGGCTTAACTGCCGGATAGCCACTACAAAGACGAGGGGAGCTTGCTCGCTGCCCCAAGCTCCGGGTCCCCAAGGGAGACCAATGGCCACGGCTAGAAAAAAGCCGGCCGGACCTTCGCCGGAATCCATGGCAGGGACAGGGATCAAGGATCCCCTGCCATGGGAAATGCCCGGACAGGGCTCGGAGAAAGATGCCCCGGACCACGGGGGTCCTTCCCCGGCGCTGCAGTCGCCGAGGGAGGTCCCCAACGCCGTCCGCAACATCTTCTCCGGCAACCCATCGCCAGAGAACCGAAAAACTCCCCAAAACCCAACGGAAAAATGGCGGGAAAGAAAGGACAGCGAAAGGGAGAGCAGCTAGAAACTCACCTTAGCCAAGAAGAGAGACGAAATCCGGTGGAAAGCTCACCGGATCTACCCCTTTTTCCCGGCGATCTCCACCTCTCCTCCCGGTTCTTCCTCCTTTCTTCCCTTCCTTCTCCGGCGCCGGCGTCGTCCTTGCTTCCTCTCCATCTCCCTCCCGATCTCTCTCTCTCTCTCTCTCTCGATCTCTCTCTCTCGATCTCTCTTCCGATCTCTCTCTCTCAAACTCCCTCTATCTCTCTCTCGGGTCGGCAGCCAGAAAGAAGAGGAGAAGAGAAGACTCGAATTCTCTAGAAGGGTGGGGGTGATTTTTGCAGAAAACCCCCCGCAAAACCTAAAATTGCACAAAAGATCTCCTAAATCTTACATAAATGCCTGAAAATTACAATTAGGCCCTTACAACCTCCCCCTCTTATAGGAATTTCGCCCCCGAAATTCAACTCAAGTGCAATATAAAACAAAGGTACATAGCAAAAGCTAGGGTACACCCATCACCAGGTCACTCCAACCGAAGGACTCAACCTACCAACTATACCTTGTGTCTAGCCAACAATAGATGCTCCTAATCTCGATCCTAGGTTCAAATATCGCATAAACATGAGTTCCCATTATCATCACATATACATTAACATTCAGTTACTACCAAGAGATCCGACATAATGCCAACAAGAAAGAACGAATTCCATCAGTACAGAATCCGGACAGCAACACGAAAAGCTCATATCTTGATCGTTTCTTAGTCAAATTCCACAAAACCAATAACGGATTAGCTTGCCAAACAAACTGACCTTCGCTTCATACAAAATCTGATCAAAAACCATAAAATATTCTAATCAAAATCATCATATTTCATAAGAGAAATCTGTTTTTCCTTGAATAACAGAACATCAACCTCTTCAAAGCTTTTTGAGACATTCCTTGATCATTTCCTCTGAAAAGAAGCAGAAATCATGTAGAGAACAACTACAAAAACCATCAATTACAAAGCTTCAGAGAAAACATTGACAAAATGGTTCAAAATCCATCCCAAAAACAAGCTGCTTTCCAGCCAAAACAAAGAAATTGATTAAACCAAGCTTTTAGATTTTCAAAACCACCAGAAATTGGGAAAGAGATTTGCTTTCCGACAGAAGAATAGAATATCAACAATTAATCCGATTTCTCAAATCAAACATATTCAAATAAAGATTAAAAGATCTCTCTTGCATTGCATCTAGTTTAAAAAAAAAACGATGAGACAAGACATACAGTCAAAAATTTTGATCGGAATTGTATAATGAACACAGTTTCTCTATCCAAAACAGAGCTATGAATTTCTGATCACTTGCTGGGCTAATTTTTAACTAAACTTTCTCTAGTTCAAAATCATAATATACAAACATATAATCAACTTTCAAATAGATTTAAACTAAGAACAATCAAACATGCAAGGATGCATCTAAAGACTCTATCTAGCCCATTCCTACCCATCTATACTATGAAACATCCTATCTCCCCCTAGGACCTACAGCCTAGGCTCTGATACCAACATGTCACGCCCCGCCCCAATTAAAAACAATATTATCCCAAATAATTACTGAAAATTTTGGCATGACCCTTGGGCACTGGCGCGTGAGTTCACCTTTACAACCTGTCAATAGATTTATTCACAATCCTAAGCATTTATTCACAATCTTTCTCTCTTTACAATCATTCACCAAGTCTAGGGCACATACGCCCACATCAATTTCAAATAATATACATGTACCTGTATTCAATTTATCAGATTTCATGTAACTGAGTACATAACCACCAAAATACATGTTAATTCGGCCAAATCCACAATATACAATTTTGTTTCATATCCAACATATTCCTGCATATCATATATATAAGAGATAGACAAAATACAAAATGACTCCTCATCCCTGCACAGCACATAATCTCCATAGGATGCAGTGGTCTCGGGCCTACCTGCACCAAAAACCGAAAACCCAAACAATGAGCTAAAAACCCCAGTAGGAGTCACCTGACACACTCTAGGACACTGGTGTACATTCACCTATCCTAGTATATTGCCCAAGTATGGTCTGGCTAGTATGGGTAAGTCTTACAAGCACAGTCCCCGCGTCCGGCCGTCAATGCTCGCCCATACCCCTATAGACTCTATACCCAGCCCTAGTATACTAGTATAGGTACAACATCCTATACTAGCTTACTGATCCTAGTATGGTCTGGCTAGTCTGGGTAAGTCTTACACGCACTGTAAGGGTCTAAGTATAAATTCCGGGCTTTTATGTAAGAGTGGAGGATTTTTTCATGTAATTTTAGGTTTTTCGGGGGGGGGGGGGGGGGGGGTTTTATGCAAAAACCACCCCACCCTTCTAGAAAATTCGAGGCTTCTCCTTCCTTGCTTCTTTGGCTGCCAACCCGAGAGAGAGAGAGGGAGGGAGATTGAGAGAGATCGGGAGAGATCGGGGGAAAGAGATCGAGAGAGAGAGATTGGAAGAGATCGGGAGTGCGATGGAGAGGAAGCAAGGGAGAGCAAGGAGGTCGCCGGTACCGGAGAAGGAAGGGAAGAAAGGAGGAAGACCGGGAGAAGAAAAAGTGGAGATCACCGGAAAAAGAGCAGATCCGGTGAGCTTTCCACCGGGTTTCGTCTTCCTTGGCCTAGGTAAGCTTCTAGCTTCTCTCCCCTTTAAGTTCCTTTGTTTTCTGTCGGTTTTCCGTTGGGTTTTGGGGAGCTTCGTTGTCTTCCGGCGATGGGTCGCCGGAGAAGGTGCCATGGACGGCGACGGGGACCTCCCTCGGCGATTGCAGCGCCGGAGAAGGACCCCCGTGGTCCAGGACATCCTTCTCCGAGCCCTGTCTGGGCGTTTCCATGGCAGGGGATCCTCGATCCTTCTCCCTGCCATGGTTCCCGGCCATGTTCCGGCCGGCCATCCTCTGGCCATAGCCGCCTACCTTCCTTGGGATCTGGTGCTAGGGATACCGCGCGAGCAACCTTCCTCCTCGTCCGTTGCTTTAGCTCCTTTCTTGTAGAGATTTGTCGGAGCTCCGGCGGAGCTCCGGTGATCTTCTTGAGGAGGAAGACAGTGCTGTGCGTAGCGCACATTAGCATGCACGCAGCCATCAAACTGGTGCACTGGTCAGTGCCCTGTGCACGGGTCAGTGTCCTGTGCACGGGACAATGCCTTGTGCACGCAACAGCGCCCTGTTAGCTGTTTGCTAACGTGTTGCTAAAGCCCTCTGATGCCTGTTTTCACGGGCTTTCCGCGTCGTTCGACCGGCTTTTGGAGCTCTATCTAATGCTAGTAGTATTAATTTAATTATGGTTTTAGCGGATCGTAATATCGATTATTGTGTTTTAGGCGATCGGTTGAGCGGTGGTAAGGGGTCGGAGCAGGGCGTGGACCCCCGGACTTAAGGAGCGCATCGGCTGTCCTTTTAAGGTAGGAGTTACCTCCTAGGAGTGATGTGCTTGTATGCTATATGATTGTGGTGATGCCTTGATATATGTTTGTATGTGTTATTTAATCTTGTGTGTATGTGCGATGCTATGCTGTGATGTTTCTTTGTATTGTATGATTATATGATGATTGTTATTGGCTTTATTACTATGTTCTTGTCTTGTGCATACATGATAGGATTGGGATTATGATTGGGTCTAGTCAGGTCCTGTAGCTAGACTGGTCAGAGTCTAGGGAGTCTAGGGATTAAGTGATGACTCGATCTGATTAAAGACCTGATTAGAGGATTTGATTTGATTAAAGAGCTGATATGAGGACTTGATCTGATTAAATATCTGATTTGAGGATATGGCTTGAGGATGTGTTGTCTATACTAGTGTACTGAGGCCTGTATAGAGTCTATAGGGGTCTGGGCGAGCATTGACGGCCGGACGCGACGACTGTGCGTGTAAGACTTTCCCATACTAGCCAGACCATACTTGGGCAGTATACTAGGATAGGTGGGTGTACACCAGTGTCTTAGTTGGTGACTCCTACTGGGCTTTAGAGCTCATTCGTGTTAGGTTTGGTTTTTGTGCAGGAGGACCTATGGGTAGGCCAGAGACCAGTGCAGTCCATGGAGGTCCGGTGCAGGGATGAGGAGTCATTTTATCCTTATGTTTATTTTCTTATGTATGATAAAGCATGTATATGTTGGATATGAAATAGAATTGTATATTGAGAATTTGGCTGAATTATCTTGTATTTTGATGTTTACAAGTCCTATGTATATGAAATGAATGAGATGAATGAATGCAGGTACATGTATATTGTTTGAATTGTTGTGGGCGTATGTGCCCCTACATGTGGTGAATGATTGTAAAGAAATAAAGATCTTGATTAATTGTTTTAGGATGTGTATATATATCTGTTGACAGGTTGTGTAAATGTGAACTCACGCGCCCGTGCCCAAGGGTCATGCCGAAATTTAAAATAAATCTTTGAGATATTTTATATTAAATTGGGGCGGGGCGTGACACGCACAGTCGCCGCGTCCGGCCGTCAACGCTCGCCCAGACCCCTATAGACTCAATACATGCCTCAGTACACTAGTATAGGCAACACATCCTCAATCAGATCAAATCCTCAATCAGATCAAATCCTCAAGCCATATCCTCAATCAGATCAAATCCCCATATCAGATCCTCAATCAGATCAAATCCTCAAGCCAGTTCCTCAGATCCAGTCATCAACTTAGTCCCTAGATTCCCTAGACTCTGACTAGTCTAGCTACAGGACCTGACTAGACCCAACCATAACCCCAATCCTATCATGTATGCACAAGACAAAGAACATAGCAATAAAGCCAATAACAATCATCATATATTCATACAATACATGGAAACATCATAGCATAACATAGCATCGTATATACACACAAGATTAATAAAATACATACATACATATATCATGGCATCAATACATCTATATAGCAAACAAAGCACAACAAATCCTAGGAGGTAACTCCTACCTTAAAAGGACAGTCAAGGTGCGATCCCTAAGCCGGGGGTCCACGCCGCGCTCCGACACTCGACCACCGCTCAAACGATCGTCTAAAGCACACAAAGCAAGAACGATCAGACAGGGCCCTAAAAGGAATTGAAACTACTAGAAATAGATGGCGCTCGAAAAACCGGTCGAACGGCGCGAGAAACATCGAAAATGGGCATCTGAAGGCTCTGGTGCATGTTAGCAGACACTGTGCGTGTGTGCTAACATGCACCTCACAGGGTCATCTTCTTCCTCAAGAAGATCGCCGGAGCTCACGCCGGTGCTCCGTCGGATCTCCACTGATCCCGGGCTTAACTGCCGGATAGCCACTACGAAGACGAGGGGAGCTTGCTCGCTGCCCCAAGCTCCGGGTCCCCAAGGGAGACCAATGGCCACGGCTAGAAAAAAGCCGGTCGGACCTTCGCCGGAATCCATGGCAGGGACAGGGATCAAGGATCCCCTGCCATGGGAAATGCCCGGACAGGGCTCGGAGAAAGATGCCCCGGACCACGGGGTTCCTTTCCCGGCGCTGTAGTCGTCGAGGGAGGTCCCCAACGCCGTCCGCAACATCTTCTGTAACGCCCCGGCCCGCGGGCTCCCAGTCCGACCAGGATCCACCCGAGGGCCCCACCCGACACAATATTGTCCGCTTTTGGCTCGCCGCAGCCAATCGATCGATAAACCCACCGATCGATCGGACTTCCCGGGAGGTCACCCCTCCCAAACCTACTCCAGCCCAAGCATGCTTAACACTGGAGTTTTTCTGCGGTTCATTGCCAGCACGACTTTAAAATGCGTTGTGTCTGTTAAGGGCTTACTATATACTTATATCGAACCCCGGACCATACCCAGGCGTTGTGGGATTGCTTACCCGGCTACCCGACTCAGCCCCGCCCTCCAGGCGTAGGCATCTTGTCCCACGGTAGACCCAGCTAGCCTCACATCTTCTCCGGCAACCCATCGCCGGAGAACCGGAAAACTCCCCAAAACCCAACGGAAAAACGGCGGGAAACAAAGGAAAGCGAAAGGGAGAGAAGCTAGAAACTCACCTAAGCCAAGAAAAGAGACGAAATCCGGTGGAAAGCTCACCGGATCTACCCCTTTTTCCCGGCGATCTCCTCCTCTCCTCCCAGTTCTTCCTCCTTTCTTCCCTTCCTTCTCCGGTGCCGGCGTCCTCCTTGCTTCCTCTCCATCTCCCTCCTGATCTCTCTCTCTCTCTCTCTCTAGATCTCTCTTCCGATCTCTCTCTCTCAAACTCCCTCTATCTCTCTCTCGGGTCGGCAGCCAGAAAGAAGAGGAGAAGAGAAGACTCGAATTCTCTAGAAGGGTGGGGGTGATTTTTGCAGAAAACCCCCCGCAAGACCTAAAATTGCACAAAAGATCCCCTAAATCTTACATAAAAGCCTGAAAATTACAATTAGGCCCTTACAAGTTTGCTATGGTGATCCGATTGTGAAGAAGTGGGTTCCCAAAGGCGATGTAGCAAAATACATTCCGTCAGCCGATGAAGTGCCAATCATCCCAACTGGTTGGGATATAGAAGCAACCGAAACGCAACAAGAACAACTCCATGAGATGGTGAAGAGAACCCAGAAGTTATCCAAGTTGCAGCTAAAGCAAAAGGGAAAGTAGTGATCCATCAACCTCAGCCATCGGCCAGTTCACACAAGGAAGATCCCCAAGATCGGAACAATGCCGTGTTCGAACGACCTCCAGCGGCAATGACGCGCCATTTACGGCCTTTACATATCAAGGTTGTGATCAATGGCGTCCCAGTAAGTAGAGTTTTGATCGACACTAGAGCTGCAGTGAACGTCATCCCTGCTAAGATGATGAAGAAACTACACAAGACCGATAGCGATCTTATCCCCACGGATATCACGCTAACATGATTCAGTGGAGTTCCAGCCCCAGCAAAAGGAATCCTTCCTTTAGACATAAAGGTTGGAAGTGTCACAAGAATGACGGCATTCTTTGTCATGGACTCAACGACCAGTTATAATGTCTTACTTGGTCGAGACTGGATTCATGCCAGCCAGTGTGTTCCGTCGTCTCTTCACCAATGTCTGTTTTTATGGAACGACAAGGGAAATGTGGAATCAGTTATGGCCAATAACATGCCATATAGTATGGACACGCATGCCTTGGAGGCATCCTTCTACGACTGCAATTATGGTCCTTTACAATTCCTTCAGATCGAGGATACACTGAAGGTAGTTTCTGAGAATGGAGTCATGCTAAGGGAGCGCGTGGCGGAACTGTTCGATCCGACAAGACCAACCTCAGTGGTCTTTGCACCTAAATCTGGCCGAACATCGGCCACAAATCAAAAGTCAAAAGTGATGAGTTCAAACTCTGAGAGAAATCAGGCCGCTGTGACGGCCTTTAAAGCCAAACTAATGGCTTATCAAGTAGAAGCGTTCGCCACACAAGAAGCGAACGACCTCGATTGTCTGAAGGAGATCCCCCAAGAGGACGAGGAAGAAGTCCCCTATGGCAAACGTGGAAACATGCAAGTGATAAGACTTGAAAAGTGCACAAAACACCCTTATAATTTGGCTTTGTTGGGCCCCGAGCAATGCTGGACTGACTACTTTTATTCCATTTCAGGTATAACAGACCCTCCTACGAGTTAGATCAGCTTTGGAGCTAAAACAGGTGTATTCTGGCGATTTTGACAAGTTAGATCGATCGGCCTCAACAGGAGCGATCGATCCGACTCAACCAACAGCGGGACGTTGAATAACGGTGCTGGATCGATCAGACTCAAGAGCTGGATCGATCCAGCATGGGATATAGCGCAACAATAACGGCACGATCGATCAGACTCGACAGACGGATCGATCCAACCCGGGAGTTACCAGCAAGTAAAAGAGCTGGATCGATCCAACTCCAAGTGTCGATCGATCCAGCGCGGGCGTTGCTCGCAACTTAAGAACTTAAGGAGTCAGATCGATCCGACTCCAAAAGACGGATCGATCCGACGCGGCCAGAGGCATAGATCGACGGCTCTGATCTAATCTGTGGGAGGTTGTTTCTTGGGCTATAAGTAGTCATTGTTTAGGGATTTTCGGGGGCTTTTTCCGGACATTTTTGGAGAGAGCTGTCATACCTTTTTCCATCTTTTTCTTCGACGATTCTTTGGAGGAGATCCATGGCGGGAAGAGATCATCAACTTCTACCGATGGATTATCCCCTGAAGATGAGTAGCTAAAACCCTAGTCATGGGATTCTTATGATGTAACTAGGGTTTTTACTAGGGATTTCTTAGATTTAGGGTTTGTATATACGATTATTTGGCTTTTATGGATTGATTATATTTTCCTATATCTTGGTGTTGTTTTCTTGCTGGATGAATGAATCGTTCTTGCTTGCACTTGATTCTAGAGCTTGTGTATGTTAGGGCTTGGATTAGATTCCTCCAAATAAGAGGATCATGCTAATCCCATGACATCTCGGATGGAATTTTCTTCGCGATTAGGGATTGTATAGTGCTAGTCCCACTATAGTAGTGCTAGTCCCACTACGTTCCATCCCTAATCTTTCATGCATCTTACCTTTGTAGTTTCGGCCATCGAGATGCGAAGTCACCTCGATATCACACCTTGATCCATATTTTATGCCTTTGTTTGTGATGAACTCATCTGAATAAGAGGGTTCATTAGCAGTGAACGTAACTAATCATTCGGTCACTGATATTTCGATAATTGTTCTTGCCGACAAGGAATTCTAAACAGAACTTGTCGCGTGATAAGGAGAACTAGCCATTCACTTATCAACTCTTAGGAAGCCATTCATCGTGTTTGCATGCCCTGATCTTTGAAAAACCTGGTAGATCCTTAGTTAATGATTAAGAATCCTAGTCCTTTCTCTCATATTCATAAATCCTTTAGTATAAGTTTAGTTTAATTTCAACTTGCAATCTTTTGTCAACTTATTAGTAGGAGATTTTCTAAGTATTTGATCTCAATCCCTTAAATCCCTGTGGACTCGACTCGGACTCTCCACTATCTACTAGTTCTTAGTAGTTTAAGTAGAGCACCGGAATATTTTGTAATTTTAGTCAGACTTGTTAAGCCACGACACTTTTCAAGTCGTATCAGCAAGCTCAAGACCCATTGGAAGAAATCAACCTTGGCGATAGCGAGGAACATCGTCCAACATTCATTAGTAAGCTTATTGACCAAAATCTAAGGTACGAACTCATTGCTATTTTACGTTCATATAAAGATTGTTTTCCATGGGATTATAAAGAAATGCCTGGTTTAGATAAAAATATCGTACAGCATGAACTCCCTACTCGGCCAAATTTTAAACCATATAAGCAAGTGCCTAGACGCTTTGCTCCCAACATAATCCCAGAAGTGAAGAAAGAAATTGAACGATTGTTGAATGCTAACTTTATTAGAATGGCCAGATATGTAGAATGGATTTGTAATATAGTCCCAGTTAAGAAGAAAAATGGCAAACTTAGAGTTTGTATAGACTTTAGAAATTTAAACTTGGCTACGCCCAAAGATGAGTATCCTATGCCATCGGTCGATAATTTGGTCGATTCTACCGCTGGGCACGAAATATACTCATTTATGGATGGGTATTCTGGATATAATCAAATCTATATCGCCGAGAATGATGTTCATAAAACGGCATTTAGATGTCCAGGATCGCTTGGAAGTTATGAATGGGTTGTTATGCCCTTTGGTTTAAAAAACGCTAGTGCTACTTATCAGCGAGCGATGAATTTGATTTTTCATGATATGATTGACCATTTTATTGAGGTGTACGTCGATGACATTGTAGTAAAATCACCAATTATGGCCGATCACTTTTCACAATTGATCAAAGCTTTTGAGCGAATGAGAGAGTATAATTTAAAATTGAATCCCTTGAAATGCGCGTTTGGAGTACAAGTAGGAAACTTTGTAAGGGCCTAAGTGTTAATTTCCGGGCTTTTATGTAAGATTGGAGGACATTTGTGTAATTTTGGGTATTGCGGGGTGTTTTCTGCAAAAAGACCCCCACCCTTCTAGAGAATTCGATTCTCTTCTCCCCCCATTTCTTTTCCTCTCGTCATCCTCACTTCTCAGCCCCGAGAGAGAGAGAGAGAGAGTTCTAGAGAGATCGAGAGGGAGAGAAGGGTGGAGGAAGGTGGAGATCGCCGGCGCCGGGTGTGAGAAGGCGAGATCGGCCGTGATGGGAGAGATCGTGAGAGAGGGAGCCGGAGAAGGAAGGAAAGGAGGAGGAAGAAATCGGGAGGAGCGGTGGAGCTCGCCGGGGGTGAAGATCCGGTAGATCTCCGTCGGATTTCCTTCCCGATCTCGACTGAGGTAAGCTTCTAGTCCTTTTCCCCAACGTTTTCCTTTGTTTTCCGTCCTTTTTATGGGATTTTCCGACGGGTTTTTCGGGAGAAGATGGGTTTCCGGCGATGGGTCACCAGAGAAGATGCTACGGACGGCGTTGGGGACCTCCCTCGGCGACTGCAGCGCCGGGGAAGGACCCCCGTGGTCCGGGGCATCTCTCTCCGAGCCCTGTCGGCTTTACCCATGGCACGGGATCCTCGATCCTCCTCCCTGCCATGGTTTCCGGCGAAGGTCCGGCCGGCTTTTCTTTAGCCGTGGCCGTGGGTCTCCCTTGGGGACCTGGAGCTTGGGGTAGCAAGCAAGCTTCTTCTCTCTCTTCACAGTGGTGGCTGTCCGGTGATTAAGCAACCTGGTTAGGAGATTCGACGGAGCTTCGGCGTGAGCTCCGACGATCTCCTACGGGAGGAAGCCGACGCGGAGCGCTGTGCGCTGTGCGCGTGATCTGCCTGGTGCACTGGTCAGTGCCCTGTGCACGGGACAGTGCCTTGTGCACGCAACAGCGCCCTGTTAGCTGTTTGCTAACGTGCTGCTAAAGCCTCTGACGGTTGTTCTTGTCGTTTTCTGTGCCGTTTCAATCGGGTTTTTCGAGATCGATCTGATGCTAGTAGTATTAATTTATTTTGGTTTTAACGGATCGTAATCTCAATTATCGTGTTTTAGGCGATCGATTGAGCGGCCATCAAGTGTCGGAGCGTGACGTGGGTTCCCGGACTTTGAGTTGCGCTTGGATTGCTTTTTGAGGTAGGAGTCACCTCCTACTATGAATTGTATAATTGTTTGTTATATGTTGTGTTTCTTATGATGATATGTGATCTATGTGACTGGTGATGTATGTGTGTGCATATGTGATGCTATATATGCCATGATAATGTTGTGATGTGTTGGGCTAGTTGAGCCCTGTACTTGCTTAATCATGCTATGGAATGTTATATATGAGAACTTATGAACCATTATATTTGTTTATTATTGTAACGCTCCGGCCCTCCACTGGGCCCCGGCCCACGGGCTCCCGGTCCGACCAGGATCCACCCGAGGGCCCCACTCGACACAATATTGTCACTCGACACAATATTGTCCGCTTTTGACTCGCCGCAGCCGATCGATCGATAAACCCACCGATCGATCGGACTTCCCGGGAGGTCACCCCTCCCAAACCTACTCCAGCACAAGCACGCTTAACACTGGAGTTGTTTTGCGGTTCATTGTCATCACGGCTTTAAAACGCGTTGTGTCTATTAAGGGCTTACTATATACTTATATCGAACCCCGGACCATACCCAGGTCTGATACCATACTGTAACGCCCCAGCCCTCCACTGGGCCCCGCCCCACGGGCTCCCGGTCCGACCAGGATCCATCCGAGGGCTCCACCCGACACAATATTGTCCGCTTTCGACTCGCCGCAACCGATCGATCAATAAACCCACCGATCGATCGGACTTCCCGGGCCCGACACAATATTGTCCGCTTTCGACTCGCCGCAACCGATCGATCAATAAACCCACCGATCGATCGGACTTCCCGGGAGGTCACCCCTCCCAAACCTACTCCAGCCCAAGCACGCTTAACACTGGAGTTTTTCTGCGATTCACTGCCATCACGGCTTTAAAACGCGTTGTGTCTACTAAGGGCTTACTATATACTTATATCGAACCCCGGACCATACCCAGGCGTTGTGGGATTGCTTACCCGGCTACCGACTCAGCCCCGCCCTCCAGGCGCAGGCATCTTGTCCCACGGTAAACCCAGCGGGCCTCACAATTATTATGTATCTGATTATGCATACATGCCAGGAATGTCAGGCTGTCTTAGGACATGGATTGTGGTTGGGTCTAGTCAGGTCCTGTAGCTAGACTACTCAGAGTCTAGGGGATATGTCGACGAGTTGACGGATGGATTTGGATCTCCGTATGTCGATCAAGGACTTGACTTGACTTGAGGTTTTGACCTGACTTGAGAGTGTGTTGGACCTATACTAGTATATTGAGGCATGTATAGAGTTTATAGGGGTCTGGGCGAGCGTTGACGGCCGGACGCAGCGACTGTGCGTGTAAGACTTACCCAGACTAGCCAGACCATACTAGGATCAGTGAGCTAATATAGGATGTTGTACCTATATTAGTATAGAGTCTATAGGGGTATGGGCGAGCATTGACGGCCCGACGCGGCAACTGTGCGTGAAAGACTTACCCATACTAGCCAGACCATGCCTGGGTAGTATACTAGGATAGGTGGGTGTACACCAGTGTCCTAGAGGGTGTGTCAGGTGACTCCTACTGGGCTTTCGAGCTCATTGTTTGGGTTTTTGGTTTTTGGTGCAGGTAGGCCTGAGACCACTGTACCTATGGAGATCATGTTCGGTGCAGAGGAGTCATTCTGTATTTTGTTTCCTTTATTATGTATTAAAAGCATGTATATGTTGGAACTTGGAAAAAGGGTTGAATAATGTAAATATGGGATGTAATATCATGTATTTTGATGTCTACAAAACTCTATGTGCATGAAACATGTGAATGAGTATGAATGTATGTAGATGGGCGAATGTGTCCCTAATAGTTGTGATTGAATGTTGTAAATTATGTATTATTAGTGTTTGACAGGTTGTAATAGTGATCTCACGTCCCCGTGCCCAAGGGTCATGCCGAAATTTTGATTAATCTTTGATATTTTTATAATTAATTGGGGCGGGGCGTGACAAACTTTTTTGGTTTTCTCGTCCATCAACGAGGAACCGAACTTGACCAAAACAAAGCAAAGTCTATAATCGAGGCAAGACCTCCAAAGACTAAGAAAGAACTGCAAAAGTTTTTCGGTCAAGAAAATTTTTTAAGAAGGTTTATTGCTAACTGTGCAGGTAAAACTCAAGAGTTTTCATCGCTCTTACGATTAAAGAATGAAGACGATTTCGTCTGGAAAGAGCGACATCAACAAGCATTTGAACGCTTGAAGCAATGTTTATCAACGCCACCAGTTATGGCGCCACCAAGGTTGGAACAACCCATGAAGCTCTACATCACTGCAGCAGACCGATCAATTGAAGGTCTCTTGGCGCAAGATGGAAAAGATGGAACTGAGAGAGCAGTGTATTATCTAAGTAGACAGTTGTTACCTTATGAGCAGAAGTACTCGGCCATTGAAAAGTTGTGTTTGGCCTTGTATTTTATGTGTACAAAGCTGAGAGCTTACCTTAAGCCTGTAACTGTCTATTTAATATCTAAGTTCAATGTAATGAAATTCCTGTTTTCTCGACCAATTTTAAATCAACGTATTGGTTATTGGGTTTTAACTTTGGCTGAATTTGATATTCAGTTTGTGTCTCAAAAGGCTGTTAAAGGCCAGGCATTGGCCAATTTCTTAGCTAATTATCCTTGTGTAGATATACCAAAGGAGTTAGAGCGAGAAATTGACATCGTATCGCTCACACCATGGACGATGTACTTTGACGGTTCTAAAACTGTCAATGGAGCTGGCCTTGGGATCACAATCCTATCGCCCATTGGACGTAAATATAAATTTACGTATAGTCTATCGCAATTATGTACTAATAATCAGGCTGAATATGAATCTCTAATCATCGGCCTAGAAATTTTATTAGACTTAGGAGTGTCCAATATACAAATTAAAGGTGATTCACAATTAGTGATAAATCATCTACTTGGACATTATAAATGCCAGAGCGATATACTAATTCCATTTCATCAAATCGCTTTACTGTTATTAAATCGTTTTAACGATTTTGAACTAATATTCGTTCCAAGACTACAGAATGATGAGGCCAATGCCCTCGCCCAAATAGCATCATGCTATAATGTGTTAAAACACTTGGGGGGCATGACCGATTTCAGTTCTGGTATAATCCAATCTGCCTTAGAACGATATCATCAGCCAATCGAGGTAAGTCAAATCGACAGCCAACCAGATTGGCGTACCACAATCGTCGATTTTTTGAAAGATCCAACGCTTAAGGTCGATAGAAAAATTCATCTTAAAGCGATACATTATTTTCTACAAAACGATGTTTTATATAAACGTCGACCAGATGGAGTTTTATTGCGATGCCTGAGCCCTGATGAAGCTAAAGTGACGATGGCCGAGATACATAATGGTGTTTGTGGAGCGCACCAGTCTGGCATTAAAATGCGCTGGCTAATAATGCGCAGTGGCTTTTATTGGCCGCGCATGGGGGAGGAGTGTGCTATATATGCCGAAGGATGCGAATCGTGCCAAAGACATGGTTCATTACAACGAGCACCAGCAAATGAGTTATCGATCATTGTCAAGCCTTGGCCATTTAGATGTTGGGCGATAGACATTATAGGGAAAATATATCCTCCATCGTCCATGTTGCACAAGTTTGTCATTGTGGCAACATACTATTTTACTAAATGGGTAGAAGCAATCCCATTAAAAAATGTTTCTAATGATCAAGTGATAAACTTCATTTGGGAAAACATCATATGTAGATTTGGCATTCCACAAACAATTGTGTCCGATCAAGGGACAATGTTTGTAAGTTCTAAGGTAAAGAATTTTTTGGCCGAGTATAAAATTAATATGGCCAATTCTACACCTTACTATGCCCAATCTAATGGATAAGCTGAAGCGTCCAATAAAACCATCAAGTCAATCATACGAAAGATGATGGACGATAACCCAAGGCAATGGCATGAAGGTTTACTAAGAGCGTTATGGGCACATAGAACAACACCTAATTCTAGTACTAAGGTTACGCCTTATCAATTAGTTTATGGTCAAGAGGCGGTGCTACCGGCTGAGATAAATGTTCTATCGCCCAGAGTTCTAGAACAAGATCGCTCAACTAGTGAAGAGTATGAAGAAGCATTAATGTATAATATTTTAGAGCTCGATGAGCAACGAGCTATTGCCTTAGAAAATATAGAAGCACAAAAGTTGAAAATGGCCGATATTTATAATAAAAGAGTAGTTTCAAAAGAATTTCAAAAAGGAGATTTAGTTTGGAAAACGATCCTACCTATAGATCGTAATGATCCCAAATATGGAAAATGGTCACCTAACTGGGAAGGACCATACTTGGTAGATCAAGTATTTCCAAATGGATCATATCAACTGAGGAGTATCGACGGTGGTTTGCATCGATTAATGATCAATGGTCGATACCTTAAGAAATACTACCCATCAATGGAATAAAAAGCATAGAAGAAAAACGTCCTTAAGATTTGGACGACAGCAATTAACAAAATTTTGTTCATTACAAAATATATCGGCCAAAATTTTTACGTTCCAAGCTTCATCGCCCATATCAGACAAGTAAGAATTATCTCTTCAAAGAGAGATTTTGAGATAAACAAGCAATTCTTTCACGGATTGCTTTAAAGCGTTGCTTGTTCTTCACAAGTTCACCCTTCAATTCGACTTGGCGATCTTTTGAGGAATTGGCCTCCAAGGCGACGTATTCTTGCATCATTTGGTTGCCCTCTTCAGCCAATTGGGTAGTCTCGAGAAGAAGATAATTCTTTTGAATGGTGCATTGGGCGATTTTTTCCTCTAATTCTTTTATTTGGCTTTGATAACAGAGGATTTCTTACTCCTTCTAGCCAATATCACCAGTGTTCTTCTGAAGCTGTTTAACACGATTGCTGATGATGTTTCTGATCTGGGTACGCCGCTCTTGACGTTCCCCTATAAGAACAATCTCGTTCATTAAGTTATTTCTTTCAGCATCTGATCTGCTATGAATATCGTCCATATCACTGGATGAAAAACCCAAGACTGCTGGATCCACAGAGAGAAAAGGTGTTATAGCTTTGTCCAATGCTTCACTATCTGATCTGGTGAAGTCTTCTTCAGGTAGTTTATCCAAAACTATAAGACATTGGGATAAAGCTCGCTTAAATTCTTCATGTTGACTCCCTCGTACAACCTCGGGATCAACAGCCGTTCTCTTAGCAGTAACTATGGCATGCCAGGAGTCCGAAAATGCATGGACGATATTCATTAACTGGGCGAGATCGCCCTGAAAAGAACAAGTATTCAGTAAGAGTTAACACTGAATGGTCAAAAGAATCAAATTGAACAATAAGTACCTGTGATGAAGTAGAACTGGATGGATGAGCGGTGGGAGTAACAAAAGATGGAGATGAAGTCATCATTGCAGAAGGAGCAGCTACAGGGCTTTTAGCAGTCGCTCCTATTTGAACATCAGTAATTGATGTTAAAACAGGAGAAGTTGGCGATATAATATCGACCATTACTTGTTCAGGGACACCGCGGCGGGGTGTTGGAGATGCAATTAGTGCCTCTGTTGATGAGACAACCAAAGAAGCAACGATGCTCGGCTCAACAGTTTTGACCGAGGGATCTTCAACCAGAGTTGGAGCAGTTGGGATATCAGGAGAAGCTGATATAGAAGATAAACTCGCATTACCGAGGTCTCGTAAAAGACTATACGGACCATGAACGAGTATTCTACCAGTTAATGACAAACCTGGTCTAGCTGAAGTTGCATTTAAGACGTCAAAGAGGTTGTTATCGTCTTCGTCCTCTTCTTCTCGACCAGAGTCTTGGCCGCCAGACTTTCGCTTCCTCGATTCCTAAAGATTTAAAAATCAGAGAATGGTCGATAGATCGATCATCAATAAAATATGGTTATCTATACTTTTAAATTCTTTTGGGCGATTCGTTTGATTCTACCACCAGAACGTACTTGCGCCTTAGTTTTTGAGGAAGATTTGGCCGAGGAAGTTGGAGGCAAACTCTTGTCAGCATGACCAGGAGAAATTAGAGGATTTTCCTCGACCATTTGTGATGGAGATGTGTCAACCATAACTTCAGGAACGTTGGTTGTGGGTCGAGGAGAAGACAAAGAATATAAGGAGCTAGGAGTACTGGAGCCCACCTCTACAGCAGTCCTGAAGACGTAAAGGTTTAATTATCAAAAGAATAATACAAACATAACTAGAAAGAAGATTTTATGATGCTCACTTGGCATGAGCAGATAAACTGCTTCGATGACTGCTGCTGGGAGAATCAACTTTTTCCTCTACAACTGGCAGAGGAGATGATTGATCTTTTGGACAGGAAGATGGTTGAGATTGGACGGTGGTTTTTCCTTTACCACGTCTCTTTTTGGGTGGTGCATCGCCCTCATCATCAGAACCTATCGATCATATATTATTAAATTAAGAAGGGATATCAAAAAATCAAGAAGAACGATGAAAATATACCTTTCTTCTTTCGTTTATATGGTCGAGGACCAGTAGTCAATTGCTTCTGTCTTTTCTTCTCCTTTGGAAGAATGAATTTCTCAAAAACTAGATCCTTGTCAGAAAAGAAAAGACGTTCGTCGACCATTTCTTTCCAGCTGTCGGTAATGCTAGCTTCAATCTCGCTAGTAGGCTCAAAAGATCTAAGCCTAAACCTCTTAATGAGGAGCAATTCTCTCTTATCCACATAAACTACTCGCTCAATGTCCGAGAAGATGCATCGCCCTCTGGCGACGATATTGAAGCTGAAATATGGTGGCACTGGCCAAGATTGTTCAAGGCCAAATTGACGAGCAGCAAAATTGGGAGCATAAACTTCTACTCCACATTTATTGTTCGCCTTGCCCCAAGTCGTATCGAAGTGAAGATCACGTCCAATGAGAAAATGGGCCCAAGCCAGTATCTTATCATCAGATTCTAAGTTTGAGGAAAGATCAAGTAAAGGTTTAATGGACGATGGGTGAGAATCAGAGTTGAACGGACGATACGAAGAATAATTGGACACAGTATAAAAGTAATTGAAAGCTTGTCGGAAAGATTTGGGAATAGAAGACGAAGAAAGATACAAATGACCTTGGGTTCTGGCCGATGACGATGAAGGCGGCATATGAAGATCAGGGAAGTAGGCTCTAAGCCATAATTGGACGAGCCACAGAGGACCAAATCCCGTCAAACTACCACCTTCCCTCAACTGTTCGAGAACGAGGTACAATCCTCGATAGATGGCTGACAAAACAAAAGGAGAAAGAGAAAAAACTTGTTTGCCTGAAGAAAGATCCCGGGCGAGTGGAATATACCTGTGAGGCCCGCTGGGTTTACCGTAGGACAAGATGCCTGCGCCTGGAGGGCGAGGCTGAGTCGGGTAGCCGGGTAAGCAATCCCACAACGCCTGGGTATGGTCCGAGGTTCGATATAAGTATATAGTAAGCCTTTAATAGACACAACGCGTTTTAAAGCCGTGATGGCAATGAACCACAGAAAAACTCCAGTGTTAAGCGTGCTTGGGCTGGAGTAGGTTTGGGAGGAGTGACCTCCCGGGAAGTCCGATCCATCGGTGGGTTTATCGATCGATCGGCTGCGGCGAGCCAAAAGCGGACAATATTGTGTCGGGTGGGGCCCTCGGATGGATCCTAGTCGGACCGGGAACCCGCGGGCCGGGGCCCAGTGGAGGGCCGGGGGCGTTACAGTATGGTATCAGAGCCAGTTCCCAGCCGGAAATTGTGCCAGTGGGGACGCTGGGCCTCCAAGGGGGGTGGATTGTGAGGCCCGCTGGGTCTACCGTAGGACAAGATGCTTGCGCCTGGAGGGCGGGGCTGTGTCGGGTAGCCGGGTAAGCAATCCCACAACGCCTGGGTATGGTCCGGGGTTCGATATAAGTATATAGTAAGCCTTTAATAGACACAACGCGTTTTAAAGCCGTGATGGCAATAAACCGCAGAAAAACTCCAGTGTTAAGCGTGCTTGGGCTGGAGTAGGTTTGGGAGGGGTGACCTCCCGGGAAGTCCGATCGATCGGTGGGTTTATCGATCGGCTGCGGCGAGCCAAAAGCGGACAATATTGTGTCGGGTGGGGGCCCTCGGGTGGATCCTGGTCGGACCGGGAACCCGCGGGCCGGGGCCTAGTGGAGGGCCGGGGGCGTTACAATACCCCTTGACAGGTCTTTTAGCAGGAAGGCAAAGGACAAATTTACAGAGCCAATAGTAAATGAACGCTAATCGTTCAAGAGAGTTTGGAGGGCCATCGCTCTCAGACAACTTGGCATAATAATTAATGAAAAGACTGTAATTCTTATCGGCCTAAAAAACGATCTCCTTCTTGGGTACATCCATATTGGCCGATACAGAAGAACCAAGTGGTGAGCGAACCAAAGGGGAAGACAAAATTGTTATATTCCGTCGACCAAAAGAGAAGCGACGAAATAAGCAAGTTAGAATCTTGAGGAGGAACCCTGGTGCTCAAGTCCAAGAAGTCTAAAATACCCGCATAAGAAAAAATCGACTTAGTCTCAGAATGGCCAATCATCCAATTATACCATTTTATAAACTTGTCATCAGCTAATGGCCAGGAGACGATAGGATTTTTTGAAGAAAGAGAAGATAGATTTAGGGTTCCAGAAAAGGGCAAATCGCCAGAAAGAGGAAAAGAATGCACGAGAGCAATCTCCTCATAACCAAGGGAAGGAATATTTTCAGGAATGAGGCAAGGACCCAAAATAAATAACTGAGAGTTAAGGTCACCTTCCCGGACCAGATAACTACTCCTTATTTCCTCCGACTTCATGCTTTCATTGTAATCTCTGACGGCAGACGTCACCTCTTTCTGCACATCGTTGTCAGCCTTGATCTCGCGCACCATGATGACGAACAGGTGTAGACGCCGGAGTTAAGAGGAAAAGAACAAAGAACCACCGCGAAAGTAGGTAAAGAGCAGTAAAACCTTAGGAGACTTGAAGAAGAAGACAGGCGAAGAAAGTTCCTTCGTGGCTAAAGGAAGTGATTTAAATACAGGGTTTTTAGTCGTTACTTGCTAAAAGGTTTAAATGCCGGATCCAAAAAGATTTGGATAGAGAAAAGAAACGGCGCAGCGGTTCATTTTCCTAAACATCCGCCATGATTAAATTTGAAAACTTAGGCAAAATGGTCAAATCCCGTCTGATGCGGTCACCTCGTCATTAAAGTATCTCCTCGATCACCGCATGGGGGCAAAATGTTAGCCAAAATAATGGCTAAATCATTAATGACGGACACGTAAGCAAAAAAGTAATGACTAAATGGACGATAACTATATAATCTTATCGACCAGATAAAACCTATCGACCAAATGGACGATATCGTCCATATGGCAACATCGTTTAAGGGACTAAGGACGATAATCGCCCAAAAGTCACAATTGGACATGTTACTTAATGTCATCGTCCAAAAGCAATTAACACGTGTGCCAAATATGGTTAAAAAACACATGCAGGTATGACGTGGACAAGAAACGATAAGTAAGCCAGCGTAATCGTGACGTATGCAACGAAAGAGCATCGACCACGTGTACTCTCCAAGCCAGACACGAACGTGGGAGAAGCTGTTATGGAGCAGTTCGCACACGATCTCCTCCTTTTACGCCATCAACCCTCAAGGCGGGAGCAGTTAGTTAGTTTCTTAGAATAAATAACTTCTCTTCACCACTGTAAACCCCCCCGACAATCTGTAACCCGCTCTTAAGAATGGCTTTCGTTTCTTTTGTACCAGTAAGTTGATTAATTAAAGCTTTCAGTTTGATTAATGACTTCTTTTACTGTTTTCTTAGTATAATCTAGATAATGTAGTCGCTTTAATCGTTTTCTCCTTTTATTTCTTTCTTTTAGTTCTAGTTTAATGGATTCTGTCCGTTTCTGCATTTTTAGCATAGTTTAATTTAAGATTAATGTAGATTTAATTAAGTTAAATTAGGTCTAGATTAGATTAAACTAGTTTATTAATTACTATTTCTTTTCTTCATGATCATAGGAGTATTTTAGGGTTAATTTAGGTTTTATTAGTCTCTTTTACTCTTGCTTTTCTTCAAGTTTTCTTTACTGTTTTCCATTAGAATAAGTTAATATTAGGAGTTTTTATTTCTTAGATTAAGTTAGCCGAATAGATTTAAATGCATTTTCTGGATTTAGTAAGTTAGGTTGATCTTTATGCTTTATTTAATTAATTCCGTAATCTTAGATAATTTAAGGCTTTTATTAAGTTAATTTAGATTATTTTAAGTTAATCATGATAATTAGTTTTAATTAGATTATTTAATTAGGTTTAATCTAGATTTTCATATTACTTGACATCTCTGGTTCGATTATTCGAAAGAGTAGATTTTAACTACAATCATCTCATACTTAAGTGTGGAATAGGATTTGACCTTGACTATTTGACCGGTCAACGGTTAGATTTCCTCTCTAACAGCAGCACTCTTCGTCCATCGACTATTGTTGGAGGCTTCTCGCACGAGGTTTGAGATGCGCAAAACTTGGATTGGCTATTCTCTTTGGTTGATTTGGAAGGAAATGAATAATGTCATCTTTGGTAACCAGCATATATCATACTATCATGCAAATCTTGAGATAACTCAAACTCCGGTGAATCAATGGATGTTATTTTAAAAATACAAATGTCATGATCGATATACATTAATTGGAACCATAGTATCACAATCAATTTTACTTGTTAATACAAATCTCTCGTATCCTATCTGCGAAAAAGAAAAGAAAAAAGAGATCAGAGAGCTGATTTCTCTGGACCATACATTGCTCGATAGGTGATCATATATAATCTATCAGAAATCATCATCGAGGTTCCATTTCAGAAATGGTGACACGATTCTCAGATAACGATTTCGGTGCCTTTCTACTTCCAGTAGAGTGCCCTTTTTCTGAGAGATCAATCTGTCCATTTGCCGATCGGACCTCCGACTCTGAGGTGGAGCTCCCGCCCAGAAAGAAGGCCGGCGTAGAAGGCTTTGGAAGAGTTACAGAGAAACTACTGAGCATGAGAACGACCGAGGCCATGCTGGGTCTCTCCGCCTGATCTTCCTGGACACACAGCAGCCCAATGTGTATACATCTCAGCAGTTCTTCGGTCGAAAAAAAATCACCCAAACTTGGATCCCTCAGCTGTAACACTGTTCCTTCGTTCCAGTGCACCCAAACCTACAAGTAGATAAAAGAGGTAATTCGAATATTGTAGATTAGATGGGATGTTTTGAATTGGTCTGAGCTATAGAGAAACAATTAATAAGTACTTACGTAGCTTAGTAGGTCTGCAGCCCGGCCGGAGTTTAGGAAACTCGTATTTCTCCGGCCGGTGATGATCTCCAAAACCAGAACACCATAGCTAAAAACATCTGATTTGGTTGAGAAAAGACCATGCATGGCATACTCTGGTGCCATGTATCCACTGCATATATATATGGATAGGAACATTAGGGAGTTAATTTATTGCAGTCATTTGATGAATGGCTTTGCTCCCTTGAGAGCTTATATATAGATTAAGGGTTTGCAAACTTACTATGTTCCAGCAATCCGGCTAGTATTCCGTTGAGTTTCGTCTGCGCCAAAAAGCTTTGCAAGGCCAAAGTCTGAAATTTTAGGGTTCATGTTGCCATCTAGCAAGATATTGCTAGCTTTGAGATCCCGGTGAATTACCCGGAGCCGTGAATCTTCGTGGAGGTAGAGAAGCCCTCGAGCAATTCCTTCAATGATTTTAAACCTTATTTGCCAATCCAGTTGCGGTCTTTTCAAAGGATCTGTTCACCCATATATAAAGTGAAACGGGGAAAGAGATGAATGTAGTCATTTTATATCAAGATCTACTATCTAAGCCTATTGCACTAGATCAAAGATCATATATAAATGATGTGGACGACGTGAAAAGAGAGATGCATGCATTCAATAAACTTTGAGTTTACCAAACAAAAATTTGTCAAGGCTTGTATTAGGAAGATACTCATAGACAAGCATCTTCTCATTCTCTTGTAAGCAGCAACCCAGCAGCCTCACAAGGTTTCTATGCTGAAGCTTAGCAACCAAAACAACCTCATTTCTTAGCTCCACCAGCCCTTGGCCTGAAGTCCTTGCTAACCTCTTCACTGCTATCGCCTCTCCATTTTCAAGTTCTCCCTGTTTCATATGATAAAAGAACAAGTTTAGACAAATAATACATATATAATTAGTATGATGTGCATTACTTTGAAAGATCTTATGTACGTAGTTAGTTAATACACCTTATAAACTGGTCCAAAACCACCTTCTCCGAGCTTATTAGCATCTGAAAAATTATTTGTAGCAGCTCTAAGGGTGGCTAAATCAAGCAATAGAGACTCCGAGGTTTTGAAGTTGTCATCATGAGCTCCAGTATCACCTGGTTAATTAATATATCGATAAAAGAACTTATTAATCTATGAAAACAACTTAGAGATCCAAATTAAATTAATATTAGTAATGGAGAAGAAGTCAATCAAGTAGAGAACATACGAAGGACTTTTCTGTAAGTCTTTCTCCTCCTCCATATAACGAAACAACAAATGCCCAAAAGAAGTAGTGCTACGGTAGCTACAGGAATGGCAATAATAACAGCCGATTTTGAGCCATGACTACTGCTGTCTCCTGCACAAACAAAAGTGAAGCCACTTTTTACCTAAAATGACTAAAATACACCCACTTATAATATTGATTCAGTAAAACAGTTAACGCTTATTACGCACTTTTGATAACTGATACGCACTTTTAATAATAACATGATACGCACTTTGTCATCCTGATGCTTGTAATTTGATGTGCACTTTTGGTACTCTTTGATTAGATAGTATAAATGAGGGTATTTTAGTCATATTCGATAAAAAGTGACCCTCATTTACAAAAATAAAAGAATGATCCTAAATTGCAAAATGCAACAAGAGTGGCCCCTAAGATCAATGACTCTCATGCAGCCACTGAAAAGGATGCATACCATTCAAAGATAGGCATCTGTGCATGACTCTTAGGTATAGGTATATGGATACTGGACAAATCATGTGGGTCTGACATAGACCTCGGAGAAAATGGAGTATTAGCTGGTCTCATTCGTTGAATCCACCTCTACTTGTTGAAGTCTTGTAAGCATGTTGGAATATATGTATGAGTAGTGGTGGTGATGAATAATCTTTTACGTGCTACCCGGGCCTTTGACTGGGTCATTATTTTTTTGATTGGTTTTAGTGATTTTTTTTGGGCTACATACATACATCATATGCCACTCAAAAGATTTCAATTTATATATACGTCATTATATTCTTTATACTAATTATATACACATCATTAAATTCATGATATTCTCATATGAATCTCAGAAGTGAGAGTATGAAAGTAAATATGACAGCATTTCTTTTTATAGACAAAGTAACCTAAGTGGCATTCCGGAAATAAACATTTCTTTTTTAGCGAAAACTATGAAATTAGTAAAATTATAGAAAGAAATATATAAATATGATACGAGTGGCATATACTTAAAAATCTCTTTCTTGTTTGTTTGTTTTTTTTTTTTTGAAGAACTTTCATTCGTTCAATACATTATTCCACAATACGAGTGGCTTCTTAGTGAGAAAAACGGTCGTCAAATTTCCATCGAACTTATATGCTAATCACGGTAGATTATGTTCTAAATCCTCTCCATAATAACAAAAACAAATGAAACCATATCATAGCGGAAAATATGCGAGTATTGAATAAATGTGTAGGGCTGCTTTATTAACATACCTGCAACGGAACTGTCCCGGCCACCGCCCGGCGTCGTCGCCGGTGGCGGAGGCGCGACCTGCGACGACGCCACTGCTGGTGAGGAGACTCCAGAGAGATTATAAAACGGATACAACTCGAAACGGAAAACACATGTTTCTGCAAGAAAGCTGCCTCCTTGTTCTCTTCCTCCACAGCAAGTATGTGAAAAGCTTATGAGTGCCCAGAGACATCCATAACAGTCGTCCGGGGTCACGTCCGCCGAGCACTGAACCAACCCATAGAGCTTCGTGAAGCTATCCAAGTCCGAAATCCCGGCGGCGAACTTCCGGGCCGAATGGTACGCCGCCGCCGTAGTGAGGTTATTCATTAGCTTTCCAAACACATCATCGAAGCTCTTGACATCCGTCACGTTGTTAAGGTTGTACCCACCAGATTGAACATTCGAATCGGCTACGGAGAAGAAGTACTGGTTGGAGTAGCGAAGGAAGCAGGGGTCGTACCAAAGGGTGGCGCTCATTCCTAGCGGGCAGACGGTGGGGAGGTCGGCCAGGGCGGTGGCGAGGCAGCTCCGGCACTCGTCGGAAGAGACGTCGCCTCGGCACCAGGTGAGGCCGTAGACGATGTCGTGGGACTGGCCGATGGTGTTGTTGGAGAAGCCGGTGGGTGGGGTGGAGGAGGAGAGGGAGGAGAGGAGACGGTCGAGGTTGGATTGGAAGGCGCTGCCGGTGGTGTAGTTGGCGTCGGTGGAGCACAGGGAGTGCACAGGTTTGCTGGCAGTGATGGGTGCCTTATAGAGGAGGAGGAGTAGAGATGAAATTAGGGAGAGGAAAGAAGACATGGCTAGCTAGCTGCTTCTTGATTAATTCTTTGTTGTTCTGATCTCAATTTTAGGAGACAAGTTGATAATCAAAAGGAAGAACTCCTGTGGATTTTAGACCACGCAAATTGTGTCTCTCGGTCTCTCCAACTCATGTTGACTTGACTTTATTTTCTTATTCTCCTTTACTATTTTTTTCCCTGGTTCGAAGGGCGCAGGGCACGCTTTGGTTGTTAAGTCAATATTAGAATAAGAATAGAGGTGCTCAATGGTAGTAATAGTAATGACATTAATAGTGCCTTTTTCTATTACGCTTTTCTCCATTTGGTAGTTTTCTAATAGTATGTGATACGGGAAAAGGTCTATTGAATTCATCTTTAGAAAAACTTAGAATATCCTCTCTTATTGGACTTTTTTCTACTATTAAATCTTTTAATTGTAGATCAATTTCATTCCAATATCCCGGGTCATATATATTTGTAGAAGTGCAATCTAATATCTTATGAAAAACTTTATCTTCTTTAATCACTTCATTTTTAACTAAATTTTCTTGATGATTATTTTTGTGAGGACCCGTCCCTCCCCTCCTGTGGCTCGCTGTGGACCGCAAAGGCAATTTGGTAAATTGCACCTTGTCGGCTAGTTCCACACTCGCGCTTGTACACACACTAACCATGTTTGTGGTAATGTTTGTTTAGGATGGTTAGTGGGACCCGGGATCGAAAGATCCGGACTTAGGCTTGAATTCTCGCCTAAGTTTAGCTTTCAGCACAAAAAGGATCGATCCTCTCTAGCTAAGAGATCGATCCTCTTGTGCCAGAAAGTCAAGTGAGATCGTCATGAGGTGATCGATCCTTCCTTGGGTAAGGATCGATCCTTCATAGGTCGGTTCGTTTGCCTATAAAGCAGACGAACCTTCTTCCTTCAAATCCTTTTGAAAACCCGGCGATTTGAGCTCGGATCTTGGGATTTTCGAAGGCGTTGAGGACGATCCAAGGCCTAGCTGCTTGGATCTAAGCTGCGTTTGCTCCGGTAGGGATCCTACCGACATCTCTCTTCGGGGTTTTGAGTTTTTCGGTTTGATCTGTGGTTTAATGCTTAGATCTTGTGATTAGCATGTTGGTTTCTTGTGTTTTAACCGGTTTTGGACTCGTGGGATCCTGATCTATCAGATCCCAGAGTTTCGTGGTTTTTGGTTGTCTCTTCCGGCGGTATTCTTCGCCGGAAGGACGCCGCGAAACCCATCATGATCGATCTTCCCTTGAGGAAGGATCGATCTTCTGGGTTGGTCATGCTCCGCCCGATGAAGGATCAATCACGAGCTTGGTGAGGATCGATCCTGGTTCTTGGGGAGCATGGCTGTCCTTCGTCGCGAAGAGGATCGATCCTCCTGTGAGGAAGGATCGATCACTCGTGGTGCGATCTGAAGGGTGCTCTCTGTCGCGAAAATGATCGATCCTCCTGAGAGGAAGGATCGATCCTTTTGTCTCGACAGTGAGGCTTTACTCTTTGTTGCTGAGAGGATCGATCCTACCCTAGGGGATGATCGATCCTTTGGTAGAAGAGAGGGTTTTGACTAGTTTTGCCCAAGGGGCTTTGTATGTTGGTTTTCTTTATTGTTTTATACCTTGTACATAACATTAAGCATGTTAGCCCTATATAGGGGCAGTGGTGAACCGGGGGAGTGATGACTCCCGGGATGTTTAGAATAAACGGGCGGGTGGCCCTACTGCTTTCCCTAGCCTCTCACGCCGGCATTCGCCGAGGGCCACATTACTTGTTGCACATTGTGAACTGTTGTTTGCGGGGTTGTTTCCCGGTGCAGGTGTTGTGTGGACTGCTGGCGGTTGGTAGTGGTACCACTGCAGCAGTCCTTAGACCTTATTTATCTGTTCACCACCCCGGGCCGGCAGGGTGCCGTGCCCAGACCTTGTATTTATATCATCACATCCTGCTGCATGCTTACATGTATCTTTTCTGCGCATGTTCATAGCATGCATTGTGTTGTGCATTAGTTGCATCTGTTAGGGCGTTGCCGATCCGGGGCTTCCGGGTAGCCCGGATCTATCTCTTAGGACCGTGCGGGTACCTTGGTCCAGGACTCGATTTGTAGTATTCAGTCTTTTCGATGATAGGGTTAGTTGGACATGAATACTGTTGTGCTTGATGTTTAGAGGTCGTGTCGGCCTTGAGCCAAGTCGTGGTGTAGCCGGTACCCAATCCTTCTAGAACTCTTGGGTGGCAGGTGTGACTACCCAGCGGTGCTACCCGCCGACAGTGCCCAGGATCCTGTCGTGAGTTGGCAGTGCCGTTTCCTGTCTTACTGAGTGTGACCCAGTGTGTGACCAGTTCGCTGGAAGACCACGACTGGGGCTCTCAGGGGTATCCGGTGGGGTTATGGGACCCCTGTGATACACCTAGGCTTTGCTTGGGGACGACACTGTTGTGTTCCCTTCCTTTGTGAGTGTCGTAGTGTAGTGTCCCTGCTGAGCTTAGTGCTCACACCTACCCGGGCTGCGTTTTGCAGGTGCTGGCGCTAGCTCTTCTTCGGTTGCCCCTACCGGGCAGGTGTTCGGTGACGTGGCGGCGTCTGGCGGAGCTTGAGGAGCTGTGATCTGTCCGTGTACACCTTGGTTAGATAGTCTCCTACGGGAGCGATTTTGTATAACATTCCCTGTTTGAGGATTTGTACTATATTCCAG
This sequence comes from Narthecium ossifragum, assembly GCA_963920575.1. Lineage (NCBI taxonomy): Eukaryota > Viridiplantae > Streptophyta > Magnoliopsida > Dioscoreales > Nartheciaceae > Narthecium > Narthecium ossifragum. The sequence goes on along the minus strand of OY986970.1, from coordinate 25,740,567 downwards.
CTTTGTGTGTTGAGCTTTATAATTGTTGTTTATTACAGGATGATTATGCTTATTAGGGTAACCACTACGATTAGAGGGAAACCTCGCCAAATTTCCGCAGTAGGTTAAGTTCCGGTTCGCGTCGCCCGCCCCGGTTGGGCCTACGCGGGTCGGGGCGCGACAATTTTTATCATCTTCTAAACTTAATTCTCTATTGTCCGATTCGGATGTAGTATTTGATTGGTCAATTAAATCCTCGGTTGAACTTGTTATAGGCTTAGTTTCATTATTTATAACAAATATATCAAGAGCTTCTTTTTGAGATCGTATCAATTCATCTGCTTTACTTTTTTTTGTACACTTCTCATGTCTCGAATCATATTTTCTAAAAGACATAGTGAAAATGCAAAATAAAATAATCATCGACAAATTTTATATATATAAAAACTATCAAAAAAACAAGTCAAGAACGATAAAACCTTATTTGAAGTGGGGAGAGATGGATGTCAAAGTATTTAGATGAAGATATCAAGAGATGCATGACAAGCACAACAAATTAAGGACTGTAGGCTCGTGGCTGCTAAAATGTTTAGATGGCAGATGGTAGAGAGCAGGAAGAAAGAAGAGAAGATAAAGGTTATGAAGAGACACTAAAGGTAAGTTAAAAATTTACTAAAGGACAAATTTTATGGACACATGTCCTGGACCCTTGATGTCTATATCAAGTTACAAAAATTATTCTTGAAACCTGTACAAGTTATTTATTTTTGGCAGCTGAATGGACCTTCTTATTAGGGTCTAACAATTACTTTTGTAATAATTAGAATGCTAACCTTTGATTTGGGGCCCAGCGACTAGGTGGCTAGGTGAGAGATATCATGAAAATAACTCGGCTTCATTAATGTATAGGCCCGAACTCCTCTTAGGTAGTATTTAATTTTGGGGCCCCTCCTTTTAGATGGGCCCTAGGCAGCTGCCTAACTTGCCTATAGCTAGGGGTGACCCTGAGTCTAGTCAGTTCCTGTAGCTAAACTAATTAGAGTTTAGGAGCTGTATTGATAACTTGACGGGTGGATTTTGATCTCCGTATGTCGATCGAGAACTGACTTGATCTGAGAATTTTATTGAGAATGTTGTACCTATACTTATATACTGAGGCCGGTATAGAGTCTAGAGGGGTCTGGGCAAGCGTTGACGGTCGGACGCGACTTCTGTCCATGTAAGACTTACCCAGACTAGGCAGACCATACTAGGGTCAGTATATTAGGATAAGTTTGGTGTACACCAGTGTCCTAAATTGTCGTCAGGTGACTCGATCCTACTGGGTTTTCGAGTTCATTTCCTTTGGTTTTTGTGTGTATGAGGTAGGCTCGAGGGCAGTACACCCTAGGGAGGTGGTCAGCAATGATGGGTGTCTTTTAGTGTTTATTGATTGAGAGTTAATTTTATAGTAGGTGAAGAGATGAGGGTTGTATCCCTAGTTTTATTGTACTCTTTACATGAACTCTCAATCAATGTATAATGACGCTCTTTTTTTGTTAGAATTTGGAGAAATTGTATATTTCATATTTGTGGTTGAAATGTTGAAAATTTATGTATGTATGTCTAATTGTGTATTATTAGTGATTGGCACGTTGTAAATTATGATTTCATATATCCGTGTCCAAGGATCATGCTGAAACTTTTAATAATTTTTTGAATAATTAGATTTAATTAGGTCGGCACGTGACGATAACAAGTTCATTCTTCACGTACGTTTCTCTGTCTCTCACGCGCATTGGTATTAGTTTTAGATGATTTTGAGATTTTTCTTTTGTGTTGGCCAGAAGGCACGACTCAAACCAAGACCTGAGTCAAGCAACTCATTAATATTAGGTAAGTTGATTTTAAAAATCTGAATTAGTCTAACTAATAATTGACTAATGGCGTCCTATGTGGTAGGAATTATCTTATGTGGCTACTGATGTGGAAGAGGTAATGGGAGGAAGGGAGAGTTAGGGGGTTAGTGGAGAGTTATGAGAGGAGATGGTGATTACCCTGCCAAGTGACAAGGGATTTTAACACTTATAACACCAAATCTCCGAGACAGATTGATTTCATAGAAAAAGTGCAAGGCATCTGTATAATACAAATACTACATCATGTGTGCATGTTACCCTGTACACGTTACCAAATGGCCAGCTCAGCATTTATGTATGCGCGGTCTATCTGGCCATGTGTATAAATTTTTACTGCTGTATAAAAGCCGGGATACATTTTCGGCCACACATAACACCTCCCACTTTCACTGTTCCATCTATGCCTCATTAAAACACATGCTCCCTTATTAATGATGAGATGTACGGGTATCACGCAATCCTTGAAATAACTCGAGCTCTGTGAATCAATTGACGTTATTTCATTTATACAAATGTCATGATTTTGGCGCAGGTAAACGTGGACCTCTTTATGAGAGAGACAACCAAACTCTCTATGGGAGAAATAATCAGATTTCTATAGAGGAAGAAACCAAAAACCCTAATTTTTATTCATCCAAAAACTCCCCCTCTTTACAAACCCTAGCCCTCTTTTTATAGATTTAAGAAAAGACCAATTCAACTAAAACATGAACTTAACCATCAAATCCTAATCCAAATCCTAAAGCCGGAATTAAACACGGAATTCAAATGAAAGGAGAAATCCTACTCAAAATAGGAAAGTTGCGAAAAATAAAAACCGATTAAACTGCCGAAAAAAGAAAGTTTTCATTAAAACTGAAATTTAGATCAAACGGAGACGGAATTTGACGATTTGACGATCAGCCATGGAGAGATCGAAGATCTCCAATGATAAATGACGGGCTCGTCGACCCGGTTGTTTCGACTGGTCGCACGCCCCGATCGGACACCCGAATCGAAAGTTACGCTTATCCGACGATCGGAGTCGCTCGGGTTTTGTCATGCATTTGATCTACATTGGAAGCATATTATGATCAATTTAATAGTTTCATACCAATCTCTTGTACCCAAATGAAAAAAAGAAAAAAGAAAAAGAGAAAGAGAAAAAGCTGAATCTTGGTAGGTGATATCATTCTGAAAGACCAACTTTGATGTCTTCGACGACTACTCTTTTTTCAGTAGAATGCTCTTTTTATGAGAGATCAAGATGCTGTCCATTGGCCGATCGGACCTCCGATTCTGTGGCGTAGCTGCCGCCCAGAAAGAAGGCCGGCATAGAAGGCTTCGGAAGAGTAACCGAGAAAGTACTCAGCATGAGAACGACCAACGCCATACTCGGCCTCTCCGCCTGATCCTCCTGGACACACAACAGCCCAATGTGTATGCATCTCAGCAATTCTTCGGACCGAAACAAATCACCCAAACTTGGATCCCTCAGCTGTAACACTGTTCCTTCGTTCCAGTGCAACCACACCTAGAAATAGATAAAAGAGGTCGGTATACTAATTGTAGATTAGGTGGGATGTTTTGAACTGGTCTGAGCTATTGAGAAACAAGTGCTTACAGAGCTTAGCAGGTTTGCAGCCAGGCCGGAATCTCGGAAACTTGTACTTCTCTGGCCGGTGATGATCTCCAAAACCAGAACACCGTAGCTAAAAACATCTGATTTCGTTGAGAAAAGACCATGCAGGGCATACTCTGGTGCCATATATCCACTGCATGCATCGAAGCATTAGAGCTGTGATTTGATGAAAAGTATTGTTTTTCTGAGAGTTTGTAGCTTAAAGAGCTTTTAAAACTTACAGTGTTCCAGCAATCTGGCTAGCAATCCGATGTGTTTCGTCTATACCAAAGAGCTTTGCAAGGCCAAAGTCTGAAATTTTAGGGTTCATGTTACCATCTAGTAAGATATTGCTAGCTTTGAGGTCCCGGTGAATTATCCGGAGCCGGGAATCTTCGTGAAGGTAGAGAAGCCCTCGAGCGATTCCTTCGATGATCTTAAACCGTCTTTGCCAATCCAGTTCCGGTCTTTTCAAAGGATCTGTTCACCCATATATAAAGTGAAACGGGGATAGACCGACGAAGCTTAAATCGATAGCTAGAAAGAGATGAATGTAGTCATTTCATATCAAGATCTACTATCTAACCCTATTGCACTAGATCAAAGATCATATATAAATGATGTGGACGACGTGAAAAGAGACATGCATGCATGCAATAAAGTTTGAGCTTACCAAACAAAAATTTGTCAAGGCTTGTATTAGGAAGATACTCATAGACAAGCATCTTCTCATTCTCTTGTAAGCAGCAACCCACCAGCCTCACAAGGTTTCTATGATGAAGCTTAGCAACCAAAACAACCTCATTTCTTAGCTCTACCAGCCCTTGGCCTGAAGTCTTTGCTAACCTCTTCACTGCTATCACATCTCCTTTACCAAGTTCTCCCTGTTTCATATGAAAAATAAACAAGTTTAGACAAATATACATATATAAGTATGAAGTGCATTACTTTGAAAGATCTTACGTAGTTAGTTAATATACCTTATAAACTGGTCCAAAACCACCTTCTCCGAGCTTATTAGCATCTGAAAAATTATTTGTAGCAGCTCTAAGGGTGGCTAAATCAAGCAATAGAGACTCTGAGCTTTTCAAGTTGTCATCATGAGCTCCAGTATCACCTGGTTAATTAATATATCGATAAAAGAACTTATTAATCTATGAAAACAACTTAAAGATCCAAATTAAATTAATATTAGTGAAGGAGAAGAAGTCAATTAAGTAGAGAACATACGAAGCACTTTTCTGTAAGTTTTTCTCCTCTTCCATATAATGAAACAACAAATGCCCAAAAGAAGCAGTGCTACGGTAGCTACAGGAACGGCAATAATAACAGCCGTGTTTGAGTCATGACTACTCTTGTCTCCTGCACAAACAAAAGTGAAGAAATAAACTTCAATCATGAGTACGTTCCTTGCAAGGTCTATGTCTATATATATATATATATATATATATATATATTAGATTAGCTCCCAAATTTTTCATATTTATCCGTGTATAATTGCATGTTATATAAATGTTATTTCACTAGTACTTGTTGTAAAACATTAATTATTATTTTAATATTTAGATAAAAAATAAAGATAAGAAAAGATAAAGAAGAATTATCCCGCTTATCCATCATCAACCAAAGGAGGGCTAAGGCGACGAGCTAACGTGAATGCAATCGCTCATACTATATTTTAAAGTCCATCTTGCTTCATGTGATATGGATTCTGGATAAAATGCATGTGGATCTAATGCAGACCTTCGAGAAATAGTGTTTTACCATTCTCGTTCATTGAATCCAGGCTCGACTCTATACAAAATCTTGATTTACTATTCTCGTTCATAGTCAGTACTTTGGAAAGTGGAATCTTTGGATGAATATAAAGAATAATAAAGAATACCACGTGCCTACCTCCTATTATATTCATAAGAAAACTCCTATATATTATTGCAAACTCTATTTAATATTATATTCATAAGAAAACTCCTATATAAAGGTTGTTTCGAAAATGTTGTTACGTCCTATTAACAGTGTTAATTATGATGAGAAAACTATTCAATGACTTAAACACCATTTTTAAGTTGATGTGATCTAGGTTGGATGCCCTTCTTCCACCTTCCTTTCTTTCTTTGTTTTTTGCTTCCTTCCCTTCTTTGTTTTTTTCCTTTAGACTTCAGGCTTATTTTATATAAAAAAAAAGAGAGAGCAAGACTTAAACACCATTTTCAAGTTCTGCTGTCATCATTTAGTTTAGATCATGATCAAAGCTGTTAATCGGGTCAAAGCATATTCTTAAAATAATAGTTATATTTTCAAGAGAAAATATGATGTTATGAGATACCTAAAGTGCAAATACTTCATGGTGCTAGTCGGACTTTGTTTGGTCAGGCAACGAGGGGCTCTTGGTCCTACATGATATTATGTAAGTGCTTTTAATCTTTATCTTTTGGCTCGTCTTTTTAAAAAAAAAAGAAAAAAGAAAAGAGTAAAATGTGATATTTGAAATATGATATTATCCCTCAAAAATAGACATGTGATTCATTGTCTTCTCCAGAGGAACTTTCCATAGTTGAATACATGTTTCAACGTTCCTTAGTTTTTTTAATAAATATAGCCCATCACCCAATATTGGAACACACTTGTCAAAGTCCTATCTAATTTTTTAAAACCCATACCTACTACCACAAAAATAAAAGGGCAAAAAAAAGAACAAAAAAAAAGGAGAACAAAAACCAACTTACTACATTATTGCACAAGCTGTATATAAGAATTTTAGAATAAATGCTGAGCTGCTTAATTAACATACCTCCACCGGAACTGTGCTGCAGATCACCGCCGGCAGTCGTCGCCGGTGATGGAGGCGCCGCTGTTAATGGAGACACACCGCCGGCAGTCGTCGCCGGTGCCGGAGCCTCCGCTGTTAATGCAGACACACCTGAGGTGTTATAAAACTGATATATCTCGTACTGGAGATAACAGTATTATCCCAAGAATTGGCCTCCTTCCTTTAGTCCTCCGCAGCAACTCTTTATCAACAGTACGAAAGCCTGGAGAACCCTATAACAGCTGTCCGGCGTCAAGTCCGGCGTGCACTGCACCAACCCATAGATCTTCGTGAAGCTATCCAAGTCCGACGCCCCGGCGGCCAATTTCCGGGCCGACCGGTGCGCCGCCGCCGTCGTGAGGTTGTCCATTAGCTTTCCCAAAGCATAATCGAAGCTCGTAACATCCGACACGTTGTTAGGGTTACAAAACCAATATTTAACACTCGTATCGGCTACGTCGAAGAAGTACTGGTTGGAGTAGCGAAGGAAGCAGGGGTCGTACCAAAGGGTGGCACTGGCGATCATTCCTAGCGGGCAGACGGTGGGGAGGTCGGCGAGGGCGGTGGCGAGGCAGCTCCGGCACTCGTCGGAGGAGACGTCCCCTCGGCACCAGGTGAAGCCGTAGTCGGTGTCGGGGGACTGGCCAACATTGTTGCTGGAGAAGCCGGTGGGTGGGGTGTTGGAGGAGAGGTAGGAGAGGAGGCGGTTGAGGTTGGATTGGAAGGCGCTGTCGGCTGTGTAGCTGGCGTCGTAGTAGCACAGGAAATTTTCAGGTCCGGCGGCGGAGAGGGGTGTCCTAGAAGAAAGGAGGAGGAGGAGAAGTAGAGATGAAAGGAAGATCAGGAGAGAAGACATTGCTACTGCTGCCCTGTTTCTTGATTCTTGTTGTTCTGATCTCTAAAAACGGGATAACATGAACAACTAGAACTAGAAGTTGGGTGAGTGAGAGATGACGCGTGAGGTACTCTAGGCCTACCAAACGGCAATAACAGTAGGGAATATTCTAAAAATATTTCTAAATCTATTATTTATTTTATATTTTATTTTTCAAATATTTTTTTATTTCAAGTAATCATTACAAAGTTATTTTCGCTTTCCACTTTATTTTTTTTTATTTTAAATAATCATTACAAAATTATTTCTGAAATCAAAAATAAAGTCTCTTAATCCGAAATAAAGTTATTCACATACCAAAAGATCGAGCACGTGACTTGACCATAACATTCCAAATATTCTTGATTCTTGTATATGAGAAAATATTTAGATACATGACATCTGCAAAAGCCAATGTCGAGGTGGGATGAGTCTCACACCAGATGGATTAATTGTTGCCTGCACGGCTTATTTTTCACAAATACGGTGGCTTAGGTGAATTAATTGATTTTTGGGTAATTCGTATTTTGATACCCTATATTTTAGTGTAATCACATTTGCTCCTCTATAGTTTTAAAAATAGAGCTTACAATTTTACATTTTATAATCGCGTGATTTAAGGCATGATCACAGACGACATTATCTCCTTTGACGGAAACCGTTCACATTTTGATACCATATAATTTAGTATAATAACAGTTTACTATCCTATAATTTGAAAAACTACTCTATATTCTATGCGACGGCGCGATTTAAGATATGTTTCATCACATTTGAAATTGTTTAAAAGGTCTGATTTATGTTCTCTCCATTTCTTCTTGTTTAGGAATTATATATCATGTGATGTGTTAAATTTAAACCTAAAAAAAGAGTAAAAATGTCAAGTAGTCAGGCAGCTTCAATTTGATTAATCCACTATTTTAAATTAAACAAATCAAGATGTACCCTATATTTTCATAAATGTTATGACAGATAACAAATAGGAAACAGCTCGGCCATTTTAAGGGACGTACTTCTCTGCCATCCCAGAGAAACACAAACACAAGCATGTTGAGCTGGGGTTGAGAAGGAATGGATCAATGTCAGTTCAGACGACACACCCAATTCCTATCGCTTTCACTGCTCCATCTATTAATTACTCATTAAAACACCTGCTCGCTTAATGATGAGATGTACGTGTATCATGCAAATCTTGAAATAACTCAAAACTCCGGTGAATCAATAGATGTTATTGTTAGGATTAGTTCAATAGAGAACTCCCTAATAAGTCCCGATCGGTTTGTTGATTGATAGATGATTTGGATAAACTAAGGAACAAACGAAGAAGAGAAGAAATAGAGTTAGATGCGAGAACAATAACACACAGATTTTACGTGAAAAAACCCTTCCAAAAAAAGAGGTTAAAAAACCACGGGAGGAGAGGAATAATCCACTATGAAGAATCAAAGAGTACAACAGTCTTTGTCTCTCTCTGTTTTCTATCAGAAAAACAGAGAGCTTACAACTCTATATCACCCCAAAGATGATAAACATTACCCTAATCACAAACTCACGATCCACTGAGCTTTTATAGACAACTACTAGCCCATTAAGGCCTTAGCGAATATTACTAAAACAAGTTTACAAACCCGCTAAGTATAGTTGCCTATAATAAAAGGTCTTGAGTCACGAGCGTCCACGGTCGACCGTCACCAACGTCCGCGATCGGCTGTCACGAACATCCGCGGTCAACCGTCACGAACGTCCACGGTCGACCGTGGTCTTCAAAGCTCTGCTGGAAAAGACTTTTGAGACACAACTCAACAAATCTCCACCTTGGCTCAAAGATCTCTAATTTCAGCATAATAGTGGCATCCAAAACAAGAAAAAACACACACTCTCTCTCCTCCAAAATGCCTCGAAGGGCAATTCAAGTGCTTCGAACACCAATCAAGTCCAAGCAATGCTTGAACTTGGCAGCAGGAACAGACTTTGTCAGCATATCAGCAGCATTATCCTCGATACCAATTTTCTTGACAAAGAGATCACCTCTTTCAACAAGATCTCGAACAAAATGATACCGAATATCTATGTGCTTCGTTCTCTCATAATACATCTTATCTTTCGTCAAGTGAATTGCACTTTGACTATCACATAGAACTGTCCCATCACATGGAACCAAACTAATTTCACTGAATATGCCCTTTAGTCAAATTGCTTCCTTTGTAGCTTCAGTAACTGTCATGTATTCAGCTTCTATCGTAGACAAAGCAACTGAGCGTTAACTGATGGCACATCCACCAAGAGTAAAAACATAACCAGTAAGAGACCTTCTACTGTCACACCCCGACCCTGAAAACCCATCCAGGACGGGGCGTGAGGGGAAACCTACACTATTCATCATCAACCGACGCGATACAAAGCGGAAAAGATAAATAATTTAAACAATTGTATTCCAGAGGCTAAACAGATTTAATCATAATATAACATCAAGTCGTACAATGTCTGAGTTCCAATATACAGATTTATACAAAATCCCAAAAGTTCTCCAAAATGGTTACAACATATAAACATATATCAAAATGTACGACGAATCATCCTCCAGCAACCTCAAGCGCCTCTGGATGTACTCGCGCCGCCAAAAGCCGACCCAGCCGGCTCCACCGAAGAAGAACTGCCGCCTGCACCTGCAAACGCAGCCCGGGTAGGAGTGAGTGATAAGCTCAGTAGGGTTCTACTCTACGGCACACTGAAAGGAGGAAAACAACAACAGTGTTGTCTCCCAGCCTAAGTCTAACGGATGCCACGGGTCCCATAACCCAGTTGATGTCTCAAGGGCTCTTGTCATGAAACCTCTCTCTTGAACAAGTTACCAGGAGGCCAAGGAACAGTAACATGCAAGATCACCCTTCCCAAGTTGGAATACCAAGCCTTGGGGAACCACGTCGGGAACGCATCAACATCTATCCTTAGCACTTGGCTTTGGAAGACAACACGACCTCTAAACCTCAAGCACTGATCAGAGTCAACTAGCGTGCATCCTCAACACATGAGATTCAGATCAAACGATCACCCTAATCCTGACTACCCAGCCGCAGTTCTAATGGCTAGATCCGAGCTACCCGAGAGCCTCGGATCGGCGATCAACCCATCGCCCGCCTAACCTCACATGCCTCTAATGCAATCAAGATGCATGCAATGCTCAGGCACAGATAACGAGATATAAGCATGCAACAAAATGTCAGTAATCATACAGGGCTAGACATAGCTTACAGCTAGCCAAAGGGTAAGCATAGCAAAGGCCTCAAAATACAGAATACTCTACGCTAACCAACCACACATCTGAGCAAAGCATGAATACGAATATACAATAGTCTTCAGTGCTCTCTTGCACCTGACAGACTAAGGTTCCACAGTTACCCCGCAGGTAACTGGCCACATTTATACAATAGCCCTCGGCACACGCCGGCAAGAGGCTAAAGTTCCACAATTCCTCATTAGCTAGCACTCATGGCTAACTAATGGTTAGACAATCAAAGAAGCATTAAACTACTTATCAAACACGTATTAAATGCGATCAAACCATAGATTCGTCAAAAAGGGAAGATACTCGATTCGATCCTCAAACTTGATAGAAATCCTTGAAAAACCTCATCAAATCCATATACATGGATCCCAACATATTTAGATACTAATCACCAATCAAAACCGTCCAAGAAAAGCCAGAAAACCATATTCAAGGGCCCACGGACGATGTCACGGTCGATCTTCCGATCGACCGTGAGGCCACGGACGATGTCACGGTCGATCCACCGATTGACCGTGAGGCCAAAACGAGGAAAACCACATGGGCGACGGTCGATCGGCCCATCGACCGTCGGGAGCCCAAAACGAGACAGAGCCTCACGGACAATGTGACGGTCGATCCGACGGTCGACCATGAGGCATGATGAAAAAGAGAGAGAACCCACGGTCGATCGACCCATCGACCGTGGGAGGCTAAAATCCCGACAGAGCCTGACGGTCGATCCGACGGTCGACCGCCAGGCCCAGAAAGTGTAAAACAACACTTGACGGTCGATGCACCGATCGACCGTTGAGCCTTAGGCACAGTTCTTCAGAACAGTGCCGGAAATCCAATTCCTTAGATTTCAAGGATCAAATCTTGTTGGAAATCATTGAAACTTTGCAAGCATGCATAAAAGATGATGGGGAATCCAATGATGCAAAGAAATCATATTTTTGACTGTTAAATCATAAATTTAGGTTAAAATGGCCGAAAACCGATAAACGGCGAGAATACGGAAAATCAGCCGTTAAAATACCGAAATCGCAACGTAGGAATACTAGAAACAAGCCATACTACACATGCATTGAACCACACAACATTCTAACAAGTATTCCTACAGCGAAAGCACAATAAACCTATCCTAGGAGAACCCGATCCAAAGATCGAGGTAGAAACACCTACTTGAAGAGATAGGGCAGCTCCTCCATGCATCCCCCAAGTCCGATCGCCGGAAACCGCTCCTCGAGATCTGCACTCCGATGCCTTAGCACCCAGCCGAAGGAGAGAGGGAGAAGAGAGAACGCAGGAGAAGAAAAGAAAAGGGAGAGAGAGAGAAGAGAAAGGGTTTAAATAGAAAGCTGGAATCCATCACAGCCGTCCGATTCGATCTCTCCCGATCGAGCTCCGATCTTTTGATCGGAAGCGCCCTGAAGGTTCTAATCAAACACATACATCAATCAAAGGCTATGTGTGCAACGCGAGTGTGAAACTGACCACCAGGGAGCATATTTACCAAAATGCCACTGGGGTCAAAAGCAGCGATGCGATCAACCGATCGCATCCCAAGGCCAACCGAGCCAAACTACAAACCCAGATCCTCGACCTAACGCGGTCGGACCAGGTTGGAGGTACGGGTCCTCACAACCTATTACCCTTAAAGAAATTTCGTCCTGAAATTCAAGGGTAGGGCCGGAAAAGAAGAACCAACTAGTCCTAGTGGCACGAACGCCCACACAAAGGAAACTACCTGCTGGGTCAAACAGTCGGGGAACTCCTGGCACATGCGATCCCCCTGCTCCCACGTCAAGCTCTCTGCACCACCATGCCTCTACCTGATCATTACCAACAGTACCGATCTGCCTCTCCGCATCTGATCTCGTCTGCCCACAATCTGCACTGGCTGCTCTATGTAGGCGACGCCCTCATCGACTATGATGTCGTCGGGTCTGATCATGTGGGACGGATACTGACTGTACTTCCTCAACATCGAACATGTGGCGGTAGGACACGCAACTGGCAAGTGCGTAACTAGATCCGATCTGTAAGCAAACCCTCTGTCGCCAACTGCGAGCTCTAACGGCTGTCACCTCTGATCTGACCAGCACTGACCTCTCTACCTCAAAAGGTGCAACGCCGGTGCTGAGCCATCAACTGCGGAAGTAGGCAAACTCCGCTATGAGGATGTGCTCTCGTCGTCTGATGTCTGCATCAACAATACGTGCTCTAAGCACGTCACCATGGATCTGAAGGGTCCTCTCTGACCGTCTGTCCATCTGTACCTCGAGATGCTGTGCTGGAAGTCAATGCTGTGATCATCGGCTCCCAAGAGCTGTATTAGACTCATGTCTGTGATCCTGGAATCATGGCATGAAGTGATGGAAGCTGAAGCATCACGCCATCTGATCACCTCTCTGACATGTGGACTGTTATGTGGCACACATACTCATCTCACATGGTATGTGCTTACCTGATCTCTGGATCTGACCTCTGAATCTGATCCTGAGTCTGATCTCTGCATCTAATCCTGAAACTGATCTTTGCATCTGATCCTGAAACTGATCTCTGCATCTGATCCTGAAACTGATACCGACCAGGCTGATGACGAAATCCACGATATACCTCCATGCCTCCTGAATGAACAATAACAGGAGAGGAGTGAACCTCACGTCGGATGTCCTCTTGCCACTCTGAATCTGCTACTCCGCCTCTGGAGTACTATCAACTGTCTGTCAAAGCCGTCAGGAATCTCTATAGGCTCGATGTCATCATCGCTCCGCGCCGTCATGGGTCTGGTGCAGACTCTCGGAGTAGGGCTGCCTCGGCCTCCACCTCATCTGGTCTCTGCTCCTTGCCAACTCTGACTGGTCCTCTACACGAAGGAACCTTCCGGAACACTCTGCCAGGAACTGAGAACTCCACCGATCATCGCCTCTGATCTGAGTAGCTCTCTCGTCTGCTCTGTGCTAATCTCCCTGGGGACTGCCTAATGACGCCTGGGGTGGTGGATGATGCCTCAACAACCTCGTTTGAGCAATCTGAAGAACGACGTGAACTGTCGTGTTATGCCTCGAATGGCACTGCATCCGTCTGGACTGATGGCTGCTGGAATAGGCAAACTCTGGCAAAGGAAGATGTTCCTCTCAGCTGCCTCCTGCAAACTGGTGATGACGTCCGCCATTGTGTGCTTCCGCTCCCACTCTGACACAGTAAGGGAGGCTGCAATAGATCTGCCGGATCTGCAACACTGCTAACGAAGCGCAACCTGCGATCTGCTGACGCTGTCCAGCCCTCAGTCACGTGCTCGGTACCAACCTCAACATGGATCTCCACGAGCTCCGGATATATACCCTGGGTCTATATCACCCTGGCCGGGAGAGATGGGATGCTGCAACCACCAAACGGGAGTCATCTGGAATCTGATTTCCCGAAATCTGATCCAACTGACTGCCCGTCTCCGATGAGCTGACAAATCCACCAAGTCTGCTCTAGTCTCTCTAACAACTGCCGGTGGCTATTACCCTTAAAGGCACTGACGCAGTGACTTTAAGGCAAAAGCTCCGGTCTCCTGGCCACTCTGGTCAACGGTCCCGCAATCTTGGAGATGCTTCTACTGAATCTCGAATATCGTCTCCGACCTCTGCCGTCACACATCTGTGTCAAGCCCAGCTAAATCGATCAATCTGCCTGCTGCTGAGACTGCTTGTCTGTGAGGACCCGTTCCTCTATTCCTGTGGCTCGTTGTTGACCGCAAGGGCAATTTGGTCAAATTGCGCCTTGTTGGTTTGTTTCACACCCGCGTGTGCACACACAGCCTTGATTGATGTACGTGATTGAATAGATCCAGTAGGAGCGTCTGCGATCATCAGATCCAGATGAGATTGCGGCGAGATCGCAATTTGAGGTCAAATCGGATCTAGTCCGATTAGTTGACTCAGCTAGACCAGCTCAGCCACTTAAGTGGCTTAGCTTACTCTTCCCTCTCTCTTCCTTTTCTTTTTCTTTCTTTTTCTTTTCCTTTTCTTCCTTCCCTACTTACCCATGCCCGACCCTCTCCTCCTTCCCTTTCTTCTCCCGCGACCTCTCTTCCCCCTCCGGCCATCTTCCCCGGCGACCAGAGGCGGCGGCGAGGTTCCCTCCTCCTCCTCCTCCTTCCCTCTCGCTTCCCCGCGGCATCCCCTCTTCCTTCTCCGGCGGAGGCTGCGGCTGTGGGTTGTCTTCGGCCGCTCTCCGACGAGCTGGTGACGACGGCGGCGAGGGAGAACGACGGATCAGCTAGGAGGAAGCTTGGATGAGCGTTTGAAGGTAGGGTTCTACCTTGATCTCCAAGATACGATAGATCTAGGGTTTGGTTGTTAGATCTATGATTCTATTTGTGTAATATGATGCTTATAGACTTGTTTAGCAATTGATTAGAGCTTGGTAGGATTTGATCTTGGTTTTATCCGGATTTATGCAAGCTTTTTCCCGGATTTCATCGAAGCCCTGTTTTTCTGTGAGCTGAACCGTTCGAGCTCAGATCCCGGCTCATTCATGCATGATCTCGCGAAACTTTCAAAATGAAAGTCGTAGCTCATCGAGTTATCTTCCGATTGCCGCTGATTTCACAATTTTCGGATGTTTCTACAATTTACAGTGAATTGTTTCCTAAACTGCTGCGAAACAGAAATTAAGAAATTGGTTAGTCTAATATGTGGAAATTAGACTTCCATTAGATCTAATTCTTGGTCAGCATGCTCTCAATATATTAATCAATATATGATTAAGTTTGATTTGAGGTTTAACGTCGTTTGGACGTCGAAGTGCGAAGATTTCATCTCTTCTAATTATAGTTACTGTAGCAAATCCGGAAATGCATAATATTAGTGGATTTTGATGCTCATGGTGTTCTTTTGGCGGATAATTAGCTAATTAACTTTCAATTTATAGAACATGCCATTGCTTTAGATGTAAATTATAATTATGTATTATATGCATGTTTAAGCCCGTGTGGGGCTCGTGGTTGAACCAAGGGGGTTGTGCCCTTGGGATGTTTAGATTGTTAGATGGGCCGACAGTGTGCCCTTTACTGCTTTGTGGTTGAACCAAGGGAGTAATGCCCCTTGGGATGTTTAGATTGATAAGCGGGCCGAAGGTGTGCCTTAGCTTATTGTTAGCTGTGATTATCTGTGTTGTTGTGCTGTGTGGCCAGGGGTGTGCCCTGTTGTAGGAATTTCGATTGACGACCTTTTGCGTCGTCATAATGCCGAATTTTCGATTGATTGTGTGTTGTTTGTCTACGGGCCGTGGGCGCCGTCATAGTATTGAATTCTTGTAGTTTAAACCTTTATTGCGTTAGATTTATTTGTTAATATTGTTATAACTGTTGTTATATTATCTGCATGCTTTACTGTTTCATCTATCTGCCTTACTGCTTAATTATCTGTCTGTTTATATTGTTATTTATCTGCCTGTTTATTCTATTGTTTTATTATTGTCTTGCTTTCCTGTGCATTATAGTCATGATAGGCAAATCGTGGTTTTGGGGTTGTCCCTAGGACTCCACTATCAATAGCTAAGTGTTGGCCGCCGTTACCCTGACATGGGTGTCCTACTGGTAGCGTCGTTGTCCACCCGGTGTTAGGGAATGTCGGAGTAAACCCACCCCTGAACTGAGGCCGTCGGAGGACGTACTATGGACAGGAACCCTGGGGGTATTGATGGGGTGTGTGGGACCCATGGTAGGACTTAGCTCTTGATTTGGAGTTTAGGGATTGTATTGGCTCTATGCTTTGAGTGCTGGGAGATGGTAGTCGTAACCTCGGATGTCCGACAAGCATGGAGATCCCGCTTGGAGAGGGGTGTCCTACTGGTAGCGTCATTGTCCACCCTGCGTCAGGGACTGTCGGAGTTGGACCACCCTTGAGCAGTGGCCGTCGGAGGACGTACTTCGGACAGGCGCCCTTCGGGTTACTGACGGGATTTATGGGGTCCTTGGCAGGCCTCAGCACTTGGCACAGAGTTAGTACGGTTGGAGTCGCCTTCCCTTGTGAGAGTCGTAGAGTAGAACCCTACTGAGCTTTTTGCTCATTCCTACCTGGACCGTATTGTTTGTAGGTACAGGTACCAGCGCCTCTCCTGTGGGCACCGGTGTTCGTCCTGCGGCAGCGCGTCGCCAGCCGACCTTGTTTAAGGGCCAGGAGGGCTTTTGCTGTGTGTTTGCGGAGATCTCAGGCGATGTTATTTCTTTTTGTTAAATTGTAAATGTTGTAATATTTGTAACCCTGATGTATTTAATGTTTTATTGTATTTAATGTTAACTTTACTTCCGCATTTTGTTTATTGTTTCCTGTCTCCGCTGTTGGTTGTCAGTAGATGTAGGTTTCCCCCTCGTGTCCCGGTCCGGGATGGGTTTTCCGGGCCGGGGCGCGACATTGTCGGTTGAAACCTGCCTCTGAAGGCCAACACCTCGAGCCGGGAGCCAAATAACGCCGATACACCCTCGGCAGCTGCGATGTAAACG
This sequence comes from Narthecium ossifragum, assembly GCA_963920575.1. Taxonomy (NCBI): domain Eukaryota; kingdom Viridiplantae; phylum Streptophyta; class Magnoliopsida; order Dioscoreales; family Nartheciaceae; genus Narthecium; species Narthecium ossifragum. The sequence goes on along the minus strand of OY986970.1, from coordinate 25,723,640 downwards.
CCAATCATCGCTTGTGCTCCTCCTCAACGCGCCAGTAGATATGATGCTGTCGACGACGCCACTGCAACTGATCAGGATACGGCCCGAAGATCTTCCACATCACATCTGTGAAGATTGCTGGTGCGTTCGTCAGACCAAATGGCATCACTGCGAACTCGTACAGTCCGTACCTCGTACGGAAGGCTGTCTTTGGGATGTCGCAATCCCGAATCCTCAGCTGGTGTAGTCGACGCGAAGATCAAACTCTGAAGGAGTCGACAAGTCTTTCAACTGCTAAACCATCATCATTACACTGCAGCGGGCGCATACTCTGTGCTGCAACACTGTCCAGCTTCCTGAAGTCTATGCATCTATGGAGGGAGCCATCCACAATGAGAACCGGAGCACACTCTGAGGCCATACACCTGGGCGAACAAAGTCCCGAGCTACCGACTCGGCCGACTGAGTCCTCGACTCTCCAAATGCTGCTGGCATCCACGTGCGAACTCGCGATGCTCAATACTGCCCAAAGGAAACTCGACCTCGAACTCGGTGTCCCGCGAAGGCGACAATCCGAAAGCTCCTCAGAACGGACAGCTGCACAAAAAACAACAACAAAAACGCGAGGGGAAGCTGGTCTCCAGAGCACCCTCGAAAACAACGGCGAGGAAGTTCACCACAAGCCGGTGAACAAACCCCAACTCTCGACAAGCAGAAGGATCGCTGAACCGCGATCTTCAACGAGAGCGAAACAACGCCGCCAGGTGTACCCAAGACACCTTCCCACGGCCAAAGAAGCAAAACCCGGTGCGCGGCCAACCGACGCAACCGAGGGAGCCGTCGAACCCCAACGTGTACCACACGTGGGCGACGGACACCTAGAGGTCTCCAACCTCTAGCAAACGCCCCGACAAGAGCAACCAACCCAAGCTCTTGTCCCAATCGGTGGCTACTCCCAAAGCCACACCCGACTCCAATCCCAAGCCAACAAGGCTACACGGGGATGAGTCACAAGGGGGAAACCCAGAGCCACAAAGAAAAGTCGCGAGCTGCGAGAAGCTCCGAAAGCTAAAGGCTGAAGCTGAAAGCTGAAAGTCGAAGCTGGCGGCTCTGAGACTGGCTGCTGCTGAAGTTACAATCTGGAATCTGAATTCCCGCGTCTGCCCAAGGTACCTGCCCCAACTGAGGCACTAGTCCACCGCTCTGGCCCACGCCGTGTGTCACGCCCGACTGCTCTGCGGTAAACGCCCAGCGTCCCTCGCAACCAGCACCATCGGCGGAAAAGAGCCACAACGGCTAGCACTCGAGCACCTAGTGGAACACCTCTCAGTATGGCGGTCCAGGCTACCACTCAAGGGACCGGCACGACGCTGCTGCTGCCACGGTTGTCGCTGATGCTGAAACCACTGCCTCTGCCAACGGCCACCCTGCCGTTCCTCAGAAGTAGGAACGACAACCCCGAAACTCACCACGACCACCGGCCAACCGCCCGGTGTCAACCCTCAAGTCACCTGTCTCAGTAGCTAGTACACAGTCCAGGGTGCACCCTGCTGTCGTGCTTGCCTACCGAGCCAGATGAACCAGCCAACCCACGTGTCGCCACGTGGTGCGAGTACCCAGAACCAGAGGAGGGTACTTCCAACTGCACCACCCTCCAAGGGTAGGTGCCAGAGAACAGTACGCGAACTGTTCTCAACACACAACCAACAGTGTCCCTAGTGGCCCCGACAAGCGCCACTACGAATCACTTCCTGGGAAGGCAAGAAAACACAACTCCCCAAGCAAGCGATACCCTAGGATGTCCAAAACATCCGGGCTCCGGGTCACCCCTTCGATCAGTCCTCCACTGTCGAAGGATCTCCAACACCGTCTCTGATCCCTAACAGGTCCACCTCTCGAGATTTTGAAAGTACAAAGACGACACACGCCCAGTCCCTACTCCCTCGTCTCCAGCACGGGGGGAGACGCTGTCAGGCGAGGGAATGGACGACACCGGTGCGCATGCACATCTCCCCCTGAGACGTCATGACGCAACCGGGAAGCAATAAAACACAACAGCAAACATATAGATAAGCACGTCACACACCATCGCAAACAGACATGCAAGGATGTTCTAGACCTAGAACTATCCCATTCCACACTCAAAACCTAAACCGTAAGCCTAATCCTATCCCTGGAACCTACAGCCTGCTCTGATACCAAGTTGTCACACCCCGACCCAGAAAACCCATGCAGGACGGGGCGTGAGGGGAAACCTACACTATTCATCATCAACCGGCGCGATACAAAGCGGAAAAGAAATAATTTAAACAATTGTATTCCAGAGGCTAAACAGATTTAATCATAATATAACATCAAGTCGTACAATGTCTGAGTTCCAATATACAGATTTATACAAAATCCCAAAAGTTCTCCAAAATGGTTACAACATATAAACATATATCAAAATGTACGACGAATTATGCTCCAGCAACCTCAAGCGTCTCTGGATGTACTCGCGCCGCCAAAAGCCGACCTAGCCGGCTCCACCGAAGAAGAACTGCCGCCTGCACCTGCAAACGCAGCCCGGGTAGGAGTGAGCGATAAGCTCAGTAGGGTTCTACTCTACGACACACTGAAAGGAGGAAAACAGCAACAGTGTTGTCTCCCAGCCTAAGTCTAACGGATGCCACGGGTCCCATAACCCAGTTGATGTCTCAAGGGCTCTTGTCATGAAACCTCTCTCCTGAACAAGTTACCAGGAGGCCAAGGAACAGTAACATGCAAGATCACCCTTCCCAAGTTGGAATACCAAGCCTTGGGGAACCACGTCGGGAACGCATCAACATCCATCCTTAGCACTTGGCTTTGGAAGACAACACGACCTCTAAACCTCAAGCACTGATCAGAGTCAACTAGCGTGCATTCTCAACACATGAGATTCAGATCAAACGATCACCCTAATCCTGACTACCTAGCCGCGGTCCTAATGGCTAGATCCGAGCTACCCGAGAGCCTCGGATCGGCGATCAACCCATCGCCCGCCTAACCTCACATGCCTCTAATGCAATCAAGATACATGCAATGCTTAGGCACAGATAACGAGATATAAGTATGCAACAAGATGTCAGTAATCATACAGGGCTAGGCATAGCTTACAGCTAGCCAAAGGGTAAGCATAGCAAAGGCCTCAAAATACAGAATACTCTACGCTAACCAACCACACATCTGAGCAAAGCATGAATACGAATATACAATAGTCTTCAGTGCTCTCTTGCACCTGACAGACTAAGGTTCCACAGTTACCCCGCAGGTAACTGGCCACATTTATACAATAGCCCTCGGCACACGCCGACAAGAGGCTAAGGTTTCACAATTCCTCATTAGCTAGCACTCATGGCTAACTAATGGTTAGACAATCAAAAAAGCATTAAACTACTTATCAAACACGTATTAAATGCGATCAAACCATAGATTCGTCAAAAAGGGAAGATACTCGATTCGATCCTCAAACTTGATAGAAATCCTTGAAAAACCTCATCAAATCCATATACATGGATCCCACCATCTTTAGATACTAATCACCAATCAAAACCGTCCAAGAAAAGCCAAAAAACCATATTCAAGGGCCCACGGACGATGTAACGGTCGATCCTCCGATCGACCGTGAGGCCACGGACGATGTCACGGTCGATCCACCGATCGACCGTGAGGCCAAAACGAGGAAAACCACATAGGCGACGGTCGATCGGCCCATCGACCGTCGGGAGCCCAAAACGAGACAGAGCCTCACGGACGATGCGACGGTCGATCCGACGGTCGACCGTGAGGCAGGATGAAAAAGAGAGAGAACCCACGGTCGATCGACCCATCGACCGTGGGAGGCTAAAATCTCGACAGAGCATGACGGTCGATCCGACGGTCGACCGCCAGGCCCAGAAAGTGTAAAACAACACTTGACGGTCGATGCACCGATCGACCGTTGAGCCTAGGCACAGTTCTTCAGAACAGTGTCGGAAATCCAATTCCTTAGATTTCAAGGATCAAATCTTGTTGGAAATCATTGAAACTTTGCAAGCATGCATAAAAGATGATGGGGAATCCAATGATGCAAAGAAATTATATTTTTGACGGTTAAATCATCAATTTAGGTTAAAATGGCCGAAAACCGATAAACGGTGAGAATACGGAAAACCAGCCGTTAAATTATCGAAATCGCAACGTAGGAATATTAGAAACAAGCCATACTATACATGCATTGAACCACACAACATTCTAACAAGTATTCCTACAGCGAAAGCACAATAAACGTATCCTAGGAGAACCCGATCCAAAGATCGAGGTAGAAACACCTACTTGAAGAGATAGGGCAGCTCCTCCACGCATCCCCCAAGTCCGATCGCCGGAAACCGCTCCTCGAGATCCGCACTCCGATGCCCTAGCACCCAGCCGAAGGAGAGAGGGAGAAGAGAGAACGCAGGAGAAGAAAAGAAAAGGGAGAGAGAGAGAAGAGAAAGGGTTTAAATAGAAAGCTGGAATCCATCACAGCCGTCCGATTCGATCTCTCCCGATCGAGCTCTGATCTTCCGATCGGAAGCGCCCTGAAGGTTCTAATCAAACACATACATCAATCAAAGGCCATGTGTACAACGCGAGTGTGAAACTGACCACCAGGGTGCATATTTACCAAAATACCACTGGGGTCAAAAGCAGCGATGCGATCAACCGATCGCATCCCAAGGCCAACCGAGCCAAACCACAAACCCAGACCCTCGACCCGGCTGGGTCGGCTTTTGGCGGCGCGAGTACATCCAGAGGCGCTTGAGGTTGCTGGAGGATGATTCGTCGTACATTTTGATATATGTTTATATGTTGTAACCATTTTGGAGAACTTTTGGGATTTTGTATAAATCTGTATATTGGAACTCAGACATTGTACGACTTGATGTTATATTATGATTAAATCTGTTTAGCCTATGAAATACAATTGTTTAAATTATTTATCTTTTCCGCTTTGTATCGCGCCGGTTGATGATGAATAGTGTAGGTTTCCCCTCACGCCCCGTCCTGGATGGGTTTTCTGGGTCGGGGTGTGACATCTACGATCTAGGTCACCAACATAGTCAGAATCTACATAGCCCATAACATTGCTTCCTGTCTTCCGAAAAACCAAACTTGCAGAAGAGGTACCTTTCAAGTATCTGAGAATCCATTTCACTGCCTGCCAGTGAGCCTTTCTTGGATTTGCCATGTATCTGCTCACAACACTAACGACATGGGCAATGTCCGGACGAGTACATATCATAGCATACATGATGCTACCAACTGTATTAGAGTATGGAACACAAGACATATACTTAATATCATCATCAGTTTGAGGAGACATATCTGCTGAAAGTCTGAAATGGGGAGCAAAAGGAGTACCAACAGGTTTGGCATCAAGCATGCAAAAACGATCAAGAACTTTCTCAACAAAACCCTTTTGAGTCAAGAACAGTTTTCCAGCTTTACGTTCTCTCTTAATCTCCATACTAAGAATTTTCTTGGCAGCTCCTAAGTCCTTCATCTCAAATTCACGACTTAGAGCATCCTTCAACTGATCAACCTCAAACATGTTCTTTGCAGCAATGAGCATATCATCCACATAGAGTAATAAATATATGAATGATTCATCAGAAAGCTTTTTGAAATATACACAACTGTCATACCTGCTTCTAGAATATTCATCGTGCAACATAAAAGAGTCAAAACGCTTATACCTATGTCTAGGAGACTGCTTCAATCCATACAAAGACTTCTTAAGCAAGCAAACATAATCTTCTTTCCCCTCAACTGTAAAACCCTCTGGTTGATGCATATAAATGGTTTCATCAAGTTCTCCATTTAAGAAGGCAGTCTTAACATTAAGCTGCTCTAACTCATAATCATTTATAGCAACAAGACCAAGCAAGATACGAATAGAGCTATGTTTCACAACAGGAGAAAAAATGTCATTGTAATCAATACCTTTGATTTGACTGTAGCCATTTGCAACTAGTCTTGCTTTGTACTTAGCATCCTCAACACCATGGATGCCTTCCTTCCTCTTGAAAACCCACTTGCAACCAACAATTTTCTTCTTGCTAGGAGGTTTTACAAGGACCCATGTTTGATTTTTCTGAAGAGATTCCATCTCTTCATTCATAGCAACCAGCCAAGAACCTGAGTTACTAGCTGAAATAGCATCTGTGTAGGATGCTGGTTCATGAAAGTAGTCAGTTTCTAAACCAGCAGACAAAGCATAAGCAACTAAATTATATTCCGCATATCTCTGCGGTGGCCGAATATCTCTTCTCGGTCTGTTTATTGCAATGGAGTAAATATCAGAATGAGTAGCCTCTTCTTCTTCATCATCTGAAACAGTCTGAGTTGGAGGTGCTTGCACTGAAGAAGAAACTTTCTGAGAAATAACTGGAGTAAGCTCCACCTGCACTCCAACAGGTGGATTAACTGAGCTTTCTGAATCAAGAGAAGTAGTACAATTATCTTTCGGATGAAGCATAGCCGATTCATTAAATGTTACATCTCGGCTAATCATGAATTTAGAAGATTCAGGACATCATAATCTGTAACCTTTCACTCTATCAATGTATCCTAAGAAGATGCACTTCTTAGCCCTAGGAGCCAGCTTTCCTTCATTCACATGACAATATGTTGGACAACCAAAAATCTTCAGATGAGAATAAGGAGGAGAATTACCTGACCATACCTCCTCTGGAGTCTTAAACTCAATAGAAGCAACTGGAGATCGGTTCACCAAATGACAAGCTGTAAGCACAGCTTCAGCCCAAAAAACCTTTCCCAACCCAGCATTAGAGAGCATAGAGCGTGCTCTCTCAAGAAGTGTCCTATTCATCCGTTCTGCAACCCCATTATGCTGTGGAGTACCAGGAACAGTAAGATGCCTCTGAATACCTTCATTCCTGCAAAAACTGTTAAACTCACCACTGCAAAACTCTAAGCCATTATCTGTTCTTAGCCTCTTAACTTTTCTCTCTGTCTGCTTTTCTATCAACACTTTCCATTGCTTGAACTTTTCAAAAACATCACTTTTATGCTTGAGGAAATAAACCCAGACTTTCCTTGAAAAATCATCAATAAAAGTAAGCATATATCTAGCTCCACCTTTTGATAGAACTTGAGAAGGGCCCCAAAGATCAGAGTGAATATAATCTAAAGTGGCTTTGGTTCTGTGAACTGCACCACTGAAACTAACTCTTTTCTGCGTGCCAAAAACACAGTGTTCACAAAACTCCACCTTCCCGGTACACTGGCCACATAGTAAACCTCTCTTGCTCAAGAGAGACATACCCTTCTCACTCATGTGTCCCAACCACATATGCCACACTTTAGTTACTTCACAATCTGACAAACGGGAAGAAGTAACTGCTGCAGAACCTATAACAGTAGTACCCTGCAACACATATAAGCTACCGCATCTCTTGCCTTTCATAACAACTATAGCACCACAACAAACTTTTAGAACTCCACCTTCAACTGTATACCTGCATCCATTTGCATCAAGAGTGCCTAAAGAAATCAAATTCCTTTTCAAATCAGGAACATGTCTCACCTCTGATAATGTCCTCACTATACCATCATGCATTCTTATCTTGATTGTTCCCTTACCAACTGCCTTGCAGGCTGCATTGTTACCCATGAGAACTAGGTCACTATCAACTGATTCAAAACTGGAGAAATAATCCTTGTAAGGACACATAAGATAGGAACAACCGCTGTCCAGAATCCATTCATCTCTACTGCGAGTCTGATCCTGGTTAGCAAAGAGAACATCACCATTGTCTTCATGTACACACTACAAGAAATCCCATATCTTTTGACTAATATATTGGTCGCAGTATCTCTAATTTTAGTCGCTAAATCCTTTTATGACCAATAAATGTTGGTCGCGGCCTTGGTCGCAGAATGCTGGTCGTCTAAAGTTCTCTGCGACCAATGATATGTTGGTCGTACAAAAGACCCCTTTTGGCGACTCTAATTGTCTCCGTCACAATTGTTGTAACGTTTGGTGACTAACTATTTGGTCACCGCGATAGTCACGTTACATTTCGTTGGTCACAACAAGTGGCAATTTTGAGACGAAACAAACATGTTTTAGTGACTACTACATTAGTCGCCAAAAAGCATCATTTATATTGACCACTGCATTTAGTCACCACAACCGGCCCTTACGTTGACCAACGAGTATAGTCACAACAACCTGTGACCAAAGGCGACCAATGTTGCTAGTTACAAATGCATGTCACTTAAGGCAACTAAGACATTTAGTCAAAAAAAGTCTCTACTTATGACGACCAATACATTTAGTCACAACATACCGCTACCTATGACGACCATTGTTGTTAGTCACAAACGCATTTTACTTAAGGCAACCAACATATTTAGCCACAACATACTGTCACTTATGACAACCAATGCGTTTGGTCACTATAAAACCGTCATTTATGATGACCAATGCTTCACATTTTTGCGCAACCAATTTTTATAGGTCAGAGAAGACCAATTTAATACAATTATGACGAATAATAATTAGTCACTAAACAAGTTTTTAAATAGAGAGATTTGTTTTAATGACCGTCATTTTCGTCACAAATGATTATTGTGCGATTACATAAATTGATCACAAAAGATATTTAATTTAATTTTTTAACAAAATATAATTGACAATGACAAATTAAATTTTTGAATATACATTATAATCACCAAATGCTCATTGCCATAGAATTGAAGAATATTCATCCAAAAATGTTTTCATAAACAATACAAAAATGTGTCCACAAATAGGCCATATTAAAGTCTCAAAGAAATGTAAAAAACCAGTACAAAAAAATTAATAAAGTCCATCCACTGCTGCTGCATATAGTTGAAAGTTTCTGCAAGGAAAAAATAAAAAATATTTGACTTAAAACATTTTGGATAATAAAAAGGAAAGAATATAATATTGAGTTAAAAATATCATACCTCATTGAATGAGGAACTCAAGACTGTCTATTGTCCATATGCTCGACGATTGACTACATTAATTTTTCTAATCGATCAGTTTTTTCAGTCAAATTCTGCACCTCCTTAGTCAATTCAACTACTCGTGTTTCAGCTGCATCAGCTCGTTTCTCTGCTTGATCCAATTACATACCAGCGTGTTGTCCCCCGTTAGTCAATGAACTTGGCTTCACACCATGCCCAAGACTAGGTACATACCCTGGGGCCCTGCCAAGTACTTTCTCACATATTTCATCATCAGTCAGTTGTTGACCTCCTTCTGGCGCACTGGCTGAATTCTTGAAGGTAATCATTTGCAGCTACAAATATTATAAGTATAAGCAATTTGCATTGGTATGAATTAAACTATGCATAAGAATTAAACAAACAAGCAAATAAAAAAAGACTTACATAATTCTCTGCAGCTTGTTTCGAAGTCCAAGTCCCATTCTTACAATGTGTCTTCTTGTAGAATTCAACCCTTCCAATCTCAAATTCTCACTAATCACCATTACAATATTATAATATATTAGAACATGTAACAGAAAAGTTCAAATCTTACAACTATATTATTAATAATAGGCTATCATACCAACTCATCTCCGCAACGTATAAAAGACTTGGATCCTGAACAATGAAGAACTTTCAGCTTGAATCGATTTTCTTTACTTGTCTTGCTCCTAGCCTGCAATAAATTAGTATAATCAACCCTTTGTTTTCTAGAAAGTGTAGCTAAAAATGCAAATAAAAAATCACACTATATCAGCATTAAGCCACTATTTGAAGATTAGCCAATGCACTGCAAATCTTTTTTAACTATATCTCTATGCAACTCAGATAACTGAACTACTAAAAGAAATCTCCACGACAACAAATTAGTATAAACATAGTAATCCAACTTCACGCTGTTCAGATATTTTATAACTCAACTAAATATGCATTATACCTGAAACTTTTCAGACATTACGTAATCACATAAAGTGTTTCAATCATCATGTCGTATGTCTGAGTAAGGGTGCTTTCGTGCCTCATCGATCGATTCAAATGACCTTATGTGTTTATACAATTTATGTTGATAATTGGAGTAGCATCCACCAAGCATGCGATCGATGACTTCTTTAACGTGTTCATCATGCAAGTCTAAGTCGAACTCATCCTAAAATAATAGAAGACAATTTCAAACTCTCCAATAGAAAACTTTAATGAAAACCGATGAATATACAAAAATATTGTCACTTCGCCAAGTCGTGCAAACATTGGTTCTTTAGCATCATCTGTCACGTCCGTCCATTTTGGCGCACTTAAAGGAGAAAATAATCGGCAAACAACACCCACTTTGGATGTGAAAGTGCCAGCATCCTTACCAACTGGGCCCCACTTGTCTGCCGGAATACGTACATCACGTATTTTTCCGTTAGTTCTTAACTTCTTTTGTATTGCAATGCCTCGTGATAAGCCTCGTTTTCTTCTAATAGTAGTAGAATTTGAGGCTATAGGACAGATAAATATTAAGCAAATTAAACAAGACAAAAAGAGTTATCAGTAGAGGAGGAGCTAGACATCAACTAGACTATTGAAATAGATGAAATAACTGTTGGTGAGAAGAAAAGCTTTCATACCTAAGTGGTTATCAGCAGTAGGTACAAGAGATTGTTGAGGTGAAGAATTTGTCAATAGCGATGGTGAGGCAAGAGTTGATGAGTCAGTCGATGCCAAAGTATTAGAACTGTGGTGTGGTCGACGTCCGGGTGCCATGTTCTGGATAACAAAATATTTAGCATACAGCCATTCACAAATACATAGATTTAGACATACTAATGGTGGTAATTAAAATATTTAGCATACAGCCATTCACAGATTTAGGCATTCTTCATCCATTCCACTTATACAGTGAGGTCCCCTGTGTCTGTTTTGGGTCTTTCACATGAACACTTTATTCACGGTTTGCTGATGTTGGTTTGAGATTTATAAACTTGAAACGGAAATATCCATAAAACTAAATATAGAGCAAAAACTAGCCAAAAACGAATGGAAAGAAAATGCTCTTATGTGCATTTCATACTAGTATGGTACAATATGATCGCAATTTAAGTAGAATATTATGAAGTCTACATCACAATTTCAGGGCACAAGAAAATGCTGATAAGCCTACATTCAAATCTGATCGCTTGAAGAATTTCAGGCAAACATATAGCACTTGAGAAATTTAGGTCAACCATATACAACATTCGAAATATCATACAGCAAGCAAAATTAAAGGGAATAACAAGTAGCAGCTTACTTTTAACATAATTCACATCCTAACCAATGAAATAAGCAATTAAGGACCTCAAGCTTTTGCAAATATAATTTAGCTAGGCTACTACATTACGAGAATCAAAGAAAACTTAACAAACAAATACATTTGTCAGAGACCTCACTGTAAACAAAGAAGGCTCATACTCATGAAGACCCACTAGTATCTGTGAAGGCCTACTTGAACATTGGAAAGTGTACGTACTTCTGAAACTAGACATGTTGATACTGAGAAAGTGGAGATGGCAATTTCTGATGGAAACTAATGAAATTGCTGGGTTGCCTGATAAGAAGATGGAGAAGATGAATGTGAAGATCATTGACAAGAAATATCAATGCATAATATGCGATAAAGGTGAGATATTGGAGGAAACCGAAGATGGGTGAGTTTTTTTGCAGTCATTGTTTCATTGTTTTCTATCTTTGTTCTAAATGTCTGCTAACTTTGATATTGGGGTTCCAAAGCAAAAGAAAATAAAAACAAGGGAAGAAACAGAGGAAACAGATGGCCGCCGACCACCTAACTCAGAAGGCTACCGACCATCTCTTGCATTTCTATGAACATGAAACCTAAAACTCCTACAAAGAGAACAAAGATGAAAGAGATGGATAAGGCCTGGAGACTCACGAATGGATGATGCCTTGAAGAGATCACCTTGTGCAAGAAAGAGATCACGGCCGGCGTCGGAGATCAAAGCAGCCGCTCGGAGGGGATAGGTAGTGATCGCTCCTATCCTCGTCGATTGTTGGATGCCTTGTGCCCCGCCTCATCTATTGAGATCACAATCGCGATAATTTAGGGACTAATTAGTGTGCGGGAGCTGTGAAAAATTTAGATGAAAATAAGCTGCATCCTCTGTTTGGCGCGACCGGGATGGGTGGAATCAATCACGATCACGTTGTTGATCACGATCCATCGATCGCGGTTCTAGTTTCTGGGTATGGCGGCGTCCGCTTCGCCGTTCCGAACTGCAGACGAGTGTGATTAATGGAGTTAATCCTATTGGAGCACGAGAGAGAGAGAGAGAGAGAGAGAGAGAGAGAGAGAGAGAGAGAGAGAGAGATCAAGCTGTATATTTATGTTAGAAGTGCTCTTTAGTAACTGTTTAAAAATATTTCCTTAATATTCATTTCTATTATTTTGAAACATTTTCTTAAAACTCATAAATAAAAACATAAAGCATATGACAATGATTTATCGAGCCGAGCTTGATCGTGACTACACTTGTTCAAATTCTAGTGGAAATTAATTTCGAACCAAAGAAGAGTGATCAAGCTTGGCTTATTTTGATTGGAGCCGAACTTGATTCTGGGTATTATCGAGTTGAGCTCTTAAGCCGATCATTTATTTTGACAGCCCACTCATGAAGAGAACTGTAATCGAGCTCAGAAGAGCCAAGCTTTGGCTTGCTTGAGCTCGAGCAAGAGCTTTAGTCAAGCCTCAAAGCTCAGCTTGAGCTTGGCTCGTAATAGAGAATTTGGCTACATCTCACTTAAAAGCCTAACTTTCGAGCCTAGTCAAGCCTACACACACACACACACTATATATATATATGATTTTATTGTTTTAAAAAACATACTGTGGTCGAGTGTGATTATTTGAGTTAATCCTATTGGAGCACGAGAGAGAGAGATCAAGCTGTATATTTATGTTAGAAGTGCTCTTTAGTAACTGTTTAGAAATATTTCCTTAATATTCATTTCTATTATTTTGAAACATTTTCTTAAAATTAATAAATAAAAACATAAAGCATACGAAATAGATTTATCGAGCCTTAACGAGCCGAGCTTGATCGTGACTACACTTGTACAAACTCTAGTGGAAATTAACTTCGAACCAAAGAAGAGTGGTCGAGCTTGGCTTGTTTTGATTCAAGCCGAACTTGATTCGGGGTATTATCGAGTTGAGCTCTTAAGCCGATCATTTATTTTGACAGCCCACTCATGAAGAGAACTGTAATCGAGCTCAGAAGAGCCAAGCTTTGGCTTGCTTGAGCTCGAGCAAGAGCTTTAGTCATGCCTCAAAGCTCAGCTTGAGCTCGGCTCGTAATAGAGAATTTGGCTACAGCTCACTTAAAAGCCGAGCTTTCGAGCCTAGTCAAGCCAACACACACACACACTATATATATATATATATATATATATATATATATATATATATATATATATGATTTTATTGTTTTAAAATACTTAATGGAGAAGAGCCCATGGATGTTCGAGCTCGAGCTCAATTAAGAATCGAACCTTAGAGGATTCACGCACGTGCCAGGCTTCATGTCGTACCGAGCTGCTCGAGCACGCGCACCCCCTTTGCCACGCGCACACCTTGCCAAGCGAAATAGAACATGTCCTACATGTTACATGATCGATCTTATGCTAGATCAAGTTTGGCTTGGATTAAATCAGTTGAGCTAGATTAATATTGTATGACTTTAGATTATTGTTAAGCACCTGTTTGGTTGCTTGGACTAGGACATGGAGTGTGTTTAATAGGACTCAGTCATACCCTAGGGATTATATTCCCCCACATTAATTCCCGAATCCTCTTCTCCCTCGAGGCTCCTCCGGCCCCCATCACGGCCGCCTCTCTCTTCGACGCTCCTCATCCCCCAGGCCACCTTCCTCCACCCCTTCAAAAAATCCCTCCCCGCTTCTTCGAGCTCCCGTCGCAGGCCAAGTCCCCCGTCGCTCCCCTGTCTTCCCGGCGCTCTTTCCAGACGATCTCTCACTACCTCCCCGTCAAGCTCTCGCCGGAATGCCATCCGACCTCCCTCTCTCGTTTCTCTCTCTCCTCCGCTCCTCTGACCTCTCCTACTGCATGAAACCCGACGCCCAGGTAAATTACTTCAATTTTATTGTTACTTCAATTACTTAAATTTTGTTACCTGATACATATGAAGAACTACCCTATGTTGTCTCTGACGCGCCCAAACCACTCGTCGTTAAAAGTGACTAGGGCGTCAAGATTATAATTTATACCGAATCCTAACTAACTACTACGTAGTTAGCGGGAGTCCAGGTCGATCTGCAGGGAAATGAGAATTGACTAACGTACTCGATAGATAACTCCAAACAACTAGCTAAAATGATTTGGGTTTTGGATTAATGACTATTAAAGTAATTAACTAAGTGAAGAGAAGTATAACTAATATAGAGAGGTCTTGGGATCTCCATTTCATTGTAGATTCTAGTGTAGCCTCTTAAGGAATTAATGTGTATTCTACTTGGGACAATCGAAATCTAGAAGTCGACAAGCGGGTGGTTAGCCTCACTTATCGCTCAACGGAAGTCGGGTTAGAATCATCCGCCGGAAAGAAGCACATTCACAAAGTCGACGAATGAGTGATTAGCTTCTATCGTCGCTAACGAACCTTCGATTAAGATCGATTCGACACAAGGTAAAGGTATTGTATGGAGTCGGGCATTGGATCGAGATGGTTCTAGCACCTCGAATCTAATGCAAGAGAAAGATAGAATGGATCCTCTAATTAGAGAGATAGGGATGGTTCTAGCATCCCTAATCTCTAATCTCGGGCTAATCATCCTCCCAATGTAATTAGATGTGTTTCTAGCACATCCAACTCATTGGGGCATAACAACAAACACCTATCATGCACAAGTTCTAACTCATACCAAAGAAAGGCATTCATCCATTCAACATATAAGATCCATGTACAAAGATAGAGAAATCATGCTCAAATCCATACAATAGATCATCCCCAAAGATTACACATCAAAAAACCCTAAGAAAACTACAAAAGAATCTTACAACTACATGGAAATCCCAAGAGAAAGGAAGTTAGCTACTCATCTTGGATTGATCCATGGATGGAGGTTGATGAAGCTCTCCTCACATGGATTCCCTCCAAGAAGTCCTCCTCTCAATTGGGCAAGGAAAATAGAAGGGCTGGAGAAAGGACTAAGAGAAGATCCCTAAAATCCCCCATAATGGGTCTATTTATAGTAAACAAGCCTCCCCCACTCGGATTAGATCTGAACCATTGATTTTGCTCGGCTGGCACAAAAGGATCGATCCTCGTAAGGGAGAGGATCGATCTTCCTCTTCGTGTGATCGTTGGTCCCGTGGAGGATCGATCCTCCTCTAGGAAAGGATCGATCCTTTCTCTTGAATTCTGGCTGCGCCCCGATGAAGATCGATCTTTCAGTAGGTGGAGATCGATCCTCTAGAATTTGCCCTCTGTCACTGAAAAATGCACAAAAGTGATCGATCCTCTCATGACATAGGATCGATCCTTGTTGTCCTGATTGGCTTCCTTCTTAATGTACTTCAAAGGATCGATCCTTCTTCAATAAAGGATCGATCTTCTTCATAAAAACTGGCCCGAATGACATCGTTTAAGCTCGGAATTTGATCCAATCCTCATTGAGGGCTCTTGTACCTGCCATAGGGTAATAATCGTCAGTAAGGCCTTGCTCGGAGACTAACAAGGCCAAGTTAAAAGGGTGATTTATGCACTTTTCACGTCTTATCACACCCCCTAGCTTGAACTTTGCTAGTCCTCGAGCAAAGCAAAAGAAAAGTAACTCGAAGGGAAAGAGAAGAAATAAGAAACTATTAAAGAGCAATCACCCGATCTATAATTAGTCACTTCTCAAATAGCTTTGGTTCCTATGCAATCAAGATTCATTCATATGCACACATAGATTCGAATGCATAGCTCCATCCATCAACCCATAGTACAAGTAAAATGCAAGCGAATAATTCCATCAATAGCATCATTCAAACACTTCAAAGCACTTGACCAAGATCAAAGCTCATCTAAGCAATCCGTGTAGTGAAAGTTGCTACTCAAGTATTCGGGGTCTCATAGTCATTCAAGTAGGGTTCCAATCAAAACTAGATATCCTTAGCGTTTCACACCGGTTGAACAAATGACAAGCTTTATTTAAAATAAAATCTTTGTTCTTTTCTCTCTTTTTTTTTCTTTTCTCACTTTTTTTTTCACTAAAACCGGTGGTCGTGCAATGCCATGATCCCTTAAGCTTTCTACTAGGCCCATGTAATGAGATTTGGGCCAGTGGCTCCTCGGTCAGATGACCTAAAGGCACTAGGTGTTGAGGCACCCCTCGGGCTTAATTTCCCGAACCTAGCAGGCCACGAATCACAGCTGACCAACAAGCTTTTATTTGATACTAGTGTGACCGTGCAATGCCTTGATCCCTTAAGCTTTCTACTAGGCCCATTTAACGAGTGTTAGATCAATGACTCCCAAACCAGATGGCTTTGGGGCATTAGGTGTTGAAGCACCCCTCGGACCTACATACTCGAGCCTAGCAGGCTACGAATCAAGACTAGTCACTTTTATTAACCTGGTTCTTGGCCTCTAACTTGGCTTCGAACCCTACTACCAGTCATCTCAATCGAGTGTAAATAACCTTGGACCTCCAATCTATTATGGTCCCTCAATCAAACACTACTTGCCCCCTCATACAAGTGTAAGTGCACAAGTGGATTGGATCGCTTAAATGTCCTTAATGCATGGCAAGTAGAATTAAAGTAGAAGAATAACACTACTCATGAAATGATTTGCCAAATTTTACAAAGTATGAGAATCAAGATGAATTATACAATAGTCATCCATGCTAGCATAAGAATTGAAATTTTTTCGCATATTTACCAATCAAATAAACATGTGGCTAAATATAGATCGGTCACAGGTTATCTATAAACATGATGCAATCATACCCCCTAACTTAAGCGGGTTTGTCCTCAAGCACGACAGAAGGGTAAAGTATAGAGATAACCTTGTGACGAAATAGACGAAAATGTAACCTTGACGAAATGTATGAAAGGAGTTAGGGTCAAGGTTAGTCGTGAAAAATAATACGGTTGTGATGTCAAAATGTCGTATTTTGCGTTGCTATCCATAGTGCGTATGCCCTGTAAATTCATAGAGGAAATACCCATCATAGCATTATGGAAATCAACGAATAGAGATGAAAATTTTTTAGAAAAATTGGGTAGCATTCCCTCTATTTATTCGATAAGCCCAAGGGCTGTACAAAGATGCCATTGCATCCAATCATTTTTACATTCATTCAAATGGAAATACAGAAATGCATCCACCTCAATCGTCATTTACAAGCATACATCCACATTCATATACATACATCCACACCCGGGGCACACACCCATACCAAAAATCATGTGTATATATATATATATATATATATATATATATATATATATATATATATATAACCACTATCATCGATGCCAACCATATACAAAAGTAGAGCAATGGAATACAAAAAGTTACCCACCCTCCAATCACAAAAAGAGATCCACTCCAACCATCTAGAAAATACAGAATATACCCTTAGATATAGTCTATCATCCCTGAGGTCTCGGGTCTGGAAAAGTAAGAGGTCGGAAAGGAACAATAGCAGTGACCGGTGGAGGTGGTGGGTGGATGGCATCGAGACGGGCGAGGATACTCGACGCGACCTGGTGAAGTGCGGTGGTGTCCTGGCGAAGGGCGGCGATGTCCTGGCGTAGGGCGGCGTCGCGCGCGTCTACCTCGTCCAACCACTGCAGTACCGCATACTGGAACGCCCGGTGCTCCCTATAGATCTGACCCATGGTAGGGTGCTCTATGGGTCCGAACTCTGGCGGGGAGCACCGAGGACGCGGCTGCCTGACTGGTGCACCCGCCTTCCTCATATGGCCGAGGACCTTGCCCCAGGTGGGGCCACTGAAGCGCGCAAACCTGAGGGCCTCGTCGGAGACAGTCGGCTCGCCCTCGGGGACTAGGTCCTAGCGCGCCAGAAAAGTTGAAATGAGGCACGGGTGCGGGACGGCCATCTTGGCATAGCTCGACGTCTTGTCCCTGACTGTCTCGCAGTAAAACTGCAACATGTCCTCAAGAATCTGCTGAGGTATGTTGACCGCCCAATTCTTGGCCAACAACCATAATATGCATAGCCAATTACCAGTGCGATACTGGTCATGGCCATTCTGGAAGACATTGCGACGCAAAATGTCGTCGAATAGCCAAAATGGAGGTGACAGCTCTGCCCGTGTAAATTTTTCCCCGCCTATGCGATCCGGGTTAAGGACAAGATGAGCCTCGCTGGGATGACGGTATAACTCCTCACGTCGGAGCTTATGAAGACCGGGGCAGAGAGCCGAAATTGCCAAAACCTCGCAGATGGCCTTGGCCGTCAAATTAACGTCGACCCCGTCAATGATGGATGTGAAGCCAAGGCAGGGGAAATAACCATCGACAGCATCGTCCCGTTCATCCCCGTAGGTGATGACGGTCATGTTCTGGTAGAACATGCAGGCAAGCCTAGGGTACACCGTGGTCTCAGGTGTACAAATAGGAAGAAGACCACGGGCCTCCAACATCTCAATGGACTCCTGGGCATGCTCGACAGTGCGAAAGAACTCAACATCGAATGTAAATTCGAGGTTTACCTCCCGCTGCCAATCTGGATGGAGACCTCGGACGAGTGTGGGTGCAGTGGACGGTCGGGTTTGCTTCTTGATCTTCTTGGACTGGCGAGGGTTGGTTGAAGCTGCCTTCTTCCTCTTGGAGGTTGCCGGAGCCGAGGGTGATGCAGCCAGAGCATGCGTGGAGGATGTGGAAGCCGCCCTTGGAGTCCTTGCTGGCCAGGACGATGAGGATGGAGGTATGGAAGCTCGAGTGGGTGAGGCTTGTGGGGAAGACGGTGAAGCCGGAGGGGTGGAAGCTCGTGGAGGTGACGGTGAAGCCGGAGGTCTAGCCGAAGGTGCGGAGTGAGGTCGAGCCGGTGGTGTGGAAGACGAAGCGGCGGCCTTGCCATTCCCGGCGGCCTTCTTGGTGGCGCCGGTGTGCTTGCGAACCATCGGAGGTGAGTGGAGAGGATGAGGTCGCCTTGGGGTGAGGTGGAACAACGAAGGTGGCCGGCGACGAGGAGCTTGGAGGATGCGGCGGCACCGGCGGCTCGAGAGGAGGTGAGGAGAGAAATGTGGACGGCGCCGAGGTCGATTAAGGGAAGAGGAGTGAAGGGGAAGGGTCGTGGAGGCACTGGGAGGTGGAGGGCGGCGGCGATTTGCATCGGAGGCGGAGACGAAGAACGGTGCGGCGGCGTGGTCACTTGAGGGAAGAAAGGGGGAGGATCGATCTTAGGGCTTGTGAGCCCTAAGTCGATCCGCTGGGATTATATTTTTTTTTACAAAACCCCGCAAAGGATCGATCTTCCTCTAGAGGAAGATCGATCTTTTGCCACATGTCAGCATCATAACGGTGCAAACTTAAGTAGTGATGACGTGTCCAAGTGAGTAGGATCAATCTTTAGGTCGAGAAGGATCGATCTTCTAAAAACCATCCCCCTGTCACGAATAAATTCACAAAAATGATCGATCATGAGGTATGGAAGGATCGATCTTCTCAAAACCAACCCCCTGTCACGAATAAATTCGCAAAAAAGATCGATCATGAAGGATTGAAGGATCGATCTTCTCACCCCCAGGTTCCATCGTATATTCAATCGGACATAAAGGATCGATCCTCTCCGCTTGGAGTATCGATCTTTTATGTACCAAACTGCAAAACTGGGCTGAAAACCTGGGAATTTCACCCCACACACCTCAAGCATGAATACTAGGCTCCTTAGGCATTAAAATACCACAATAACAACCCTCCAATTCAGACAACTCATCAATCATCCCACAAATTCAACATACCCTCTTGACATCACAATTATTCCAACAAAGATCAATTAAAAAACACACCAAAATCAAACATGCAAATAATGGGAAAAACAATCAAACATGCAAAGAAAAAATAACAAACAAATTCAGAAAAATACGAAGAAAGGATGGGTTGCCTCCCACCAAGCGCTAAATTTACCGTCTATAGCGAGACGCAATAAAGCTCAAGTATCGTATGGTTTCGCCAACATCACAGTTGGCTCAAGAGTGATGTCAAGAGGGAAACTATGAATATAAGGTTTCAAACGTTGGGCATTGACAGTGAATGTAGCCCCCGAGAAAGAATTTTGCACCTCAACAGCTCCATGGGTGAAAAGCTTAGTGACATCAAATGGACCATCCCACCTAGTCTTAAGTTTTCCCGGGAAAAGCCGAAGACGTGAATTGTAGAGCCAAACCTTATCCCCAACATCAAAGGTTTTCCAAACTATGAGTTTATCATGAAAAACTTTAGTCCGGGCCTTGTAGATTTTGGTATTCTCGTAAGCCTCATTTCGAATTTCTTCAAGCTCATGAAGTTGGAGTTTCCTATTGCTTGAAATATCATTAGCGTCCCAATTGAGAGCTTGAATTGCCCAAAACGCTTTATGTTGAATCTCTATCGGGAGATGGCAAGGTTTTCCAAAGACCAATCGGAATGGCGACATCCCGATTGGCGTCTTGTAGGCCGTTCGATAGGCCCACAAGGCATCATTGAGCTTAAATGCCCAATCCCTCCGGTCAATTCTCACAACTTTTTCTAAGATCCGCTTGATCTCGCGATTGGACACCTCAACTTGGCCACTAGTTTGAGGGTGGCAAGGCGTGGCTATCTTATGGGTAATTCCATATTTTTCACATAGAGATTTGAAATGCCGGTTGGTGAAGTGAGGGCCACCATCGCTTATGATGGTCCTCGGGAAACCGAAACGAGTGAAAATATTGGCATGCAAGAATTTCAACACGACTTTATGATCATTTGTTTTCGTGGCAATTGCCTCCACCCATTTGGAAACATAATCCACCCCTACCAAAATGTATAAGTAGCCATTTGATTGAGGGAATGGACCCATAAAATCAATACCCCACACATCGAAAACTTCACAAACAAGAATGGGAGTTTGGGGCATTTCATTTCGTCTAGAGATTGTCCCAACTTGTTGACACCGGAGGCAAGCTTTGGCAAAATTATGTGAATCACGGAAAATGGTGGGCCAATAGAAACCGCATTCAAAGATCTTTGTGGCGGTCTTCCTACCGGAGAAATGTCCACCACAAGGATGAGAATGACAATGAGTGAGGATGGACGTAACTTCCGATTCGGGAACACATCTTCTCAACAATTGGTCCGGGCATCGTTTGAGCAAGTATGGATCATGCCAAAAATAGTTCTTGATATGTGAGAAGAATTTGTTTCGATCATTTTTGGACCAAAAGAGTGGAATTTTCCCGGTGGTGAGGTAGTTGACAATATGAGCAAACCACGGCTTGGGAAATTGATCGATGGCCAAAAGGTGCTCGTCCGGGAACAACTCATTGATCGGAATGGAGTCTAAGATGTGCTCGGACGATAGCCTAGAGAGGTGATCCGCTACAACATTAGAGGAGCCCTTTTTATCCTTAAATTCAAGATTGAACTCTTGGAGAAGCAAGATCCATCGGAGTAAGCGTGGCTTGGCATCCTTCTTGGAGAACAAGTACCGCAAAGTGGCATGATCAGTGAAGATAATGATTTTTGAACCAAGAAGGTAGGATCGAAATTTATCCAAGGAAAAGACTACCGCTAGCAACTCTTTCTCGGTAGTCGTGTAATTGATTTGAGCATCATTCAAGGTTTTGCTAGCGTAGCATATGACGTGAAGGAGTTTGTCAATCCGTTGACCCAAAACAGCACCCACGGCATAATCCGAGGCATCGCACATGATTTCGAACGGAAGTGAATAATCGGGTGCATGCACAATGGGTGCGGATGACAAGGCCTCTCAAAGAGTAGTATAGGCATACATGCAAGGATCATCAAAATTGAAAGGAATATCTTTAGCAAGTAAGGCACAAAGGGGACGAGAAATTTTGCTAAAATCCTTGATGAAGCGACGATAGAAACCCGCATGCCCAAGAAAAGATCGGATTTGTTGAACCGATGATGGAGGAGGAAGTTTAGAGATGAGCTCAAGTTTGGCCTTATCAACTTCAATTCCCCTACTTGAAACAACATGGCCCAACACAATTCCCTCATTTACCATAAAATGACTCTTCTCCCAACTCAAGACTAGGTTTGTTTCCTCACACCTAGCTAAGACTTTGGTAAGATTCTCAAGGCAAGAGTTAAATGATTGGCCAAAGACTGAAAAATCATCCATGAAGATCTCTAGGAAGTGTTCGATCATGTCTCCAAAGATGGCTAACATGCAACGTTGAAACGTTGCCGGTGCATTACAAAGACCGAAGGGCATACGCCAATAGGCGAAAGTACCAAAAGGACAAGTAAATGTCGTTTTCTCTTGGTCCTTAGGATCAATTGCCACTTGGTTATATCCGGAGTAGCCATCAAGGAAACAATAGAAACTCTGCCCGGCAAGTCTCTCCAAAATTTGGTCGATGAAAGGAAGTGGAAAATGGTCTTTTCTAGTGAATGAGTTCAACTTCCGATAGTCAATACATACTCGCCATCCCGTAGTTTGGCGAGTAGCAATACTTTCTCCCCTCTCATTCTTAATCACGGTAATGCCCGATTTCTTGGGCACTACTTGGATTGGGCTCACCCATTTGGAGTCCAAGATAGGGAAAATGACCCCCGCCTCAAGGAGTTTAAAAACCTCCTTCAACACAACCTCTCTCATATTTGGATTCAATCGACGTTGAAACTCTATGACACTCTTAGACTCATCTTCTAAATGTATGCGGTGCATGCATATAGATGGGTCTATCCCCTTGAGGTCGGCAATGGACCACCCAATGGCCCTCTTGTGCTTGGTGAGCACCTTAATGAGTTTTCCCTCTTGTGCAAGAGTCAAGGATGAAGAGATGATTACCGGGAGGGAGCAATTTGGCCCAAGGTATTCATATTTCAAATTGGATGGCAAGGGTTTCAACTCTAGATTTGGTGGCTTAATCAAGGATGGGGGTGCTGGTGTGGAGGATATAGGTGGCAATGGCTCAAAAGAAGTTCTTCGAAAGGCCATGGCACAAGCATGTTCAAATTCATCGAGTAAATCCGAGGTGGGTAAATCCGCATCTTGCAACGCATTAAAAACCATCGGAAAATCATTGAAAGTCAACACTTCATCACGTAAACTCGGAAAATCCTCTTCAACAATCGTCAACTCATCAAAATTCAAAACATCATCACCACTCGATAAAGAGTCATCACAAGCATCAACAAATGATTCACAAGCATCATCCATATCAAAATTCGCAACTATCACATCATTTGCACATTCATCAACAAGATCATCATCCACCAAAGCATCAACCATATAACATTCATTCCCATGCATAGATTGTTTAGTAGCATCAAAAATATTTAATTTCAATTTCATATTCCCGAAGGTAACGGTCATGATGCCACTTCTACAATTGATGCATGCATTGGCCGTAGCCAAGAAAGGTCGGCCAAGTATGATGGGAATGGATTTCTTATGTCTAACACCCGGTTCCATGTCAAGTACAACGAAATCGACCTGGAAAACACATCTATCGACCTTGACTAAAATGTCTTCAAGAACACCCCGTGGTGTCTTGATAGATCTATCGGCCAATTGCAATGTCATCGAGGTCAGCTTGAGCTCTCCTAAGCCAAACTTACAAAACAAGGAGTATGGCATAAGATTCACACTAGCTCCTAAATCAAGAAGAGCCCCCTCAATCAATTGATCTCCTATGATGCAAGAAATGGTAGGAGTGCCGGGGTCTCTCAATTTTGGAGGTAGATCAAGTTGAAGAATAGAGCTAACTTGCTCAGTTAGGAAGAGCTTTTTGGAGACGTGAGATTTGGATTGCCTCTTATGGGTGCACAAGTCTTTCAAAAATTTTGCATAAGAAGGCACTTGCTTGATGGCGTCCAACAAGGGAAGGTTGATGTGAACCTTCTTGAAAAGTTCTAGCATCTCTTCATATTTGCCACTCTTTCAAGGTTGGGATGTGGCTTGAGGATCAACTAGTGCTTGAGGGTATGGAGCCCTAGGAATGTATGCTTTGGTTGGTAATGGATCGAGTGAAATAGGCTCATTTTCCTTGGAAGATGGCAATGGACTTGAGGAATCATGAGGGGCATGATGAGGTGATGCTTGAGAGTCATTCATTGAAGTTGATAAATGAGGTTCATGTCCTTGCTCTAATGTGGAGTCTTTGGACATCTCAACATTAGGAAAAATCTTTCCACTTCGGAGGGTAGTGACCACTTGCACTTCCTCGTGAGTGGAATCGACAAAATGTTGGCCCTTAGGGTTTGCTATGGGTTGACTAGGAAGTCTACCCTCCTCCCTTCTTGCCATAGTATTGGCCAATTGGCCTATTTGCACTTCCAACTTTGCAATGGATTGAGAATGAGAATGCAAAAGTTCGATACTTGACTCAAAAGAGTCCAAGGCCTTGAGAAGCCTTTCCTCAATACAAAGATCACGTTTCGGAGCTTGAGGGGCTTGATAGGGAGCTTGGTATGAGGAAGGCCCAGGTGGCCTTTGATTCCAATTTGGAGGATGAGATGATTGAGGATAACTTGGCACTTGAGATGGATATGCATGAGGAACTTGAGGTGGATATGCATGAGGAGCTTGAGGTGGCCGGTAGGTGGTTTGAGTTTGTGGAGGTTGGTTAGAATGATATGGCGCTTGATACCTAGGAGGATAGCTTGGGGCTTGATTGCCTGCAATCGGAGGCCTAGAATTGTATGAATTTGGAGGTTGTTGGCCGGGATTTCTCCATGAGAAATTTGGATGATCCCTAAGACCGGGATTGTACGTATTTGAGTATGGGTCATAGGTAGGCTTTGATTGATTAAAGACCGCATTAATGTGCTCTTGCACGAGCTCCGGATACTCACATGCAAAATGACATTCGGTAACTAGATGACCGGGAGTCGAACATAAGAAGCAAAGTTCTCCCAATGATGGAGAATTAGGTGGGTAGCTCGATGAAGAAGGAGGAGTAGGAATTTGATTCAAAGAATGAGCAAGTACTTGATCAAATTTTCTACTTAGAGTATCAATTTGTTGTGCAACACGGGTGGCTTCGGATAACTCTAATACTTCTCTAGAGTTGGATTGTCCCTTAGGGCTTGAAGTATCCCTAACATTCCTTGAAGTGAAGGCATGATTTTGGAAATTAATGGCAAGCTTTCCAAATAAAACCCATGAGTCCTCATATGGATTGGTCATGAACACCCCACCACAAGCGGTGTCTACGTCTTGTTGATGACGTAATCTAAGACCATTATAAAAATAATCGACAAGGGACCACTTTGGAATTTGATGGTGTGGGCATTTCCTAAGAAGCTCTTTAAACCTATCCCAAGCATCATGAAAAGGTTCGTCGTCTTCTTGACGAAATGTTGCTATTTGGGTTCTCATTTCATGAGTCTTAGCGATAGGAAAGAATTTTTCTAGAAAAGCACTTTGTAATTGGTCCCATGTGGTGATCGTTTGGGGCTCAATGGATCCTAACCAATGCTTGGCTTTGCCCTTCAAGGTAAATGGGAACAACTTTAATCTCATTGCATCCTCGGTAAAGTTTGGAATTTTGACTGTGAAACTCTTTTCGAGGAAGTCTTCTAGGTGATAGTAAGGGTCCTCATTACTCAAGCCGTGAAAGTTTGGAAGGAATTGAAGGAATTGAGGCTTAAACTCATAATGTGCGGCTTGAACAACGGGTTATTGTATGCCCGATGTAGGTGCAAATGTAGTAGGGACATAATAATCCCTCATACTCCTACGGTCCGGGATGAGATTGGCATTAGGATTGGGGTCCGGGTTGGGAGCTTCCATGACTTGAGGAAGCGGGAGGTCCTTATGCAAGGGTATGCTTGAAGATGTCCTAGAGTCTAGGAATTCTTGCAATGTGATATCTAAATCTGAATCCTCATGCTCACTCATTCACACATATAAGAACTTGGATCATACAAGGTAAGAGATACATTAGAGTGGGCTGGTCCAAGAACCTTGTATCTTCGCCCGTAAATGAGTCGCTTCGCCGCTCGGAAGCTTCACCTACAAACACAAAAAGATATACAATATAAGCAACGTTCTATTTTTGGTATTTTGTAATAAAAGAAAGCAAAGCAACCTAATTGAAAGGAGAGATTTATCAAGTAAGAAATTCAAATCAACAAGTCCCCGGCAACGGCGCCAAAATCTTTGACGCGCCCAAACCACTCGTCGTTAAAAGTGACTAGGGCGTCAAGATTACAATTTATACCGAATCCTAACTAACTACTACGTAGTTAGCGGGAGTCCGGGTCGATCCGCAGGGAAATGAGAATTGACTAACGTACTCGATAGATAACTCCAAACAACTAGCTAAAATGATTTGGGTTTTGGATTAATGACTATTAAAGTAATTAACTAAGTGAAGAGAAGTATAACTAATATAGAGAGGTCTTGGGATCTCCATTTCATTGTAGATTCTAGTGTAGCCTCTTAAGGAATTAATGTGTAATCTAATTGGGACGATCGAAATCTAGAAGTCGACAAGCGGGTGGTTAGCCTCACTTATCGCTCAACGGAAGTCGGGTTAGAATCATCCGCCGGAAAGAAGCACATTCACAAAGTCGACGAATGAGTGATTAGCTTCTATCGTCGCTAACGAACCTTCGATTAAGATCGATTCGTCACAAGGTAAAGGTATTGTATGGAGTCGGGCATTGGATCGAGATGGTTCTAGCACCTCGAATCCAATGCAAGAGAAAGATAGAATGGATCCTCTAATTAGAGAGATAGGGATGGTTCTAGCATCCCTAATCTCTAATCTCGGGCTAATCATCCTCCCAATGTAATTAGATGTGTTTCTAGCACATCCAACTCATTGGGGCATAACAACAAACACCTATCATGCACAAGTTCTAACTCATACCAAAGAAAGGCATTCATCCATTCAACATATAAGATCCATGTACAAAGATAGAGAAATCATGCTCAAATCCATACAATAGATCATCCCCAAAGATTACACATCAAAAAACCCTAAGAAAACTACAAAAGAATCTTACAACTACATGGAAATCCCAAGAGAAAGGAAGTTAGCTACTCATCTTGGATTGATCCATGGATGGAGGTTGATGAAGCTCTCCTCACATGGATTCCCTCCAAGAAGTCCTCCTCTCAATTGGGCAAGGAAAATAGAAGAGCTGGAGAATGGACTAAGAGAAGATCCCTAAAATCCCCCATAATGGGTCTATTTATAGTAAACAAGCCTCCCCCACTCGGATTAGATCTGAACCATTGATTTTGCTCGGCTGGCACAAAAGGATCGATCCTCGTAAGGGAGAGGATCGATCTTCCTCTTCGTGTGATCGTTGGTCCCGTGGAGGATCGATCCTCCTCTAGGAAAGGATCGATCCTTTCTCTTGAATTCTGGCTGCGCCCCGATGAAGATCGATCTTTCAGTAGGTGGAGATCGATCCTCTAGAATTTGCGCTCTGTCACTGAAAAATGCGCAAAAGTGATTGATCCTCTCATGACATAGGATCGATCCTTGTTGTCCTGATTGGCTTCCTTCTTAATGTACTTCAAAGGATCGATCCTTCTTCAATAAAGGATCGATCTTCTTCATAAAAACTGGCCCGAATGACATCGTTTAAGCTCGGAATTTGATCCAATCCTCATTGAGGGCTCTTGTACCTGCCATAGGGTAATAATCGTCAGTAAGGCCTTGCTCGGAGACTAACAAGGCCAAGTTAAAAGGGTGATTTATGCACTTTTCACGTCTTATCAGTCTCTCCTCCGCTCTCCCTCCCTCTTCAATTACTTCAATTTTTTGTCCCCCATTTTTTACTTCTGTTACATGTCCAGGTAAATTACTTCAATTTTGTAACTGAGATTATATCGACAAAGAAGATTATCTAGTGGTTGGTGACATATGAAACCTAATGGTAGAGTTATGACAGAAATTGGTGGTTACATTCTTATCCATAGACAGATTCAACAAGCTAAAAATTTTAGTTGTAGTTATTTGAATTATTAACTGAACTTACACTATCATGTTATGTAAACACTCCGAAATAGCAACTTCTGTTGCCTTCAATGCATCCACAGTCTTTTTTCTAGTTCAATGCTTTATGGACTTTATTTGTAGAAGATTCAAGTACTCAAGTTTGTGTGAATATTAACAGAGTTTGAATGGTTTAAGCTTGAGTTGGTTATTCAAGCACTCAAGTTTGTGTGAGGAATATGGAGGATAAGAGTTGGATAACTCTTAGCAATAAATGGTGCGGTGCATATGTAGATGGAATTAAGAACTTCATACGCTTTGCTATTGATCATGCAAATCTTAGCAACATAACCCGATGTCCATGTCGAATGTGCAACAATATGTACTTCCGAAATTTTGATATAATGGAGAATCATCTATATGAACATGGAATGGCTCAAAGTTATATTCAGTGGATACATGATGGTGAATCTATATGAACAAGTTTATTACTTGAAGGATACAAAAAATGGTGCATCTTGGCATATTGTGCAAAAGATGCAACCAAGAAATATGTATAATATTCCAGAGGTGGATGAGGAAAATGATAACCATGAGGAAAATGAAGAAAATGAGGCATATGAGCAAAATGATTTTGATGGCATGACCCCACAAGTTGATGAAAGTGAAGTGGTGACTTTGCTTAGACAAAATATGGTTTCAGACCAAATTGATGCTAATATAATGGCTGCTCAAGGACATGATCAAGACAATATAATTTTTGATGATGCCGATGATTGCGAAAATGAAGATGATACCATACTTGAATATTATACAGATGATGCAGAAAGTGAAGAATTTTTGGATGATGCTGATAGTGATACTAACAACATTTAGCTTTGGTTATTTTTTACACTATTAGCACTGGTATGTTTTAGTTTTATTGATATTGTTTTACTTAAAATGTGAGTAAGATGTTTTCATATACTTTTCAATATAGTGTCTTAACTGTTCTAAACTATAGTTTTATTAGCACTGGTGTGTTATCAGTTTTATTTGTCTCCAACAGATTTGACTTGGTTGTACCATGTGCTAACATCATCATATTAGATTATGTCATCTTAATTAGCTGGACCATGACTGTCGCGCCCCGACCCGCGAAAGCCCAACCGGGTCGGGCGACGCGAACCGGAACCTACAAAACGCGGAAAAAGACGGCGAGGGTTCCCTTTAACCTATTGGTCTCCCTAGCAATTCACCAAAAACACCCTCAATTTAAAACAACAATTAGCAGAACCTCGAACCACAGATTTAAAACTCAAAGTGTTAATATACAAATCCTCGGAGAGGGGAAGATCCAAATACAACATTGCTCCCGTAGGAGACTAACTAACCAAAGGTAAAAGCAGTAAAGATCACCACCTCTCAAAGTCCACCAGGCGCCGCCGCACCGCCGACCAACTGCCCGGTAGGGGCCACAGAAGAAGAGCTGACGCCTACACCTACAAAACGCAGCCCAGGTAGGTGTGAGCACTAAGCTCAGTAGGGATCTACACTACGACACACAGAAGGAAGAGGGAAACGCAACAGTGTCGCCCTCAAACAAGACTTGGGTGTGCAGCAAGGGTCCCGTAACCCCTCGCCGGTGTCCCTGAAGGGAGGCCCAGTCATGGTCTTCCAGCCGCACTGGTCACATATTGGGTTGCCCTCAGCGGGGCAGGAAACCACACTGCCGTCTCACTAGCATGCACCAAACACTGCTAGGCGGGCAACCACACAGCTGGGTAGGCACTACTTCCCCCCAAGAGACAATGATCCGGACACCAGTTTGCACCCACAACGTCTGGCTTGAGGCCGACACGACCTCTACAATCATCAAGCAACAAGTGCACCAATCATCTAGGCCTATCATCGAATCGACTGGACACCACAATTCGAACCGGGTCCAAACTACCCAACCCCGGTCCTAGGGCTAAGTCCGAGCTTCCAGCCTCGGGACGGCGATCCACAGATCACCCACGTCCTAACCAATGCAACTAATGCACAACAGAGAATGCATGCTATGAACATGCACAGATAAGAAGTAAAGCATGCAACAGTATGACAAATATCATATAAGTCAACCGGATCGCTGCAGCGGTACTACCGACCGCTGCCAGCCGATCCGCAGCGGGTCCCGGCATTACGACGGTACCACGACCGTCGACCGCAGACTCCTGCAACGGGAAGCAACCCCGAAAACGAGAATGAACAGTAAACATATAATATTATAATCCGAAATATAATATTATATTCAAGGCACCAAAACCTCTACTTAGAGGCTAATTGATCCGGTCGATCCGACGTCCAAACGACGTCGGATTCAAGATCCAACTTAGCCATCAGTAGGTGTACATACCAGGATCAACATATCCAAAATCCATAATCATCCAACGGTTGGATTAACGGGAAAACACTAATCAAAACCGCTAAAAATAGACCATAAAACACCACCAGCCAACTATTGGATCGATCCGAACAATTTGGATCGATCCGAACAGCTTCGCACCAGCTTACCAGTGAATTGCTGCAACGAAGCCCTCCAGCAAATAATCCATAACAATTCGTAGGAAAATCGAAAAAATACGAAATAAGTGGGAATGGAAAGTTAACTCAGAGATCTACAACTCTTATGTTCATCACAACTCAAGATCATGTACGTACCGGCCGGAAAACTCGCCGCAAGTCGACTGTTCTTCAAGAACAGCAGAAACCGGAAAAACCGAGATTAATCATGCATAAATCCTACTCAAATCTCAACCAAATATCATGAAACTTATATCAGTAATTCTACTAAGCAAGAGGAAGCTAACAACACCAAGATCAACAAGATCAAACGACTAGATCTAGAGAAAACCCGAAAACAACACAGTAGGTAGAAGAACCTACCTGGAACGCACTCCTCGGCTAATTCTCTGCGAACTGGTCACCAACACAGCTCCAAACCACTTCAAGGATCTTCCCCTCTCCGAGGATTTGTATATTAACACTTTGAGTTTTAAATCTATCGAGGTTCTGCTAATTGTTGTTTTAAATTGAGGGTGTTTTTGGTGAATTGCTAGGGAGACCAATAGGTTAGAGGGAACCCTCGTCGTCTTTTTTCGCGTTTTGTAGGTTCCGGTTCACGTCGCCCGGCCCGGTTGGGTTTTCGCGGGTCGGGGCGCGACAATGACTATTTCTATTTTGAATTTACACCATTGATATCATGGATGCAAATTGCTAGCCTTATAGCATAGAGTGGCTATATACATCTGAATTCTAGTGGCGTTTGGCTGAAATAGACTTGAAATGTTAAACAATTGCCATGCTTCTGTCTGACACACTCAAATTTTAATCTAGAAATTCTTGTGATCTTTACTGATGATCACCTTTCTTTCTGACCCAGTGTCCTAGTATTTTCGTTCTTCCTTCAAGTACCTCTCGGAGCAGTCAAAGAGAAAAGCACACCATTGATTTTATTCCTCAACCACGGCCTCGTACTTAGGTGACCCATCTATTGTGGCAACCTAAAGCAGTGTCAGCTAAAGCGGTTTGCAGATGCCTTCTCTATATAAAGAGGACTTGTAGGCCCGGTAGAACCATATCTCATGTTAATATCGTCACAGCTATCTTCAAATAGTGAAAGAGGAAGAATGGGAAATGTGGTGATAGGGTTGTGATGATAGTCTTTGTATATTATAATGATGATATTCGAGATAAAGTTAGTTGATATATAATTACATGATTACTTGGCTAGCTAGCAGTAATGATGTACATGAATTGTAGTTAAGTTTACAGTGTTGTACTAAAGTTAGTTGGTATCATTCTCTTTGATTTTGTGTATTTCAATCTTATTTCCTATGTTTTAATTTTTAAGTATTATCTTTTGGTTTTTTTTTCTTGCAGAAACTTTTAAGGATGGACTATTATATATGCAACAACAGCAGTAGATGGAATTTATTAATTTTTTTTCTTTCTCCTAGTTTTCTACATTTCTTTGAGACTTTAATATATATGGCCTATATGTAGACACATTTTTGTATTGTTTTTAAAAACCTTTTTGGAAGAATATTCTTCAATTTTATGGCAATGAACATTTGGTGATTATAATGTGTTCTAGAATTTAGTTTGTCATTGTCCATTATATTTTATCAAAAAATTAAATAAAATATCTTTTGTGATCAATTTTTGTAATCTCACAAGCTTAACTTGTTTAGGTCGTTTTACTAATTAGACATGCTTTAGGGGGTAAATGTTATTGGAAATGAAATAACTTGTGTTGTCTTTTAGACCATTAAATGATCATGTTTTTTGCATCCCATCAATTTAATTAAAGACCAATAATTAAAACTGGCCAGTTACAGGTTGGTCACAGAAACAACAATATTATGGTCACAAATACTTTTACCATTGACTAAAACATTTTAGCGACGATTATTGGATTAGGTATTGCAAACTGGTTTTGGTGACGATTGGCTTTGGTCGCCCATAGTCTTTTCATCCATTGCCAAACAGAGAGTGATTATTTTGTGACGGTTTTAACTTGGTTACAAACAGTTGGTCACAATAAGTATACTATTGGAATTACAGACATTTATTGCGACGAAACTTTGGTCACCAGAAAATATACTATTGCAACCAACGTTGTTAGTCACAACAACTCTAAATTACCAAGTTTATGGTGACCAATTCCAAATCCATCGCGCAAACTACATTTGTTCGGTCACAAAAGCTTTTGCCTAGATCAAAAGGTAGTTTTGGCCACTAAGTTTTGGCGACGATATTTTTGTGGTCGCAAATGCACCCCTCGTCCATATTGAGTGATTAAAACTTTTGTTTGTCGCCAATAGATAATGTTTAGCGACTACCGTTGCTTGGTTTCAAAAACACTAGTCACAAAAACTCACATTTCTTGTAGTGACAACACTCGCTTCAGCAGTCTTAACAGAGTTTTGATTTTCCTGTGCTTCACGTTGTAGCTTGTTCTTCAACTTGTAACAATCATCCTTCTTGTGGCCTTTTTTCTTACAGTAATAGCCAAAAATATTACTTGAATCAAAATTCTTCTTACCCCTTGACTTGGACCTGGACTAAGATCTTTTGTTGTCTGAACTTCTATCATTTGGTCTGCCTCTAGCAACAAGACCCTCAGCATGAGAGCCCGAAGATGAAAATGTAAGTTCATTATTGAGCATATCTCTAGAGAGGATATCAGCTTTAACTTCCTCTAAAGAGATACTTTCCTTTCCATAGGTGACAGTTTCCCGAAAATGCTTAAAGGATGGGGGAAGAGAACACAACAACAATAAAGCCTTATCTTCATCATCAATCTTAACTTTCAAATTCTCTAAATCCATGATAATGGTATTGAAAGTGTCAAGATGAGATTTAATGGATGTACCTTCTGTCATGCGAAGCATATACAACTGCTGCTTAAGACGGAGCTTGTTGGTTAAGCTCTTCGCCATATAAAGAGATTCCAACTTCAACCATAGAGCTGTTGCAGTATCCTCCTTTGCGACCTCTCGAAGAACTTTATTCGATAAGCACAACTGAATAGCTGTTAGAGCCTTCAAATCTAGTTCTGCCCAATCTTCATCAGATGTGGTCACAGGTTTCTTAGCAATTCCTCCAAAAGCCTTGAATAGGTTGTTCTGAACCAAGATTCCACGCATACGAAGCTGCCATAGACTGAAACTAATCTTCCCATCGAACTTCTCGATATCAAACTTCGTTGCCATCACCAATACCCAATCAATCAACTCAAAGCTCTGATACCAGTTTGTTAGGATTAGTTCAATAGAGAACTCCCTAATAAGTCCCAATCAGTTTGTTGATTGATAGATGATTTCGATAAACCAAAGAACAAACGAAGAAGAGAAGAAACAGAGTAGATACGAGAACAATGACACAGATTTTACGTGGAAAAACCCTTTCAAAAGGAGAGGTTAAAAAACCACGGGAGGAGAGGAGCAATCCACTATGAAGAATCAAAGAGTACAGCAGTCTTTGTCTCTCTCTGTTTTCTACCAGAAAAACAGAGAGCTTACAACTCTATATCACCCCAAAGATGATGAACAGTACCCTAATCACAAACTCACGATCCACTGAGCTTTTATAGACAACTACTACCCCATTAAGATCTTAACGAATATTACTAAAACAAGTTTACAAACCCGCTAAGTATAGTTGCCTATAATAAACGGTCGAGTCCCGAGCGTCTGCGGTCGACCGTCACCAACGTCCACGGTCGGCCGTCATGAACATCCGCGGTCGACCGTCACGAACGTCCACGGTCGACCGTGGTCTTCAAAGCTCTGCTGGGAAAGACTTTTGAGACACAACTCAACAATTATTTTAAAAATACAAATGTCATGATCGATATACATTAATTGGAACCATACTACAATCAATTTTACTTGTTAATACAAATCTCTCGCATCCTATCTGCGAAAAAGAAAAGAAAAAAGAGATCAGAGAGCTGATTTCTCTGGACCATACATTGCTCGATAGTTGATCATATATGATCTATCACATATCATCTTCGAGGTTCCATTTCAGAAATGGTGACACTATTCACAGAGACCGATTTCGGTGCCTTTCTACTTCCAGTAGAGTGCCCTTTTTCTGAGAGATCAAGCTGTCCATTCGCCGATCGGACCTCCGACTCTGTGGTGGAGCTCCCGCCCAGAAAGAAGGCCGGCGTAGAAGGGTTCGGAAGAGTTACAGAGAAACTACTGAGCATGAGAACGACCGAGGCCATGCTGGGTCTCTCCGCCTGATCTTCCTGGACACACAGCAGCCCAATGTGTGTACATCTCAGCAGTTCTTCGGTCGAAAACAAATCACCCAAGCTTGGATCCCTCAACTGTAACACTGTTCCTTCGTTCCAGTGCACCCAAACCTACGAGTAGATAAAAGATGTAATTAATTGGAATAATGAAGATTAGATGGGATGTTTTCAACTTGTCTGAGCTATAGAGATACAATTAAGTACTTACATAGCTTAGTAGGTCTGCAGCCCGGCCGGAGTTTAGGAAACTCGTATTTTTCCGGCCGGTGATGATCTCCAAAACCAGAACACCATAGCTAAAAACATCTGATTTGGTTGAGAAAAGACCATGCATGGCATACTCTGGTGCCATGTATCCGCAGCATATATATATATATGGATAGGAACATTAGTGACTTAATTTATTGCAGTCATTTGATGAATGTTTTGCTCCCTTGAGAGCTTATATATAGATTAAGGGTTTGCAAACTTACTATGTTCCAGCAATCCGGCTAGTGTTCCGTTGAGTTTCGTCTGTGCCAAAAAGCTTTGCAAGGCCAAAGTCTGAAATTTTAGGGTTCATGTTGCCATCTAGCAAGATATTGCTAGCTTTGAGATCCCGGTGAATTACCCGGAGCCGTGAATCTTCGTGGAGGTAGAGAAGCCCTCGAGCAATTCCTTCAATTATTTTAAACCTTATTTGCCAATCCAGTTGCGGTCTTTTCAAAGGATCTGTTCACCCATATAATGTGCTTAGTGTTAATAGACACAAATTTTAGTCATTAAAATTATATCCTAATAAGTTCTTTCATGGGTGAGCTCGAATATTCATTCAGATATGAAGTGAAACGGGGATAGACCGACGAAGCTTAAATTGATAGCTAGAAAGAGATGAATGTAGTCATTTTATATCAAGATCTACTATCTAACCCTATTGCACTAGATCAAAGGTCATATATAAATGATGTGGACGACGTGAAAAGAGAGATGCATGCATGCAATAAACCTTGAGCATACCAAACAAAAATTTGTCAAGGCTTGTATTAGGAAGATACTCATAGACAAGCATCTTCTCATTCTCTTGTAAGCAGCAACCCAGCAGCCTCACAAGGTTTCTATGCTGAAGCTTAGCAACCAAAACAACCTCATTTCTTAGCTCTACCAGCCCTTGGCCTGAAGTCCTTGCTAACCTCTTCACTGCTATCACCTCTCCATTTTCAAGTTCTCCCTGTTTCATATGAAAAATAAACAAGTTTAGATCTGACATATATATACATATATTGCAAATATTACCTTGAAAGAGCTTATGTGCGTAGTTAGTTAATATACCCTATAAACTGGTCCAAAACCACCTTCTCCGAGCTTATTAGCATCTGAAAAATTATTTGTAGCAGCTCTAAGGGTGGCTAAATCAAGCAATAGAGACTCCGAGCTTTTCAAGTTGCCATCATGAGCTCCAGTATCACCTGGTTAATTAATATATCGATAAAAGAACTTATTAATCTATGAAAACAACTTAAAGATCCAAATTAAATTAATATTAGTGAAGGAGAAGAAGTCAATTAAGTAGAGAACATACGAAGGACTTTTCTGTAAGTTTTTCTCCTCTTCCATATAATGAAACAACAAATGCCCAAAAGAAGCAGTGCTACGGTAGCTACAGAAACGGCAATAATAACAGCCGTTTTTGAGCCATGACTACTGTTGTCTCCTGCACAAACAAAAGTCAAGAAATAAACTTCAATCATGAGTACGTTCCTTGCAAGGTCTGTGTCTATATATATATATTAGATTAGCTCCCAAATTTTTCATATTTATCCGTGTATAATTGCATGTTATAAATGTTATTTCACTAGTACTTGTCCTAAAACGTTAAGCGACGAGCCGATGTGAATGCAATCACTCAGACTATATTTTAAAGTCCATCTGATTAGGCCATCCGCATCAGCCTCCCTATCCATTCTCCCTAAAATACTCCAATATGTATTTCCTCCCTATCTTATAGCTTTCCTATTTTCAACATCCCACATCAGCCTCCCTAAACCATTCCCTATATCATTAAAATACTCTTTCCCTCATCTTTCTTTTCATATTTTATTCTTCATTTATTATTGAATGATTATATAATTATCAAATTTGTATTATATTACATAATTAAACTTTGATTATATTATTTATTAAAATATAATATAGAATGAATAATATATAATTTTGTGCCAATACTTCTATTAATTAAATGCTTAAAATTCAATCATCAATTACTAACGGCTATATTTTAACGGCTATATCACCAACGGTCATATTTTAACGGATATATTATAACAGCCGTATTTCTAACGGCTATATTTCCATTCAAATCCCCAATGGTCATATTCCAACAGCTATATTTCTAACGGTCATTTTTTTAAGGTAGTTTTTCATTAATAATAATATTTTCAACAGCCATATGTTCTCAATATAAGTAGACCCATTCATTTCTCAAACTCATCTCTGATCCACCTAACTTGTTTGTCTTCCATATCAACTTGAATTCTCTCCCATCTACTCTTCAAACTCATCTATGGATTTCTTCTGGAAACGCCAGAAGGAAATGTACTATGATACTTCCTCCGATGAAGAGCTGGAAGAATTCATAGCATTAAAATGTGCGAAGGAAAGAATCGAGCGCAAAGCAGGATCAACATCGCGTGATGGTTCCGATAAGCGACGTACGTATATTGATCGCAATTTATTGCAAGGACATGAACTTGTAGTTAGTTTAATCAGAAATACCTGCACAAAGGTGTCCTCACTACTTCAGCCTTAATATTACTATTAGGACCATATTCAACTTCGTCAGCTAGTCCATCTTCCCACCTAGAGACAGTGCAAACGAGCCCATAAAAAATAAGGTCAATAGAATATTGGCAGGAAACGATGGTTGAGGAGGACGATCGCCGGTGGTCGAGGATGGTCGCCGGTGGTCGAGGATGGAGTGAAGAGAGATCGGGGCAGGTGGTCAAGGATGGGGTGAAGAGAGAGGGTCGCCAGAAATATATTCAAAGGGCTGGTGAAAGAACCAGTATGTTTTTTAATATAAAATACTGTATAGGGAGTGCTACAATGCTCCCCATATGTAAGGTGGCACTGTAGCACTCCCTTCATTTAGGGAGCCCAATGCGGCTGCCCTTACCTGTTTGGAGCAAGTGCATCATGTGATATGGATTATGGACAAAATGCATGTGGGTCTAATGTAGACCTTCGAGAAATAGTGATTGACTATTCTGGGTCATTGAATCCAGCTCAACTCTATACAAAATTACGAAG
Organism: Narthecium ossifragum; assembly: GCA_963920575.1. Lineage (NCBI taxonomy): Eukaryota > Viridiplantae > Streptophyta > Magnoliopsida > Dioscoreales > Nartheciaceae > Narthecium > Narthecium ossifragum. Next base: position 25,685,433 of record OY986970.1, on the reverse strand, counting down.
TCTCGTGGGTTTGTTGGTACTTTGGAAAGTTTTGTGGTGGTGCCCGTGGCGATGAATAATCTTTGGCGTGCACCTGCCCTTTTTGAATTGAATATATAGGATACTACCCACCTCCTGTTATATTCATAGGCTAAAGTATGCGTTTGGTACTTGTGTTTTCAGTCAAATTTTTATGTGATACCTGGGTTTTGAAAAATAGACATTGAATACCTATTTTCCTCGAACCATTTTTAATTGGTGCCTCCGTCCACCTGCCGTTTGCCGGTCTAACGGCGGCCCGAGCGAACCGGTCACGTGTAGGCACGTGACCGGTTCGCTCCTCACGATCTCTGTGTCCTCACTGTAGCTCCTAATAATGGAGGTCATGCTCCTCATGATAATGGAGGTCATGCTCCTCATTATCTCTGTGTCCTCACTGTAGCACTCATAGCATCTCCCCCATCTTGGATCCCTGCAAACCTAGAAAAACAGCACCACCACAACCCTTTACCTATTAATCATAGTGGATGCCACTCGCCCTGACGTTGTGGGGGAAGATGGTGGCGCCAAGTCCGACGTTGTGGGGGAAGATGGTGGCGCCAAAGAGGTTGTTGTGGCCGTGGACAGCGTCGGTGCCATAGATGATGGGGATGCCGAGGCGAGGGCCCACCGCTGCATCTCGTCCACCATGTCCGCCCAATCCGCCCCGGCGGAAGGGTCTATGGCGGCATCGGCGAATCCCAACTCGCCAAAAAGATCGCCGGCGTGCTCTTCATCATCAGGTGGAACATCGTAGCCACCAACTCCGGCGGAAGGATCTACAATGGCTTCATCTTCTACCTCCACGGCGTGGGAAGACTCCGCTGACAAACCTCGAGATCTCCTTCAATGGCGAACCCATTTCCCTCCACTATGGCCGCAGGCAGTGGCATGACGCTGAAGGTGGGATCCAAGACATGGCCGGCGAAGCAGTAGCAGTGGTGACCACGATGGCAGCGACGGAGGAGAAATCCATCGGAAGGTTGATGGGCAAACTGGTATGCCCTCATCGTTCCCAACATCCCCTCGACGCCCCCAGCCTAGCTCCTCAGGCCGTGGCCTTCCTCAAGCAGGCCCAGGTCCTCGTCGTCATCATCCTCGGCCTCAAGGGAACCCATCGGTTGGGATGATGGAAATTTATCACCGCTGGGGAAAAAACAGAGCATCCTTCAACTCTACTGTCCATCGTCCATTGCTCGACAACCATCTCTTCCATCGCCCGCACTCGGCCATCGCCGATGACTCATTGGCCATCCTTCGTCACCCATCGCGGAAGAAGGAGAACAGAGCATCGCTCATCACGGAGAAAACAGAGCGCTCATCCCCGCGCCAACCCAACACCGGCATCAAGGATCGCGTCGGTTGGGATGATGGCGATCTATCGCCGTTGGGAGGAAGAACAGAGCGTCCTTCATCACCCATCGTCCATTGCGACGACCATCTCTCATTACTCGTTGTCCATTGCGACGACCATCGCTCATTACTCGTCGCTCATCGACGACCGTCGCTCATTACTCGTCGCCCGTCGACGACCGTCGCTCATCACCCGTCTCCACTGGCTGCGATGCGTCTCGATATAGCCCCGGCGTCGTCGCCATATTGGCCATCGACACACGAAAGTACGATTGGAGCCTACTAGTACCTGCGCTTCTCTCCTCTTACCTCTCTCCGGTCCTAAATCACGGGACTAAAGTCAGCTAGAGTATACGTCGAAAGCAAGCTCCCAGGGCATCTAACTTGACCGTCCGACGACCGGGAAGTGGAGATCCGACCCGCCAGACCCCAGAGGAAGGAAGAGGAGAGGTGAGGTGGAAGAAGGAGGTTGTCCGGTCACGTGCCTACACGTGACCGGTTCGCTCAGGCCGCCGTTAGACCGGCAAACGGCAGGTGGACGGAGGCACCAATTAAAAATGGTTCGAGAAAAATAGGTATTCAATGTCTACTTTTCAAAACCCAGGTATCACATAAAAATTTGACTGAAAACCCAAGTACCAAACGCATACTTTACTCTATATTCATAAGAGATGGATCATATTATATATGAGAAGGATGGGACTTGAGAGTACCCAAAATTAGTGGTGATTTCTTCCTATGATATAGATTTTGAGAGTTTGAATAGATAATGTTTTATTTTATTAACCTATAGTTAAATAGGTAAAACTAGTTAGCTTATAATTCTTTATTAGTTTATTTGAAATCAAACAGATGACTGTAGATTTATAAATGATGTCAAGTTACTGCAATTGTCCATAAGAAAACTCCTATATATTATTGCTAACTCTATTCAATATTATATTGCTAATCAAGTAAATTCGAGTTATGTTACTTCATTTCCTATTTGTCTTAAAACTAAGCTGTTGAGAGTAGATATTAACCCTATAGTCCTAACAATATCATATTTTGCTGAAAATATAAAGGATGTTTCAAAGATTTAATTACGTCCTATTAACAGTGCTAATTAAGATGAGAAAACTATTCAATGACTTAAACACCATTTTCAAGTTTGAAATATGATATCATCCCTCAAAAATAAGTAATAGACATATGATTTATTGTTTTGTAGAGGAACTTTTCATAGTTGAATGCATTTTGCCATGTTCTTTAGTTTTTTTTAATAAACAACGTTCATCTATTATATAATATTAAATTTTATGAGTCATAATTCGACTCATATATTTTCTCATACATGGCAGCTAAATCATAGAGAGAAATGAACACATGACACCTGAGTCATAGAGAGGGGAGGAGAGAGGGGGCATGGGGTGGGTGGTTAAGGGGGTTAGTGGGGGTAGGGTGGGTGGTTACCCATGCCAGGTGGCATGGGCCTCACCTAATCTATTATATAAGACTAGCGGGGCTTCCGTGCCACCTAGAATGGTAACCATCAATCCCTTAACTTCCTTGTTAACCACCCATCCCTTAACCCTCTACCCCACTAACCCTCCCCTCCTCGTAGGTTTCACATAGGATAAAACATATCACGTAAGATCCATGTAGGACAACCCAATGGTTATTTTATAAACATAGCCTCATATAAAGATGATCAGGTTTTATGAATTACAATCTAACTTATGTATTTTCGCACACGTGACAGTTAAGTCATAAAGAAAGGATGAGAGAGGGGGTTGAGGGGGGTGGCTGATTAAGAGCCGGTGAGGGTGGGCGGTTACCGTGTCAATTGGCACGGGCCCATCTAGAACACACTCGTGGAAGTCCTATCTAATTTTTCCAAACCAACTAATTTTTCTACACCCAACCTACTGCCACAAAAAAAAGCAAAAAAAAAGAGAAGAAGAACCAACTTACGACATTATTGCACAAGCTGTATATAAGAATTTTAGAATAAATGCTGAGCTGCTTAATTAACATACCTCCAACGGAACTGTCCTGCAGACCACCGCCGGCAGGCGCCGCCGGTGGCGGAGGCGCCGCTGTTAATGCAGAGACACCAGAGGTGTTATAAAACGGATATATCTCGTACCGGAGATAACAGTTTTCTCCCAAGAAGCGGACTCCTTCCTTTCGTCCTCCGCAGCAACTCTTTATAAACAGTACGAAAGCCCGGAGACACCCATAACAGCTGTCCGGCGTCAAGTCCGGCGTGCACTGCACCAACCCATAGATCTTCGTGAAGCTATCCAAGTCCGACTCCCCGGCGGCGAATTTCCGGGCCGACCGGTACGCCGCCGCCATCGTGAGGTTATCCATTAGCTTTCCCAAAACATCATCGAAGCTCGTAACATCCGACACGTTTTTAGGGTTCGACAACAAATATTTAACAGTCGTATCGGCTACGTCGAAGAAGCTCTGGTTGGAGTAACGAAGAAAGCAGTGTTCGTACCAGAGAGTGGCGCTCATTCCTAGCGGGCAAACGGCGGGGAGGTCGGCGAGGGCGGTGGAGAGGCAGCTCCGGCACTCGTCGGGGGAGACGTCGGCTTTGCACCAATTGAGGCCGTAGACGGTGTCGGGGGACTGGCCGAATGTGTTGTTGGAGAAGCCAGTGGGTGGGGTGGCGGCGGAGAGGGAGGAGAGGAGGCGGTTGAGGTTGGATTGGAAGGTGCTGCCGGCTGTGTAGTTGGCATCGTTGGAGCACAGGTCGGCGGTAGGTCCGGCGACGGAGAGGGGTGTCTTAGAAGAAAGGAGGTGGAGGAGAAGTAGAGATGAAAGAAAGATCAGGAGAGAAGACATTGCTACTGCTGCCCTGTTTCTTGATTCTTGTTGTTCTGATCTCTAAAAACGGTAGAGCATGAACAGCTAATAATACGTGTCGGATTAAAGAAGAGGCCATTTGTGTGCATAGCTCTCGGTCTCTCCAACTCACGTTGACTTTTGGGCCGGAGACTTCTCGATCACAAGAGCGGAGAAGAAAAGCCCTCGCTGGCTCGCTCGATCTAGATTACGGCATTGACCGGGAGCTGTACTTCTTTGATCACCGTAGTCAACCGCCCAATAATAATCAATAGCAATTTTGTATGAAATTAAATAACTGTGGGCCTGTGGCATTTGCAATCAGAAATCATCCATCTCCGGTGCCCATGGCGGAATCAGGATGAGATTTAGGGGGGCGAAATCTAAACCAAAATGATCAAAAAAAATTTTCTTTTAAGTAATGCAAAAAATACTTTAGAATTACAATATCAAATATTAAGGAATAAAAATAATACAAATATTAAAATATACGTACCTTGCTATGTGCTGCGATTGAGAGGTGGAAGTTGGATCCTACGCTTTTGCTTTTTTTGAAAACGTTGCAAAATGACTTCGTTCTCATATCTTTTGATACACTGTATTCCAACCACTCATAGTCTTTAAACCATGTCTTCCTAAAACTCCTCATATCTTTTCCATATTTTTTCTTGGGAAAATTATGACCAAACGGTTGACAATGGCCTTTGATCAAATACCCCCTACGAATTTCATCCCTAATCCCAACATCATATGTTTCAATAGGTTTACGCAACCCTGGATCACCAATAATATCATTCAAGTGATTCAACCTTGGGTCACCAATAATATCATTCGAATTAATTAAACTAGTTCGGGGTTTTTTTGAACTAGTATTCTCTGAAGTAGTATGTAAGTCATGAGCATTAGACGATTCACCGCTTGGTCCGCTTCGTGGTTTTTTTATCACAAATTTATCCATTATCTAAATAAAACAAAACAAATTTATAAATAAAAATACAACAATTAGAAATCAAACTAATCAATTATAAATATTTTATAAATTATCAAAAAATTAACTAAATCCTAACAAATAAATAATTAACTAAATCAAACTAATAAATTATAAATCCTAAAATTAACAAATAATTAACTAAATCAAATAAAAAAATTAAAAAAAAACCATACCTGGGAGCCTACTCTGCTTGACTGCTTCAGACCTGTGCAAAGTTCCTCTGTTCTCTGTGCAACAGAGAGGAGGCCGCCGTCAGGCCGTGGACGGTAGACCCGTGGTCCGTGGAGGCGTGGAGCCGTGGAGCCGTGGAGGAATCAAGAATGGGGGGACGAAGTGGCGGTGCCGGCGCGGTGACGTCGATCGGTCGATGACTATGAGGCGGTGGCAGCCGCGGTGGAACAGCCGAACAGGAGAACTGGAGAAGGGGGTGGTGTCGCCGTCGGGAGGGATGGGTTGGGGCTGGGAAGAGAGGAGCGGTGCTGCGGTGGGCCGGCACCAGGCGAGGATCGGGTTTTTTGAGGATTGAAGAGCAGAGGAGGAGAGGAGTTGGGGATGAGGATTGAGGAGCAGAGGAGGAGAGGAGGTGAACTGGTGAAGGGGCGGGCCGCGGGCGCGCGTCTACCGGTCTAGTGACTAGTCCGAGACCTAGCGACTAGGGGGGGGGGGGGGGGGAAGGATTTCCGGCGTCGCCAGGGGGGGCAGCCGCCCCCCCTCGCCCCCTGGTTCCGCCACTGTCCGGTGCCATCATATAGACCGGTTCAATTCAAAATTATGCCAAAGAATGATTCAAAAGGGTATTATATATGCCAAATAAGATTATGCCAAATGATGATCATATGAGCCACTTGCTAGCTAGGTGGCTACACATCCAATTAATGCTACCATGTTATTTATGTATTTGGTGGTTTTAGGTTTTCTATGTGTCTCTTTATAAATCTACCTTATAAGATAGAATGACAGTTACTTTTATGACTCATCATCTGAGTCATAAACTTATACACATGTGACATAAACTTATAATTAAATAATAAAAAAGAGAATAGTGGACTGATATGGCGTAAGTTATTATAGAGATAGTGGAGGCGGGCAGTTAGCCGTGCCAGGTGACACGGACCCATCACCTAGTATATATATAAAGAGACATGAGTTTGTAGTAGTTTGGATTATGCTATGAAATTTGTGAAGCAAAACAAGATTCTACCAACCATTAAGTGAAAATAGAGGTTTATTCATCCATTATTTATGTACTAGAGTACGTGTCCTAAGCTATCAAGAGCCAAATTCTCCTACACCTTAGTACCTTCTTCCAACCACGGCGCAAGAGAAGAAGGAGGAGAATGAGGTCCGGCCTTCTCAGCCACTTGTTTGTCTCCCCCATTTTGGCCCTCCCCTAGCTCTTCATGCTAGACCTCGATCTATAGGAGAGAGTCCGGCCTCAAATCTGCCGGAAAATGTTTACCGATGGGGAATGATAAAGTTGACTAGGCAAGAGAATATGTAAGAGATCAAGGCAAAAGGATGAGGTAATTAAGATGCTTGGAGGAGAGGGAGATGCATGAGAGGGGGGTATATAGAGATTAGCGAGAAGAGGGTAGCTTGGCGGCGGAAATGGCATGGCCTCAGTGTGATCGATTCAAGAGATGGAGATAGAAGGTAGGAAGGAGGAGAATGAGGGAGAGAATAGGAGGGGAAGATGAGAGAAGGTATAAGAAACAATAAATTAAGACAGAAGATAGTGAGAATGGAACAGAGAATGTGGTGCAGGGTAAACGTGAAAACCTCTCGTCGGGAGAGACAACCGTCCTCTCTATGGGAGAAATAACCATCCTCTCTATGGGAGAGACAATCAGGATTCTCAAAAGGAGAAAACCACTCTTACTAATCCAAAAGTCCCTTAATTACAAACCCTAAAACTCCTTTTATAGGATAAGGAGAGACCAACTTACACATGGACTCAAAACAGGAGTTAGACTCAAACCCAATAACTAATGAGACAATCCGGAATTAAGGAAGAAGAAAACCGGCTAGAAATAGGAAAACCTGTTAAAAATAGTAAAGACCAATAACCTGCCTAAAAAGGAAAGTATTACATAAAAATGGAAATTTAGGCCATAAGGAAAAGGAATCTGGAGATTTTGAGGCTCAGGTCATGGAAAGATCTTCGATCTCCGATGAATCTCGTCATGCTCGTCGATCAGGTCGAAACGGTTGATCGCACGCTCCGATCGGACATCGGGGTTAAAACTTATGCCCATCCGACGGTCACGATCGTACGGAGATCTGAGTTGAACGGATGGAGTTCGAACATGACCAGTTCGCATAGGAAGTCTCTCCGGATCGGACTCAACCAGGTCTAGATCTAGACTTGGTCATGCATCATACCTGAGGGATAAATAAACGTAACCAAACACGGGGTGGTTCGGTTTTAATCTTGGTTGCGCTTCTTAACCTCTCCTCGCTTAGATGGAAGTTGAGTTTTGAAGTCCTTGATAGATTTTAGGAAGTATTTTGACATTATCAAGATTTTAGAGACTAATGTAAAAGTAAGAAAGACTTGAGTCGTAAATATGACTTTAACCTTATATTTTAATAAATATTTAATTCAGGATAAAAATCAGGTTTATTTTTTTCATGGGATAGGATAAACAATGATGTAATCTCATGAAAGAAAGACCGTATAAAGGGTATATCCTGAGAGGTGTTACGATGAGTAAAACTCTTCTCTAGTGTTAAATAAGCAATATGATAGAGCTAGTAGGATACAGAAAAAGATCAAAGTTCTAATATTTTTAGTTAATGAATATTTTTGACATTTTATATTACATCCTACATATCTCTCTTCCCAATATAGCTTTTTTCACCTCCTCTCAAGGGATTAATTAATCTTATGCGTGTGGGATACACCAGACTCTCAACTCTCAACGGGATTATTTATTCATCTCCAGCTACACGAAAACTCGGTTAAGGTGGAACCAAGAGTACTAGTGATATCCGGTCTCTAAACCCCATGAAACAAACAAGCCACTCGGGAAGCCGAGCACATGCGAGGCCTCCTGATTGGAATCAATTATGAAATATAAGATCTATTTTGACACATTTTAAATTTGAAAGACCAACTTGAAACTAGTCCTATATATTATATTTCACCCTAAGAGATATATCTTGTTAGGATTTTCTAGGAACGAGAATCAAAGAAATAGGGAAAACAAAGACACAGAGATTTACGTGGTTCACCCTAGAACAGGGCTACATCCACGGAGTTGCTGAAGCTTCACTATTGCAAAGGAAAAAGAAGCAATTACAAGATACAATGACGGCCGCCCATATAAAACCCTAATATCCTAGGGTTTCGGCACATAGGGTGTAGGTAAAATTACATAAACTACCCCTATCAAACGGATCTCAAATCCGTTCAGGTCGATCCCCGCCGGGGCGCTGCCCCGGACCCCGTCAGCTCTGCGTAGTGCGTCATAGTCGAGGTCCGTATCATAATCCAAGACTGGTAGAAGATCAGGCTCCACACCTCAACATATCTAATAATGCATGGAAACTCTATATAAACTTTTCTTTTCCCCAGTTAATTCCTAGCCCAATTTTGTGGAGACCTTGGGTGTATAGATGCTACCCAAATCCTAAAACGTCGACACGACAGTAAAGACAAGACAGAAAAACAAACCAAACCAAGAACACCAAAATTTACGTGGAAAATCTTTCAGCAAATCACTGAGAGGAAAAACCACGGGGTGGAGGAGGATTTTACTGTGATTGAAGGTGGATTACATGGATTCTTCTAGAGGAGAATAAGACCTCTCTCTCTAGGGTTTTAAGCAACAAGAAGATGACATAAAAGATCACATAACCCCTAATTATATGCCCCAAGTTAATTAAGATCGGAATTAACTTTCCAAACACATCATCGAAGTTCGTAACACCCGACACGTTTTGAGTGTTCGGAAACGAATATTTAACACTCGTATCGGCTACGTCGAAGAAGCTCCGATTGGAGTAACGAAGAAAGCAGTGTTCGTACCAGAGAGTGGCGCTCATTCCTAGCGGGCAGACGGCGGGGAGGTCGGCGAGAGCGGTGGAGAGGCAGCGCCGGCACTCGTCGGGGGAGACGTCGGCTTTGCACCAGGTGAGGCCGTAGACGGTGTCGGGGGACTGGCCGAATGTGTTGTTGGAGAAGCCGGTGGGTGGGGTGGCGGCGGAGAGGAAGGAGAGGAGGTGGTTGAGGTTGGATTGGAAGGTGCTGCCGGCGGTGTAGTTGGCGTCGTTGGAGCACAGGTCGGCGGTAGGTTCGGCGGCGGTGAGGGGTGTCTTAGAAGAAAGGAAGAGGAGGAGAAGTAGAGATGAAAGGAAGATCAGGTGAGAAGACATTGCTATCGCTTCCCTGTTCCTTTTGATTCTTGTTGTTCTGATCTCTAAAAAAGAGAGAACATGAACAACTAATAAAAAGGAAGAAGACGTGTTGGATTAAAGAAGAGGCCATTCGTGTGCATGGCTCTCGGTCTCTCCAACTCACGTTGACTTTGAAGGCAGAGACGTCTCGATCACAAGAGCGTCGAAAGAAGAGCGGACAAGAAAAGCCCTCCCCCCTCGCTCAATCTAGATTACGGCATTGACCAGGAGCTGCTGGACTTCTTTGATCGCCATAGTCAACCGCCTACTAATAATTAATAGCAATTTTGTATTAAATTAAATAACTGTGGGAGATGAGGGGGGGGGATATATATATATAGAGATTAGCGAGAAGAGGGTAGCTTGGCGGAGGAAATGGCATGGCCTCGGTGTGATCGATTCAAGAGATGGAGATAAGAAGGTAGGAAGGAGGAGAATGAGGGAGAGAATAGGAGGGGGAAGATGAGAGAAGGTATAAGAAACGATAAATTAAGACAGAAGATAGTGAGAATCGAACGAAGAATGTCCAAATCCAAAATGATAATTTTGTGAGGACAAAGAAACGTAAGAAAGCCTTGAGGGATAAATAAACGTAACCAAACACGGGGTGGTTGGGTTTTAATCTTGGTTGGGCTTCTTAACCTCGCCTCATCGCTTAGATGGATGTTGAGTTTTGAAGACCTTTCGATAGATTTCAGAAAGTATTTTGACGTTGTCAAGATTTTAGAGACGAATGTAAATTAAAGTAAGAAAGACTTAGTCATAGATATGACTTTAACCCTATATTTTAATAAATATTTAATTCAAGACAAAAATCCGGTTTTTTTCTCCATGGGATAGGATAAACAATGATGTAATCACATGAAAGAGAGACCATATAAAGAGTATATCCTGAGAGAGATGTTACGAGGAGTAAAACTCTTCTCTAGTGTTAAATAAAGAATATGATAGAGCTATTAGGATAATGAAAAAGATCAAAGTTTTAAGATTTTTAGTTAATGAATATTTTTGACATTTATATTACATCTACATATCTCTCTTCCCAAGATAGCTTTTCAAACTCCTCCAAGCGTGTAGGATACACCAGACTCTCAACTCTCAACGGGATTATTTATTCATCTCCAGCTACACAAAAACTCGGTTAAGGTGGAACCAAAGAGCACTAGTGATATCCGGTCTCTAAACCCCATGAAACAAACAAGCCACTCGGGAAGCCGAGCACATGTGAAGTCTCCTGAGTGGAATCAATTATGAAATATAAGGTCTATTTTGACACGTTTTAAATTTGAAAGACCAACTTGAAACTAGTCCTATATATTATATTTCACCCTAAGAGATACATCTAATAATGCATGGAAACTCTATATAAACTTTTCTTTTTCCCAGTTAATTCCTAGCCCAATTTGTGACATTTGCTATCACAAATCATCTCCAAAGCCACCATACCCGTTTAAATTTGAAGGCCAATGATTAAAAGATTTATTGTCTTGGTGGTCTATTTTATGCACTCTCCACTCTCATAGTGGTCATTGAGAGAATTATCCGATGGCCACTGTGCAAGGCTACTATTGTTTTCTAACACTCATGTTCTATTTAATCATCGTCGGCAACCAAATTAGTTTCTATAATATTCACACAATAAATATTGAAGAGAATATATTACATTCGACTTATGGCATAGATGGGCCATAAAGAAGAAGCCCGTACGAGGCCAATTTTAGTTTTGAAATATTTTTTATTATTATTTAAACTGACTTTAACCTATGTAAGGAGACATTAGGTCATGTTTTCCAAAAGATATAATTTATTTTACCTCTTCAAAACCTTTTTTCATCCCCCCACAACTTTTTCTTCCACGGGGAAGCTCGATCGGGATGGTTCTAACTCTTCTAAAGGACGCGACCTTAGAGAATAACCGTTATGTGTTTTTGAGTAAAATCTTGAAAGCTATTATTGCTGTCAAAAACCATCACATAGTGAGGCATGGTTGCTTTAGAACAAGTGTCGCGCCTCTCGACCACATAGGCGAGCTCATTTAGGTACCATTTGGTTACCTGATAGACTATTTTGAGTTATTTAGAGATGATAGGAATTAGTATGCTGGGATAAGTTGTTGGATAAAGTTATTTCACTTATGATGTTTAGTTGAAATGTGGGGATAAATCAGTAATGATTACTTGAAATAAGAAAATGATGTTGGATGGAAAATGTGGAATAGGAATCAGATCGGTTTCCTTTCAGGACGTTTGGCTTGGCCATATGAGCTTTCTGAACTTCTCCTTTCTATCTAGAGAGTTGCTTCCCAGTTCTCCTCCCTTTGTTTTGTTCATATTCCGCGTGAGTTCAACTCCGCCACGGGCGTCTTGGCGGCTACAATCTGGGCAAACCCTTGGTGCCCCAGATGTGAAGGGGCTGGGTTTGGTTCTCGTTCTTATCCTTTGCTCTTGTTTACGCTTTTAGCCCTCGGGCTCAACTAATAAAAAAACAAGGAATAGGAATAATGATCGGAGAGGTTTGGAAAGTAAATTCCAAATAGGCATTTGTATTGGATATATTGGGGATTTAATTAATAATATTATAATGCATATAATATTCACCTTGACTTTCATACTTAATAATATTATCATACATATTCTAATTTCGTACTACTAATATTATAATGCATATATTCACATTGACTTATTCAGAGTTTTATTCCAACTCTTGAAATAAAGCTGGTTGGCTGCAATTCCGAATTTGGTCCGATCAATTTCAGAATTGGTTGCACCACTCCCACAACCGATTTTGCTCGCAATCAATCCCCAAAAACACCGGCTAACCCTTCTTTCCCTGTTCCATTATTAAGTTAAGTTTTCGGTATTTATATGTTTAACCGTATAAAATTTATACTAATATATTATTGCATAAAATAGAGGGTGGTTATATTATAATAAAGTATAATACTACCACCTCACTCATCATGTTCAACGCCTCCACCGGCGAATCCTTCTCATACTCCCGCTTATTTACCATTTTCGGCAGACGCCCGCTCCTCTACCATCATCTTCTTTCCCTATTTCACTATTAAGTTAAGTTTTCGGTATTTATACGTTTAACCGTATAAAATTTATACTATTATATTATTACATAAAATAGAGGGTGGTTATATTATAATAAAGTATAATACTAGCCCCCACTCGTCATGTTCAATGCCTCCACCGGCGAATCCCTCTCCTATCAACGCCCTCTTATTTGACATTTTTGACAGACACCCGCTCATCTACCACCGCCGGCAAAGATACCCGCCCGTCCTCCACTGGGTTGTATGGCTCGGCAATGTTGAGGGCGTTCTAGCCGACATCGTGGCCACCGACTACGTACACGCAAACTTCACCTACTGCGGACATGAAGAAGAATCGCATCGCCACATGACATAACATGGTGACATGGCATGGTCATATACATCAATGCATTCCCATGCGGATCCACTTATATTAATATAATAAAATTATTTTAATATATATTATTAAAATAATATAAAATAAATAAATTTTTACATGGTGTGGACCAATCATGATATGACTCATGGCATGTGGACCCACTTATATTAATATTTTATTATAATAACATATTAATAATATTATTTAATACACTCCGCACATGAAAATGGTTTTACACACACATTAGTTTTTATACGCTCATAAAAACGCATGAAAAAATGTTTATGGGCTCACAAAAATATTTTTACATAGAAAAACAAACACGCACAAAAAATGTTGGAGTAATTTTTTAAAAAAATCTACTTATGTTTCAATTTATCAACCTAGGGATATTGTTGTGTTTCTTCACAAAACAGGCCAATTTCATAATTTCATGACCAAAATACCCCTCACCTCAGTCTCCATCGCCACACCGACTAGCCTCCGACCTAGGCGACTAGCCGCGCCGTTTGTCCCCTCCGGCCGCTGCCATCCTCGGCGCCGAGCACGGGGCGAGATGGTGGTGATGGAATCATGGTTGGCTTGCGAGATGGGCGCGACCGCGGTGGGGATGCTAGTGGTGGTCGTGGCGGTGGTAGAGTGTGGCGGTGGTATGGTGGGGTCCCGACGCCGTTCGATCTCCCTGAGCTTCGTCGCCATCCGCGGGAGCGCCGAGTTCCAGAAGCTCCTCCCAAGCTTCACCGACCTCGGCGCCCCATCTCTCCTCCAACCTCCACCGGCGACGAAGCTCCATTTTTTTCCTCTGTTTCTCTCTCTCTCTCTCTCTCTGTTTCTCTCTCTCTCTCTTCTCCGTCGCCTCCTCCTCTCCGGCTCCGGCTCCCCTCTTCTCCGGCTCCTCCTTCCCTCCTGCTCTCTCCTCTGTTTCTCTCTCTCTCTTCTCCGTCGCCTCCTCTCCTCTACTTTCTCCTCTGTTTCTCTCTCTCTCTCTTCTCCGTCACTCCTCCCCTCCGACGCCCACGCACGCCCACTGCTTGCATCGCGACTCGCGCCTCGCTGCTTACAACGAGGACATTTCGCCGTTGTCTCCCGCCGTTCGCCGTCGCGCCAACATCGTCGCCGCCAGAGATGCTCCAGCTCGAGGACGTTCGCTCGACACTCGAGCTCGAGGACATCGGTTCACTCAAAAGATGGCAAACAATGTCCTCTTCCTAGCTGCAAATAGCAGCTCTTCAGTGAGCGTTGATCGGAAGACCGTCGACGAGTACCTCGAAGACGTCGTCGAGCTGCTCGATGCGTGCAATGGCTTGCGCGAGAGGATGGAGGGCATTAAGAACTACGCGGGTTCTCTAGCCGTGGCCTTGCATTGGCTCCAATGTGGCCAACCAGCCCGAGGCCCTCAAGGTCTACATGGAGAAGGCCACCCTCTGCCGCTTCGACCTCGCCGGGAACAGGACGCTGTACTACGACCTCGCCACCAACGTCAGCGTCCGGAACTCCAACAAGAAGTACGACCTCTACTACGAGCACCTCGAGGCTGACGCCTACTACGAAGGCGCGCGGCAGTTGCATGACGTTCGATTCCGTGGCCGTCTCTGGCTGGACGAGGGAGATGGAGGACACTGTGTCGCTGAGGCCGTCTGGGGAGGAGGTATGGGTGGAGGTGCCGCCGGGCTTAGGTCCGGGTGTAGCCGACGGGAGCTCGGGGAGAAAGACGAAGGGAGGGCGGCTACGTGGGTGAAGTTTCCGACGTCATGCATCCAGTCAAAATTTGGATTGCCATGACGTCATCCTCCCCTCCTCTCTCTCTATCTCTCCCGCCTCTCTCCCGTCTCTCCTCGACCTCTCTCTCTCCGGCCTCTCTCTCTCTCCTTGGCCTCTCTCTCTCTCTCTCTCTCTCTCTCTCTCTCTCTCTCTCTCGCGTAGAGACACCGGGAGGAGTAGCATGTGCGTCCTGCCGTAGAGACACCGGGAGCCCACGATGTGGCCCCCGGCGCCCACCGCCTGCTGAGAGTCCATCGCATCGGCGACAGTGCGGCCCTCGACCTCGCCCTCGCCCTCGCCGTCGACCTCTCCCTCGGCCTCTCTCTGTCGATCCCCCATGCTCCGCCGGCCACCGCGCCCGTCGAGGGCTTCTTCGCCACCAACCGTCGACGTCACCCTCGCCCCCATCCTCTCTCTCTCGCGCTCCCAGGCACGCCGCCCACTCTCCCGCGCTCCCATGCATGCCACCCTCGACGTGCACCTCGACGTCGCCCCCCGCCGTCGACCTCGCCCTCGGCCTCTCTCTCTCCACCCGAGGTGCGGCGCATGGATCGCTGGGTGGGTGGCATGCATGAAGAGAGAGGAGGCGACGGTGGCATGCATGCAGAGAGAAGAGGCGACGGTGCCATGGATGATGTCATGTGACATTTATAAGGGTAAAAAGGTCCGAGAAAATGGATTTTGACCTCCATTGTAAACGAAAAACGGATCGGTCCGAAATTGTAAAATCAAAAGAAAATTGGATTTAAAATGTAAAAAACTCAAAAATGTTTCTACGCACGTAAAAATTTTTATACCCTCACAAAAATTTTTGCATATGTTTTTAGAAACGTATAAAAAAGTCTATGCGCGTAAAAAAATAAATTTTCCTACATGTAGTCTATTAAATAACATCAATAATATGTTATTATAATAAAATATTAATATAATTGGGTCCCACATGCCACATGTTATACCATGATTGATTCACATCATGTAAAAACATATTATTTTTATATTATTTTAATAATATATATTAAAACATTAATATAAATTGATTCGCATGATGTTGCATAGATTGCATGACTATGTCATATCAAAATGCCACGTTGCATGGCTCATGCCATAGTCCATCTGAGGGCAATTTTAAAATAAATATTTTTTTTTATCTGATATTGCTTGGAACGTCAATTTTTTTTACTCAGTGCGGATAGAAATGGGTATAAAAATCAGACTGAGTTAGGATGAAGCTTATCCCCAAAACACCAGCTAACTCATCTTTGCATATTCCACTAACCCAATTATGTTTAGAGATAAATTTGGAGGATTTTGGTTGCGAGACAGGCTACTTTAGTGTGAGAGATTTCTGAAATTAGTATGATGTTTGGTTGCAATTCCGGAATTATAGTTTTCGTGTTCTAGTTACAGTCCGATTTTCATCGGATTTTCGTATCGTACGTCTATGGAGTTTGTTAATCTGTTTCCTATAATCTATTTATTGCATGCTTCTGTTTCCTTGGTAAGGGTTTCGCAGGTACATAATATTATTTTCACCAACAAATCTCTGAACCATACATCTGATATTGTCATCGAGGTTCTATTTCAGAACTGGTGACAGTATTCTCAGAGACCAATTTTGATGTCTTTGGCGTCTTCTTACTTTTAGGAGAGTCCTCTTTTTCTGAGAGATCTACATGTCCATTGGCCGATCGAACCTCCGACTCTGTGGCGGAGCTGCCACCCGGAAAGAAGGCCGGCGTAGAAGGGTTCGGAAGAGTTACAGATAAACTACTTAACATGACAACGACCGATGCCATGCTTGGCCTCTGCGCCTGATCTTCCTGGACACACAACAGCCCGATGTGTACGCATCTCAGCAATTCTTTGCTCCGAAACAAGTCAGCCAAACTTGGATCCCTCAGCTGTAACACTGTTCCTTCGTTCCAGTGCAACCACACCTACAAGTAGATAATAGAGGTAATTGGAATATTAAACTATAGATAAGATTGTGGATGATTTGAATTGGTCTGAGCTATAAAGAAACAAGTACTCACATAGCATAGTAGGTTTGCAGCCCGGCCGGAATCTCCGAAACTTGTATTTCTCTGGCCGGTGATGATCTCCAAAACCAGAACACCGTAGCTAAAAACATCTGATTTCGTTGAGAAAAGACCATAAATGGCATACTCTGGCGCCATATATCCACTGCATGCATATATAGAAGCATTAGAGCAGTGATTTGATGAAATGTTTTGTTTCCCCGAGAGTTTATGATGCAGGACCAAGGGCGGACCTGACCGAGTCCGATCCGGAGCAGGACCCGAGGCGATTCGGACGCATTCGGACCCCATCCGTCCGACTCAAATCTTCGGATCGCCATAACTTTTGATCCGGGTGTCCGATTGGGGCGTGCGACCCGTCGAAACGACCGGCTCGACGAGCCCGTCGCGAATCATCGGAGATCGAAGATCTCTCCATGATCAAGACCCCCGAATCGACAAATTCCTCTTCGTTTGGCTTTTAAATCTGTTTTAGTGAAAATTTTCATTTTTAGGCAGTTTTATCGGTTTCTATTTTTGACAAGTAAGTTTTTCTCCTATTTTTAATTCCGTGTTTAATTCCGGCTTTAGTATTTGGATTAGGATGTTTGAGTCCATGTTTGGGTTGGTTTGGTCTTTCCTTAAACTTATAAAAGGAGGCTTTAGGGTTTGTAAAACCAGTTTTTTTGGTTGATGAATAAAAATTAGGGTTTTTTTTTATTTCTTCCCCATAGAAATCTGGTTGTCTCTCACATAGAGATTCTGGTTGTCTCTCCAATAGGGAGATCCACGTTACCCTGCGCCAGTTTATAGCTTAAAAAAGCTTTTAAACTCACAGTGTTCCAGCAATCCGGCTAGCGTTCCGTTGAGTTTCGTCTGTGCCAAAGAGCTTTGCAAGGCCAAAGTCTGAAATTTTAGGATTAATGCATGTTACCATCAAGCAAGATATTGCTAGCTTTGAGATCCCGGTGAATTATCCGGAGCCGGGAATCTTGGTGAAGGTAGAGAAGCCCTCGAGCAATTCCTTGGATGATCTTAAACCGTGTTTGCCAATCCAGTTGTTGTCTTTTAAAAGGATCTGTTCACCCAGCCACCCAGGTAAAACTCAATCAGTGAGTATAGAATATATTGCTTAAATGGAAGGAACGTTGAAATACGTGCATATCATGTGTTTACTATTAGTAGACACGAACTCTAGTCATTCACATTATATTCTAATTTATCCTCTCACGAGTGAGCTCGAATATTCATTGTGATATTAAGTGAAACGGGATAGATCGATGAAGCTTAAACTGACAGCTAGGAAGAGATGAATTATGCTAGATGAAAGATCATATATAAATGATGTGGACGACGTGAAAAGAGAGATGCATGCATGCAAGAAACTTTGAGCTTACCAAACAAAAATTTGTCAAGGCTTGTATTAGGAAGATACTCATAGACAAGCATCTTCTCATTCTCTTCCAAGCAGAAACCCAGCAGCCTCACAAGGTTTCTGTGCTGAAGCTTAGCAACCAAAACAACCTCATTTCTTAGCTCTACTAGCCCTTGGCCTGAAGTCTTTGCTAACCTTTTCACTGCTACGACCTCTCCATTTCCAAGTTCTCCCTGACCTGTCTCATATGATAAAAGAACAAATTTAGATGAGACATATACACACATATATATGTATGATGTGCATATCTTACTTATGAAGAGCTTAAGTTAATATACCTTATAAACTGGTCCAAAACCTCCTTCTCCGAGCTTATTAGCATCTGAAAAATTATTTGTAGCAGCTCTAAGGGTGGCTAAATCAAACAATAGAGACTCTGGGCTTCTGAAGGTGTCATCAGCTCCAGTTCCACATGGTTAATACATCGATAAAAAACACTTACTAATCTATGAAAACAAGTTAGAAATTATAAAGTAATATTAGCGATGGAAAAGAAGTCAAGTAGAGAACATACGAAGGACTTTTCTGTAAGTTTTTCTCCTCTTCCATATAACGAAACAACAAATGCCCAAAAGAAGTAGTGCTACGGTAGCTACAGGAATGGCAATGATAACAGCCAATTTTGAGCTCATTGGCACAAACAAAAGTGAAGAAATAAACTTCCGTAATGAGCTCATTGGCATTACCAACACAATATATATGATATTAACTCTCAGATCTTTCTGTATCATTGTTTAATTAAATATTCTATATATAATTGGCATACCATTGAAAGATAGGCATCTGTGCATGACTCCTAGGTATAGGTATATGGATACTGGACAAATCATTTGGGTCTGACATAGACCTTGGAGAAAATGGAGTATTAGCTGGTCTCATTCGTTGAATCCACCTCTACTTGTTGAAGTCTGTAAGTGTTGGAATATATATGGAGCTTTAATTGGAAGAGCTAGTAGTGGTGGTGATGAATAATCTTTTACGTGCTACCCTGGCCTTTGACTGGGTCATTATCTTTTTGATTGGATTTAGTGATTTGTTTTTTGGGCTACATACATTCATCATATGCCACTCAAAAGATTTTCAATTTATATATACGTCATTATATTCTTTATACTAATTATATACACATCATTAAATTCATGATATTCTCATATGAATCTCAGAAGTGAGAGTATGAAAGTAAATATGACAGCATTTCTTTTTTATAGACAAAGTAACCTAAGTGGCATTCCGGAAATAAACATTTCTTTTTTAGCGAAAACTATGAAATTAGTAAAATTATAGAAAGAAATATATAAATATGATACGAGTGGCATATACTTAAAAACCTCTTTCTTGTTTGTTTGTTTTTTTTTTTTTTGAAGAACTTTCATTCGTTCAATACATTATTCCACAATACGAGTGGCTTCTTAGTGAGAAAAACGGTCGTCAAATTTCCATCGAACTTATTTGCTAATCACGGTAGATTATGTTCTAAATCCTCTCCAAAATAACAAAAAAAATGAAACCATGTACCATGTCATAGCGGAAAATATGCGAGTATTGAATAAATGTGTGGTGTGCATACATTACTTGACATGATATTCTCATATGCCGGCCTAACCCACGCTATTTGGGTTAGCGATCTCCTTAACTAGTATATGGGCTGAATTATTAATAGCTTTTTTAGTAGTTGCTTATGTTGAATAGGGAGTGTTAGTTGTTGGATTCAGACAATATGATCTAACGGTGGGAGTCGGTCTTAATTTGCTTATATGCTTTTCCATTGTTGAACTAAGGTTCATTATGCTATTTTCTCTAATCAACAAGAAGGGGTTTTCCAACCAGAGTCTGTTGCGCATTACTTTGGAAGAGCTTATGTAGCTAGTACTATAAGAAAAAAGACTTTTAGCGATCACTATAGTGGTCGCCATAAGTGCACAATATGGTCGCTAAAGCCTCGAATTGGCCTTTAGCGACCATTTTCGTTTGGTCGTCAAGTGGTCAAAAATAAGTGGTCACAACTAGTACTTTCCGACCAAGTCAAGTTGGTCGCAAAAGATTAAATATCAGCGACCAACTTTAGTCGCAATTGGTCTTCTTTTTTGTCGCATTAAACTCCAACGAGTTGGTCGCTAAAGGTACCAACTCATAGACCACTCTAATTTGGTCGCAATAAATAGTTCAATAGCGACCATATGTCTGGTCGCTACTCTGATTCCGAAAGTCACCAGCATGATCAATTGCGACCATATGTTGGTCGCAAAAAAGTCAAATGAGTTCAATAGCGACCATATGTCTGGTCGCTACTTTGATTCCGAAGGTTTACGTAATGCAATAGCGATCAAAACAATGGTCGCTAAAAGCCGTTTTCTAACAAAAAATGTGGTCGCTACAAAACTACTTATAGGAACCAATACATTTGTGTCACTATAAACATGCTCAAATCAACCACACTATTAAAGACCCAATTTAGAATATTCAAACTTCATATTAATTTGAATTTGAACTTACATTGCAATTCAAATTCATATCTAAAGTAATTTTAACAAAACATACAGAAAAATGTTTATGCATCGCTGAATTTCCCATCTCCTATGTCGCGCCCCGACCCGCGAAAGCCTAATCGGGCCGGACGACGCGAACCAGAACCTAACTAAATGCGAAAATAATGGCGAGGGGTTCCCTCTAACTTACTGGTTTCATTAAACAGTTCATAAGCACCCCTGGATAATACAATAATTTCCAACCTCAAAAGATATAATATAATATTCAAAAACCTCAAAGGGATTTTTTTATCAGGCTTTTCCCTCCTCCATATAACAAAACGACAAACGCCCAGAAGCAGTACTACGACACTAGCTTCAGGAGCTGCAATATTAAGAGCCAATTTTGAGTCACGATCTGTGTCCCCTGCACCAAAGTATAGAAATAAACTTGAGTCATGAGCTTCTTGACATAACCAAAAAACAAAACTAAATATCATATTAGCTCCCAATTGGATGTTATGTTTGTTATTTCACAAATTCAACAAAAAAACATTAAGTAGAGTCTATCTAATTAGAGGCATGCATGAGACGTTACTGCATCACTTGATGCAGCATTGAGATTTAGCGCATCTCTTTGGCACGCTACATCAACATTCACCTCTGAATCAATTGGTGCAAAAAAATTGCTTAAAGTGATACCATCAATTTAACCGTATCACACAATACCGTATCAACAGTTGTTGCTCCAATCACTCTGACGCATGCGGTTGGGCCGTGCAACTGGAAGGAAAACATCTATGCGGTATGCACGACTCCACAGTTAACTCTTTATTCGACCTTGGAGTAATAGTGTACTAAAGGTGCTTGTTTCGACTTAAGATTTTAGATTGAGTGTTTAAAGTTCTTTCATGTTCTTCCATGTATCTACCCCGTTAGGAGAACGTGTCTCACACCCCTCATGGGATACAAACTCCCAATGTGATATTTTCCCATCGGTACCAAACATTGAATTAGGTAGTGAATGAGAGTAGTTCATCCTAATCACGGGAAACAATCACTTTCTAACTGTTCTATTTAGGGCGAAGGGGTTAGAGGCCCAAAATAACGATGACATTATTTATTAGTTCAATGTTGTTATTAGCCCCAAACAAACAGTTTTTTTGGCAAAAAACCCAAAACCCCTAACAAAAGATGATAATATGTCCTCTCCCCCTATTTTTTCTTTCTGATAAGCTAATTTGACCGTCGATTCAATTTTATTTTTCATCCTATTTTTATCTTTCCTCTAATTTTATCTCTTCTTCAATTCTATCTTTCTTTCAATTTTATCTTTACTCTTTTTACACCTCATATCCATCACCTCCGAAACCATTCTCATCGATGACACTAGGGAACAATTTCCCATGTCCCCACGAATCATCCTATATCACCCTTGGCCGGACCATCCTAGGTCGCCCTTGGCCACCGATGAGCTTATTTTCGCTATTGATCCAATTTTATCTTTCATTTAATTTTATATTTTTAACTTCCTAAAACACAATTCAACGCTCAATTGGGTGAAGTTCTCCATCAATGGTCTCTTCAATCACCTCCACTTTTCTTTCATAATTTTTTTCACCTTTTGCCATATTTTTTCCTAATTTTCTACATATTTTCCTATTTGTGAGCTGGTTGAGAAGGAATGGATCAAGGTCAGTTCAAAAAATCCTAACTCCTATCGCTTTCATTGTTCCATCTATAGGTCATAATTGAACACCTGCTTCCTTGTTGATGAGATGTGTCTCAAGCAAATCTTGAAATAACTCGAGCTCTGCGAATCAATAGATGCTATTTTATTAATACAATCGTCATGATATAGACCGGAACCATATGTTGACTATTGGCTCGTTTAGACATAGGATCGATCATCTTAGCTATAGATGATTGATCCTTCTTTGCATTTTTTCCAGACAGAGAACCAGTTTTGCAATGATCGATCATCCTCTATGAAATGATCAATCCTTTGATTGCATTATTCCAGACAGTGAGACATGTTTGCAATCCCCTAAGAGATGATCGATCCTTCTTCATTGGAGACTGAAGTGACAGAGAGCACGTTGTAAGATGATCGATCATCTTCGGGATGCTGAGATTCTAAGGACACTCGAGCATATATGATCGATCATTCCTCTATAGAATGATCGATCATCTCTTAGTAGATGGGAAATCCGATGGCTTAGATATATTCCGGAATTAGTCTTTTTGGAGGCTATAAATAGATGTTTTGTAATCCTAATTAGGGGGGATTTAAGAGGGTTTTAGAGAGCTTGAGAGCCTTTTGAGAGAGGTTTTTGCCGTACTTTGTACTCCTTCATCTTGATTAGTAGCTTGATCTTGTTCTGCCGCCCGTGGATGTAGGCTATTGCCGAACCACGTAAATCCTCGTGTTCTTGGCGTGCTCTCTATTTTTTCTCCCTCTATTCTTTGATTATTGTTTTGAGTTTGTTGGTGTGTTTATTTTCTTCTCGATTGGTGGTGGATTTTAGCATTAGGGGTGCCTTCCGGCGCAACCCCATATTATGATCAATTTACTAGTATCATACAAATCTCTTGTATCCTATTTGCAAAAGGAAAAAAAAAATCAAAAACAAGAAAAAGAAAGCTGAATCTCTGAACCAGACAATGCTCTATAGGCAATCATAATTTACCTGATATCATCATCGAGGTTCTGATGTCGGACAGTCGTTGAACCGTCGATGATGTCCTTCCTGAACCAAGAATCCGCTTGGTCAGTTGGAACTTGGTGCCCACGCCTCCAGAAATCCTCCCAGAGCACGTCGGAATGTTGTTCGTCGCTTTTTGACGAAGCCTCCACGATGCTTGAATGACTCCTCAACCCACCAACGTGAACCTGTCAAGAAGGCCGAACAAGAACAAGAACAGAGGAAGTTCTTCTTCTCGGAAACAACTCTAGGGTTTGTATCGAAATAATGATCCAAAAAAAGGTCCCCCTCCATACTACGATTGTTAACTATATATAGATGTCCTTCAAGCCGGACTAAACAACATTAGGAAAGGCTAATCGATGAAGACTCTAAACCGGACTCAACTCAAACCCAAACTAACTAATGAAAACTTAATCAAATCAAAAGATAAACTAGATAAGCAGCAACCATCCACGCGAGTGATAACGCATTACTTAAGCGCAACTTGATCACGTGACTTGATCTCCAAGCGTGCCTCTGTTTCTGCTGGTGCTCGCGATGGGTTCATGGGTTCCGCGAAGCTCTGTTTCTGCATGGCACTATTGACAGAGACCGATTTCGATGTTTTCGGTTTCTTCTTCCTTCCAGTTGAGTGCGCTTTTACTGAGAGATCAAGCTGTCCATTTGCCGATCGAACCTCCGACTCTGTGGTGGAGCTGCCGCCTAGTAAACTACTGAGCATGCGAACGACCCAGCCCATGCTGTGTCTCTTCCATATGCCCAAAAGAAGTAGTGCTACGGTAGCTACAGGAATGGCAATGATAACAGCCAATTTTGAGCCTGCACAAAAGTGAAGAAATAAACTTCAATCATGAGTGAGTTCCTTGGTCTGTGTATAAATATATATATATTAGATTAGCTCCCAAATTTTTCATATTTATCCGGGTAAAATTGCATGTTATATGAATGTTATTTCACTAATTGTCCTAAAATATTAATTATTATTTTGATATTTAAATAAAAAATAGAAATTAGAGGAGGACAAAATAGAATTATCCCTTTCTCCTATTAGCTGTATAAAATCAATTCAAAATTCAAAAGATCCAAACGACCAGCACAATTCCAGCTCATTACAATAATAGTGCTGATTGCTTGGCTAGTTTCCTGCAATGCTTTTATTTGTTTCCTTGTAAAATCTTTCCTTGTATATCTCAATCATGGTAATAAATATATCTGGCACCCACAATTATAAGTGTGGTGAGATTTCAACATCCA
This sequence comes from Narthecium ossifragum, assembly GCA_963920575.1. NCBI lineage: Eukaryota > Viridiplantae > Streptophyta > Magnoliopsida > Dioscoreales > Nartheciaceae > Narthecium > Narthecium ossifragum. Next base: position 25,660,778 of record OY986970.1, on the reverse strand, counting down.
TCGAGTTCTCTTCTTCTTCTTGGTATCAGAGGTATCAACTTGGGAGGAGTGCCCTTCCTTCAAAGAAACCATGTCTTCCGCATCTCTTAGTGTTGGCAATTTTGTCACACTTCGATTGAAGCCAGAAAATTATCCTCTCTGGCGTGAGCAGGTTCTTGCTCTTGCTGAAAGTCAAGAGCTGGTAGGCTATCTCACTGGTGACATATCATCCCCAGCTGCTGTACTTCCAGTAGCAGATGGATCGAATGCTACCCCTGCTCTAAATCCTGATTACCAGAAATGGAAAACTGCTGATCGTCTTCTCAGAGGATGGATCATTGGAACCTTGTCCGAGGAAGCCCTTGGCATTGTCATTGGCCTTGATACTTCGGCACAAGTTTGGGGCGCTCTTAAGGAAGCCTATGCTCAAGCCTCTCAAGAGCGTCAATTTCAACTTACTCAACAACTTACTCACATAAAGAAAGACCCGGAAATGTCTCTCAATGACTATCTTCGCAGATTTAAAGGTATTTGTGATAATCTAGCTGCTATTGGACATGCGGTGAGTGACAAAGCAAAGGTTTTTTCCTTGCTTAATGGTCTTGGTGCTCGCTATGAACCGTTTACTACTTCAATGCTTAAACCTCCTATGCCTTCCTATGGCGAAGTGGTTCCCTTGCTGCAGAGTTATGAAACACGTGTGAGCCTTTATTCTTCAGACAATGCTGCCTACACTGCTTTCTTTGGACAAAAAAACAACTCTAAGCCATATAACAACGGATCAAGAACTTCAGGTAATTTCTCTTCCAAGGGCAAGGGGTTTGCTCCTGCTAATCAATCTTCAGCCAAGCCAAATGTTCAAAGTTATACCCCTGCTGCACCTAACAATTCTCGAGAGAAGAATCCTGATCTTGTGTGTCAAATCTATAACAAACGAGGTCACAATGCCCTCCGTTGTTGGCATAGGTTTAACCACTCCATTCAACCTGATAACTTACCAAAGGCATTTGCAGCTCTTCATTTTGATTCAGATGCCAATTATGAAGAATGGACGTCAGACACTGGCGCTTCTGCTCATATGACTTCGCACGAAGGTATTTTGCATAACCTTCGTCCCTACAATGGTACTGATCAGGTTCTTATTGGAAACGGGGATTTCTTACATATAACTCATATTGGTGATGCAATTCTTGGTTCTGGTTCTTCTCAAATTACTTTAACTAATGTTCTTTTGGTTCCGGATTTAGAGAGGAATCTATTATCTATTGGACAGCTTACTTCTGATTATCCAGTTAATTGTGAGTTCTCTAATCAAGATTTTGTCATAAAGGATCGAGTCACCCAGAAGGTGTTGATGAAGGGAATAAAACAGGGTAACCTGTACTCCATTCGTGCTTCGCCGGCTGCATTCTTCTCAACCAGATTTTGAGCTGTCAGTAAAGAATTATGGCATCAGCGACTCGAACATCCTCAAGCAGCTGTCGTAGACCATCTTCACAACTCTCGTTTAATAAAAGTTGTGCCCAATAAAGAAGCAGTTTCCATGTGTGAGAGTTGTCAATTAGGAAAGATGTCTAAGCTTCCATTTTCATTATCTTCTTCTAAATCTAGTACTATCTTTGAAAAAATACATATTGATTTATGGGGACCTGCTCCAGTCACTTCTGTTAATCAATTTCGATACTATGCTGCAATTGTGGATGATCTCACAAAATTTATATGGTTAATTCCACTACGACAGAAGTCAGATTTCTTTACTCAATACTTAATGTTTGAAAAGTATGTTACTCGTCAATTTGGGAAATCAGTCAGAATAATACAAACTGACGGTGGGGGAGAGTTTGTTAATACACAATTCTTAAACCATATGCAGCACTCAGGTATCATTCATCAGATTTCATGCCCCTACACACCTGAACAAAATGGTGTTGTAGAGCGTCGACATCGAGTTATACGAGAGCTTGGGCTTACTATGATGATTCATGCAAGTATTCCTAAGAAATTTTGGGTTGAAGCTTTTACCACTGCTGTTTTTCTAATAAACAGGACACCTTCAGCAACTCTTCAGTGGCAGTCACCTTTTTATTTGCTTCACAATCGACAACCAGATTATGGTTCTTTTCGGGTTTTCGGTTCACGATGCTTTCCTTACATATGGGATACTAGAACAAGTAAATTTGACACAAAATCTCTGTCCTGTGTATTCTTGGGTTATCGTGATAGACACAAGGGGTATCGATACTACTACCCTCCTACTCAGAGAACAATTATCTCTCGCCATGTGGTATTTGATGAGGCAACACTTCCATTTAAAGACCCAGCCTCTCTTCAACATTGTGCTCCTGAGTCAATGGTCACTACCTTTAAAGAATGGCTTTCTTTGAATTTAGTCTCCACTTATGGTTCTTCAATTCCAATGGGTTCCACTCAGCCACTATCCTTATGTGAACATCCACCAATTGATGCTCCATTGGCAAAGCCCATAGTCATCTCTGACTTACTTCAAAATGCTTCACAATCTACAAATGCTTCACAATCTACAGATGCTTCACAATCTATTCCTTCTGCATCCATCTTGCCTATAAACAATGCATCTCTTGAACTGACAGGAGCAAATGGAACTCATGTGGCTATAAATGATTGCTCATCTCATGAACCTGCTGCTCCTACATCTCAAAATTCTGTCTCTCATCATATGACCACTCGTGCTAAATCAGGTGTTCGAAAGCTTAATCCTCGCTATGCCCTGCTACATGATTATGGCTCTATTCCAAAAGAACCCAAGACTGTTCGAACTGCTCTTAAACATGTTGGCTGGACAAAGGCTATGGAAGAAGAAATTGCTGCCTTGTCTCACAATCAAACCTGGACTCTCGTGCCTAGAGATCCATCAATGAATGTTGTTGGTTCACTGATAAGACTTGAAAAGTGCACAAAACACCCTTGTAATTTGGCTTTGTTGGGCCCTGAGCAATGCTGGACTGACTACTTTTATTCCGTTTCAGGCATAACAGGTCCTTCCACGAGTTAGATCAACTCTGGAGTTAAAACAATCTATTTCGGCGTTTTTGGGCAAGCCAGATCGATCGAGCTCTACAGGCTCGATCGATCCAACTCAACCAGCAAGGGATGTAGCTTAACAACGGTGATCCGATCGATCGGTCAAGTCAAGCCCGATCGATCCAGCTCGGGAGTTACCAGGAATAAGGCGTAGGATCGATCGAACTCCAAGAGTTGGATCGATCCAGCTCGGGCGTTGCGCAATATGAAGGGAGTTAAGGACTCCGATCGATCGAACTCCAAGAGTTGGATCGATCGGACGCGGCCAGAAGCAAAGATCGACGGCTCTGATCTAATCCGTGGGAGGTTGTCTCTTGGGCTATAAGTAGTCATTGTTTAGGGATTTTAGGGGGGGCTTTTTCCAGACGTTTTTTGGAGGGAGTTTACCTATCTTCTCTACATCTTTTCTTTGGCGATTCTTCGGAGGAGATCCATGGTGGGAGGAGATCATCAACTTCTACCGATGGATTATCCCCTGAAGATGAGTAGCTAAAACCCTAGCTATGGGATTCTTATGATGTAACTAGGGTTTTTACTAGGGATTTCTCAGATTTAGGGTTTGTATACACGATTAATTGGTTTTATGGATTGATTATATTTTCCTATATCTTGGTGTCGATTTCTTGCTGGATGTTGGATCGTTCTTACTTGCACTTGATTCTAGAGCTTGTGTATGTTAGGGCGTGGATTGGATTCATCCAAATAAGAGGATCATGCTAGTACCATGATTTCTCGGATGGAATTTTATTCGTGATTAGGGATTGTATAGTGCTAGTCCCACTATAGTAGTGCTAGTCCCACTACGTTCCATCCCTAATTCTTCATGCATCTTATCTTTGTAGTTTCGGCCATCGAGATGCGAAGTCATCTCGACATTACACCTAAATTCATATCTTTGGCTTTGCTTGCGATGAACTCATCTGAATAAGAGGGTTCACTAGCAGTGAACGTAACTAATCATTCGGTCACTGATATTTCGTTAATTGTTCTTGCCGACAAGGAATCCTAAACAGAACTTGTCGAGTGATAAGGAGAATTAGCCATTCCTTTATCAACTATTAGAAAGCCATTTATCGTGTCTGCATGCCCTGATCTTTGGAAAACCTGGTAGAATCTTAGTTACTGATTAAGAATCCTATGGTCCTTTCTCTCATATTCTTCAATCCTTTAGTATAAGTTTAGTTTAATTTCAATTCTAAATCTTTTCTCAACTTATTAGTAGGAGGTTTACTAAGTATTTGATTTAAATCCCTGAAATCCCTGTGGACTCGACTCGGACTCTCCACTATCTACTAATTCTTAGTAGTTAAAGTAGAGCACCGGAATATATTGTAATTTTGGTCAGCCTTGTTAAGCCACGACACTTTTCAAGTCGTATCAAAATTTTGGCGCCGTTGCCGGGGACTTTTACGGTGTTTTAAGTTGTGTACTTAGTATAGTTTCTTGCTTATCAGTTGATTATTATATAAAAGACCAAAAATAGTTTCAGTGCTAATATTTCTATATCTTTTTGTGATCAGTAGGTGAAGAACAAAGCGGCATCCTTTTCGAGCGGTGAAGGAGCGAACGCCAACAACACGTCATCGAGATTGCACTGTTTGCATTTCGAAACCTTGAATGATCTTTATGATGTGTTGATGAGTGATGATAAGGACCCAGATTTCAATCTTACATTGAAGGAATTCTTTGCTTCTTGCTCTACATCGCATAAATTGTCAGTCTCTTCTCCTACTCATTTAGCTATGGATAACCCTGAGGACAATCTTGGACCTAATGACAATCCTAACCAACCTGAAAACCAGGGTCGTAGAGCCATGAAAGATTTTTATGTTCCAACCTCTTTCACTTCTAACTCCTGTATTCAACCTCCAGTAATTGGAGCGGCCCATTATGAGATTAAACCACAGTTCTTACAATCCTTGCCGACTTTCCATGGCTTATCTCATGAGGACCCCTACAATCATATAGAGGAGTTTATTTTAATTAGTTCTACCGTGAGGGTAAATAATTTTACCGAAGACGCTTGGAGACTTAAATTATTTCCTTTTACCCTAAAAGGTAAAGCGAAACATTGGCTCACATTTCTAGAACCTCGGTCAATCACGACATGGCCTCAATTACAAGCTCAATTTCTTGAGAAATTTTTCCCGATTACCAAGACCAGTGACCTTCGCCATGAAATTTCCTCCTTTAGACAAGCCGACGATGAAGCATTTCATGAGGCTTGGGATCGTTATAGGGAACTCCTTAGAAAATGTCCCCACCACCAATTTCCTCAATGGGCCATAGTAGAGCATTTCTACAAGGGTCTTAAGGAAAAACATCAATTGACAATTGATGCAGCGTGTGGGGGAGTGTTCATTACCAACCCCCTTGACCATTCTTGGAGGCTTTTTGAGAGACTCGCTGAGAACTCTCAACACCACGCCACCTCCTCTAGGAATAATCGTGGGTCTTCCACCCAATCCAATCCTCGAGGAATTCTTGAGTTAAACGAGTCAACCCGACTTGCTCAACAGGTTGATGCCTTGAGTAGAAAACTAGATCAAGTTCTCACTCAAACCACAAATCAGGTTGATTCATCTATTCTTCCTACGCTTCCATCGTCAGGAGAAATCTGTTTCTTATGTTCGAATCCTGGTCACGATATCACGGACTGCCAGTTGGCATGTCATTATCCTGAGTTAGTTCAGGAACACATTAATGCCGTGTATGGTCAATCTAAGCCAGCTTACGATCCTTATTCAAATTCTTACAATCCTGATTTGAGAGATCATCCAAATTTTTCGTGGAGAACACCAGGTCAACAACCCAATTCTTTTAATTCTAGACCATCCATAGGTGCTCATACTACGAATTATCCTCCAAAATTCCAATCATCATATCCTACCAACTCTCAAGGCCAAACTTCGTCATTTCGACCTCCATATCGGCCTGTTCAAAATCAAACATCTCAATCTTGGGGAAACAAACCGTATGTACCTCCCCAGAGTCAAGGACCTCAAAATCACTCAGTTCTTCATCCACAGCAACAAAATCATGTTCCACACAACGATGAGTTGACACAATTAGTTCATTCTCATTCTCAAACTCTGGCAAAGATAGAGGCCCAATTGGGTCAATTGGCGAATGCATTGTCTAGGAGAGAAGATGAACAATTACCGAGTCAGTCTATTCCTAATCCCAAAGGCCAACATCATGTAGACTCATCGCATGAACAAGTACAAGCTGTGACAACCCTTCGTAGTGGTAAAACTTTTGCCAACATTGAGCAACCTGAAGTAACCACAGATGATCAAGATTTACATGCATCTCATTCTCAGACATCATTGCCCAATAACTCATGTGCATCAAAGGAACCTGGTTCATCCTCCGACACTCCACATTCCAATCATAATGACTCCATTGGTGATTTACATGCACCACCACACATGACATCATCTCATGAAAGAGAACCAAATCCCATGACTTATATTCCTAAGGTTCCTTTTCCTGAAGCTTTAGCAGATCCGACTTCCACCCCATTCAAAAACTCAAAAATAGATGAAATGATGGAGGTATTTAAAAAAGTGCATATTAATCTTCCTCTGCTTGATGCCATCAAACACATTCCATCTTATGCCAAATTCCTCAAGGACCTTTGCACACATAAACGACAGTCTAGGTCACATGTGTCTAAGAAGATTTTCCTGACCGAGCAAGTAAGCTCAATCCTTCGATGTGATCTTCCTCCTAAGCTCAAGGATCCTGGCACCCCCACAATCTCATGCATTATAGGAAATCACACGATTGATGGAGCACTACTGGATTTGGGTGCAAGTGTCAACCTCATGCCTTTCTCCTTATATTCTAAGTTTGGTATAGGAGAATTGAAACCTACGGCCATGACCCTACAGTTAGCTGATCGATCAATTAAGACGCCAAGAGGAATCCTTGAAGACGTTTTGGTTAAGGTTGATCGGTGCGTATTTCCGGTTGACTTTGTTGTGTTAGATATGGAACCTGGAGTGCAAACTAAAAAATCGGTTCCTATAATCCTTGGCCGACCCTTCTTGGCTACAGCCAATGCTTGTATTAACTGTAGGGATGGTTTCATGACGGTCACATTTGGTAATATGAAATTACGTTTGAATATATTTCATGCTTCAAAGAATCATGCGTATGATGATGACTGCTTTATGGTTGATACCTTGGTTAATGAGGATGAGATAATGAGTTGTATTGATGATACATTGCCTTTGTTGTTGTTGAATAATGATACTCCGTGTGGGAGTTTTGAGAGTGGTTGTCACATGTCTATTGTGGTTGAAGACGATGTTTTTGAACATTATGTGTCACATGTGCATGAAGATGTTGTAAGTACGGATGTAGTGTTTCCGGTTGTGAACAATGAAAAAAATGATTTGGATGGTTTTGGGTCGGTGTTCAAGTCTGAAAATGACAATGTTTTAAAGGATTTTAACGATCTTGATGTCATTACTGATGTGTGCGGTATTTCCTGGAAAAAACCTCTTCTTGAGCCTTTACCTCCTACCTCCTCAACGCCGGCTGTACCTTCTTTGATCACACCACCATCTTTGGAGCTGAAAATGTTGCCATCCAATTTAAAATATGCCTTCCTTGGACCTGAATCTACCCTTCCAGTAATTATCTCTTCTGCATTAGCCATTGATCAAGAGCATCAATTACTCGATGTCCTCAAACTGCATAAAAGAGCTATAGGGTGGTCCATTGGTGATCTTAAAGGCATTGATCCTTCGATTTGCATGCATCGCATACTCTTAGAGGATGAAACTAAATGTGTCCGGGAGATGCAACGCCGGCTCAACCCTCTTATGAAAGATGTTGTAATGAAGGAAGTAATTAAACTTTTAGACGCAGGGATCATTTATCTGATCTCAGACTCTAAATGGATTAGTCCTACTCAGGTCGTTCCTAAAAAATCTGGTATCACAGTGGTTAAAAATGAAAAAGGGGAGGATATCCCAACTAGACAGACCACAGGGTGGAGAGTTTGTATCGATTATAGGCGTCTTAACGCTTTAACTCGAAAAGATCATTTTCCATTGCCCTTCATTGACCAGATTTTAGAACGGTTATCAGGCCAAGCATATTATTGTTTCCTTGACGGCTACTCTGGGTATAATCAAGTCGCCATCGATCCTAATGATCAGGAGAAGACAACCTTTACATGCCCGTATGGAACATTCGCTTATCGTCGTATGCCTTTTGGCCTTTGCAATGCCCCAGCGACATTTCAACGTTGCATGCTTGCTATTTTTGGGGATATGATTGAACAGTTTCTAGAGATATTTATGGATGACTTCTCTGTGTTCGGCCAGTCCTTTGAATCATGCCTTGAAAATTTATCCAAAGTCCTTGCTAGGTGTGAGAAAACTAATCTGGTGTTGAGTTGGGAAAAGAGCCATTTTATGGTTACGGAAGGTATCGTTCTCGGCCACGTCATTTCAAGTCGGGGGATTGAGGTAGATAAAGCTAAGTTAGAGCTTATTTCTAAACTTCCGCCTCCTTCGTCGGTGCGTCAAATTCGGTCATTCCTGGGCCACGCAGGGTTCTATCGAAGGTTTATTAAGGATTTCAGTAAAATCTCCCGACCATTATGTGCTCTATTGGTTAAAGATGTTCCATTTGTGTTCGATCAATCTTGTCTTCATGCTTTTCATGTCCTGCGTGATTCACTCTCTTCAGCACCGATTGTCCATTGTCCTGATTATAATCATCCCTTTGAAATCATGTGTGACGCATCCGATCACGCAGTAGGTGCTGTGTTGGGACAAACTATTGATAAACTACCTCGTGTCATCTACTATGCTAGTAAGACGTTGAATGAAGCTCAGGTGAATTACACGACTACTGAGAAAGAGTTACTGGCTGTGATTTTTTCCTTAGAAAAGTTTCGGTCATATCTTCTTGAATCCAAAGTCATAATTTTTACCGATCATTCAGCCCTTAGGTATCTTGTTTCCAAGAAAGAGCTTAAACCTCGATTAATTCGTTGGATTTTGCTTCTCCAAGAGTTCGATCTGGAATTACGAGATAAAAAAGGAGCTTTAAACGTGGTAGCCGATCACCTGTCACGTCTTCCTGTCGATGTCATTAATGATTCATCCCCGATCGATGATACCTTCCCTGATGAATATTTATTGACTGTTGATCAAGCCCCAAAACCGTGGTTTGCACACATCGTAAATTATCTTGTTTCTGGATTCACTCCTGCTCATTGGAATAAACTAGATCGAGATAAGTTCTTTTTGAAAGTTAAATCCTATGTGTGGAATGATCCTATCCTTTTTAAACACTGTCCGGATCAGATTATGAGATGTTGTGTACCTGAATCTGAAATAATCTCCATTCTTACTTCATGCCACTCTCATGCATGTGGAGGACACTTTTTAGGCCGTCGAACCGCAGCCAAGATTTTTCAATCTGGTTTCTATTGGCCCTCGATTTTTCGTGATGCTCACAGTTTTTCAAAAGCATGTGTGCGGTGTCAACAATTAGGGAGTATTTCGCATCGAAACGAAATGCCTCAAAATCCGATTATTGAATGTGAAGTATTTGATGTTTGGGGTATTGATTTTATGGGCCCGTTTGCTCCTTCAAATGGCTACATCTACATTTTATTAGCCGTTGACTATGTTTCGAAATGGATTGAAGCCATAGCGAATAAGACCAATGATCACCGAGTTGTTGTTAAATTTCTTCATTCTAACATTTTCTCTCGGTTTGGTCATCCTCGAGCTATGATAAGTGATGGCGGTTCACACTTTATGAATCGATATTTCCGTCACACTCTCGATAAGTATAATATTTCCCATAAGGTGGCCACACCATATCACCCTCAGACAAGTGGGCAGGTAGAGGTATCTAATAGGGAGATCAAACGCATCCTGGAGAAAGTCGTGCGGTTGGATAGAAAGGACTGGTCTATGCGCTTGAATGAAGCACTATGGGCATATAGAACGGCATTTAAAACACCCATAGGGATGTCCCCGTATCGGATGGTCTACGGTAAGCATTGCCGCTTACCAGTGAATCTCATGGATAGAGTGTGGTTAACTATTAAAGAGGTTAATTGGTTACCTACGGGTCAGCGCGCTCGCCTACTGCAACTCAATGAGTTGGAGGAAATACGTAATGACGCCTATGATAACGCTCTTATCTATAAAGCTCGAACTAAGGCATACCATGATCGGTTCATTCATCAAAGAACTTTTAATGTGGGAGATAGGGTGTGGTTATTTAACGCTAGGTTGCGGCTTTTCCCAGGGAAATTGAAATCTAGATGGACTGGTCCATTCGAAGTCACTAAAGTTTTTCCCCATGGGGCTATTGAACTCCGTAATCCTAACTCTGATTCCACCTTCAAAGTGAATGGCCAAAGGTTAAAAAAATACATAGAAAATCCTCTGACCTTAGAAGCCACACAGAGGTTGCATGAACCACTTTCTGAGTAATTGTGCTTTCATGTCGTCGAGCTCGAGACGTTAAACCAAGCGCTTGATGGGAGGCAACCCATCCGTTGTGTGTGTTCTGTTGTTTTGGTCTTTCATGTTTTCTTTGCATGCTTTCGTATTTTTCTGCTTAGTGCGTTGTTGATTGTGATTGTCTGATAATTCTGTCATCAATGTCTGTGACTGTTCGTGTTAATGGTGAATCAGGGGATGTCTGTACTTGAATTCTTTTGGCCTGGAGAGGTCTATATTTTTACAGGTCGTCGCGGCTTCATTTTTAAGTTTTCTGGTGGATTTTCTCGTATTTTGGTCCGACCGATCGATCGAGCTATAGAAGGACCGATCGATCCTTCTCTGCATATAGCATCGCTTCTCTTCGTTCCGGAGTTCGATCGATCCGCCCCATGGCGGCCGATCGATCCAACTTGCGGCTTTATCTTGGCAGAACATATTGTTTTTGCCTAACAAGCATTCGATCGATCGGCTCTTCGCTCCAGCTTGTCTTTCCTCTTGGCTCTAGATGGATCGATCGGGGCTTGAGGGCGCGATCGGTCCGTCTTGTGCATTTAATCCTGACAGAACGTAGTGTTCTTGACACTACATCTATCGATCGATCCGTCCTTCGCTCCAGCATTTTTGAGAAAACTAAGTGTGCGAGTTCGATCGATCCATCCTAGCGGGTTCGATCGATCCGACTAGGTATTTATTGGTGACAGAGCGTGGTGTTTTTGGCCATACACCGTGCGGTCGATCCGTCCATCGGTCGCGCTCTTTGAGTCGGTCCGATCGATCGGGCACACCAAGTTCGATCGATCGGGCGCCTTGAGTAGCTATTGATCATCGGTGCCCACTTGATGCAGCCACGTGGCGTTCGATCGATCCATCCTCACTAGGCCGATCGATCCGGCTGGTTCTTTGAGATAACTTCCGATCTTCCGCGCCTCTGCTTCGCCGTCTCCAACTCGGACTCCATTCCGAGTTAATCCATACCTCTTAGCCGCCTATTTATTCCCCTCCTTACCTCAACTACGAGACCTAGCGAACTACATAAGTCGTTTCGTGGTTGCCGGAGTTCCTCCCATCATCGGCGTCCAGCTAAGGCGAACGCCGTCGTCCCAGCTTCCGGTGTGTCCTTCCAGGCGATTGCAACTTTCCGGTAAGAGTCCAACGCGTCCTTTTCATCGCTCCCATGCCAGCGTGATAATTCCTTGTGTGTGTGTCCTCTTCATCTCTTCCTTGCATGCGAACCCATGGTTTGTGCCATGGTTTCCGACCAACGTCGCCGGCCTCCATCCTCGACGGCCGTCGCCTTCCTCTCGTTGTGTTCGGATTTTTTTTTTCACCTTCCATTATGCATGCTTGTCTTCGCTGTTCTCTTCACCAGTTACCACAGCTCTTCATCTCTTTCCTTCCTCTGTTCCATCCTGTTTCTGTTCTTCCCTCACCCATGTTGGATTGATCGGCGCCTGCAAGTTCGATCGATCCAACATAGTCCACTTCTTCTTCGTCGCTTCTCTTACCAATTATCTCGGATGCAGGGTCAGCTTCAATGTCTACTTCCAGCTACGAGTCGTCAGGGCCCGAGTTTGAGCCAGGTTCTCCGGTATCTCAAGCTTCAATGTTTTCATCTGATGATGAACTTGCCGACTCAGCCGACTCGAGCCGGCCTCCGTCGCCACCGGTAGTCTACTGTTATCATCCTTGGGATGTCCCCATCCCTATTTATCCTGCCGGTTCGGTTATCGACCATCCTGTCGGTGTTGAGTTTTTTGGGCCATTCCCGGATCCTGATCTCTTTGCCTGTCTTGTTTATGCTATTCAGCACGACCCTGGTCTCGAGGATCCGTGGGTCGCTTTCCGATTGCCCGACGGGTCCTCTGTTGTGGTGCCTTCACGATCTCTGATTGATCCGGGGCTTCTATCGCCAGCACTTTCACCCCCAGGATCCCCGTATGCCTCGGATGACCCTGATCGTCCCCTGTTCCGGCAGTCGAGCGAGAGTGATTCTGACGAGGACGAAGACGACGAGGACGAGGATGAGGACGACTCCGACGAGGACTCCGACGAGGATGACGATGAAGACATGGACAACGATGATTAGACTTTAGGACTTTCATATTCTACTTTCTAGGACTCCTGCTTGATGTCTGTCTAGATTGAGTTTGTTACTTGCCAGTTTATTTTTGCACTTTGGTTTTTATTTTGTTCTTCGTAGCATTGTTTTGTTCGTTCCCCAATGCCATTGGATTTGGGTTGCTTGGATTTATTGTGTTGATCTGGTGTGAGGCACCACGCTTGCTGTGCATGTTTTGGGTGTTCAAGGAGTTGGATCGATCGGGTTTCTTGGACCGATCGATTCCCCTCCCTTAAGGTGTGTATTGTGGCGCTTGGGCTGGGTAACGAGTGGAGTTCGATCGATCCAACGCCCAGGGCTGGATCGATCGAAGTCGTGAGGCTTGGGGGTTATAAGGGGAGTCCGAGCGATCCTAGGGCTTATCCCCTTTGATCGCTCCACCTTTCTTTTTCTTCCTCCCCGTTCCTTTTGGGTTCCGCCGCTCCGCAATCCTCCTCCCGGCCGATCGTCGGTCTTCCCTCCGGCAAGACCTCCTCACCATCATCCTCCACCGCCCCACATTCCATTCCTCCGGCCTCCTTGCCCACTCACGACCTCTCCATTTCGTCCAAACCCACTCCGCTTCTCCACCTCAGGTTCCGTGTGCTCCGTTGATCATCGCCGGCGCCGTTCTTCATCTTCATCCCTACCATGGTACGCGCGAAGAACGTCACCAAGAAGGGTGTCGGCGGAAAAGGGAAAGCGGCCGCCGCTTCTTCTTCCACCCCTCCGGCCCGACGGCTGCCATTAACTATGGCGTCGTCAATGTCTTCTCCAGCCACATCCGCTTCTTCCCCGGCGTCGTCCTCTTCCCCACCTCCGCCAAGGCCGATCCGAGCCTCGCGAGCTCCACCACCTTCTTCGACGGCCGTCACTGCGTCGTCCGGCAAGAGGAAGGCTGCAGCGGTGGCTACTTCTTCCCAACAAGTGCAGCGACCAAGGAAGCGCAAGAAATCCCACCCATCGACTGCCCCGACAGACGTCCGCGGCCTTCATCCTCGCTGGCAGTGCGAGCTCAACCTTGAGTACGCCTTCGACGTCGAGTTTTTCCGTACGGTCGAGCACGCCAAAGATTCCGTTGCGACCCTTGAGCGCCGGGGTCTCCTACCTGTGTGCACGCCCAGCTCTACTGTCTATCCGCGGTTGGTGTGCATGTTTTATCAGAACATGCAGCCTATTCCTTTTGGGGACGAGCGTGACAAGGATACATCCCACCGGTACCAGTCCCGTGGGTTCACTTCCATGATCGACGGAGTAGAGGTCACTTTGAATCTCCGGGCGGTTTGCGATGCCTTGTCAATTCCCAAGCGCTGCCGCGACCTCCACCGAGCGACGCCTGATGAGTATTACGCCCAGGAGTTCGACGCTTACATGTTTCTTCGGCCGAACCGTTATCCCTCCGACACCTTTTCTCGCGCTGAGCTGCCGCCGCACATGTGGCTGATTGACGATGTCCTGCGACGTAATGTTTTTCAGATGGGGCATGCTCAGTATCGGACCGGCGACTGGCTCCGCATGCTCTGGCTGTTGGCCAAGGACTGGGCGATGAGTATTCCGCAGATGATCTTGGAGGACATCGACCAGTTCTATCGGATGACGGTGCTGGATATGCGGCCGAGTTATAACGATGCCGCCTGCCCACATCCTCGGCTTATCTCCAAGATTCTACACCGCCAGGAGTGCGTTCCAGAGGGGGAGCAGACCGTGTCGATGGATGCCCTTCTGGCGGCACGGTTTCGTTCCGCCACCTGGAGCAAGGTCCTTAGTCACATGAGGAGGGCGGGTGTCTTGCTCAGTCAGCCGTGGCCCAGCCGATCCCACCATGCACCAGAGTACGGGCCAGTCGACCATCCTACGTTGGGCGAGATGTACCGAGAGTTCCACGGCGAGTTGGCACGGTTACACCAGCGTTTGGACGCTGTCGACGCGAGAGATGCGGCCTTCCGAGCAGACCTGTCGTACATTCGGGCGCGTCTTGACGACCTTCACCCACCTGCGCCGGTTCTTACTATCGTACCTTATTGTCCGCCACCTGTCACTGAGGCACCACCTCGGCCTTGAGCCTCGTTCATAGATGCTTGCTTACTTTACCTGTATATCTTTTAGGTTTCTTGCGTCTATGGCCGTGTGCTGGCCAGTTTTGATGTGACTTGTGTAGTGGATGGACTCATTTTTGTACTTGCTTGGCATGCAATATACATAGTTTTTGGATTTTGGGGGGGTGTCTTCGGGGACCAAAGGGAAGCTGCTTGTGCTGGTCTACTGTGTGTATGTGGATGAATGTGGTTGCTTTGTGTGTCTTGCAGATGGAAGCTCAGGATTGTAGTTTTTCAATTTCTATCATTGTGATGAATGATTGTACAGCCCATGGGCTTCTTGCATAAATAGAGGAAATGCTGCCGAATTTTTCTCCAATTTCCATGCCTATTCCTTATATTCCATTAATGCATCACGGGGTATTCCTTCTTTATTTTTACAGGGCATCTATGCGGTCGCATGCACACCTGGGAGCCATCACTATTTTCTTGGTTTTCACACCTAACCTTGATCTGCAATTTTGTTGTCTTTTTATCATCAAGGTTACTTCTTCGTATGAACTATCTCAGGTTATCTCTACCCTATATTCTTTGGGTTATTTTTATGACTTAGTGTAATTGGGGACAATTACATTTAAGTTGGGGGGTAGAATTCTAGGAATTCATGTTTATTTATTTCATGATAACCAACTATTATACGTCCCTGAGATCATGTCAGAAGAACGAAATGAAGAGACTCATTTATAAAGATGCTTGATTTAGAAATTTATCCTATGAATTGTTCAGAAATTCAAATGTCATGTAAAATTCAGTAAATTTAACTATGCATGGCATGAGTTCTGTACTTTAACACTTTTACCATGGTTTAGGGATGACTTGACAAATCTTACTGCACTTGAGCACGTTTACATGTGGATGAGTTGAAATTAGATTCTGAACCTGATACTAGGATGGATTTATGATTCTAGACTTGACACAGAAAATACATGAACACATGCAATTATCTGCGTTAAAAAAAAAAAGAAAAAAAAAAGAAAAAAAAAGAAAAAAAAAAAGAAAAAAAAAAGAAAAAAAAAGAAGAAGAAATAAGAAAAAGAAGAAGGAAGGATTTTCAACTTAGTAACCGGGCAGTGTGCCTAGCCAGCATGGTGTTCGCGTAAAAAGGTTGAATTTTCTTTAATGAAAAAAAATAAGAATAAGCGAATGACTAGTTATGATTTGTAGCCTTCATGATTTGAGCATTAGAGTCTGAAGAGTGTTCTACACTTAGTGCCCTAAAGCCGTCTGGTTTGGGAGTCACTGGCTTGAACCTCATTACATGGACCATGAAGAAAGCTTAAGAAATCATAACATTGCACATGTCATTGAAAAAATAAAAAGAAAAAAAAACACAGATATTGCTATGTGATAAGTGGAAGATATGTGCTTGGATAGGGTTGTGATCTTGAATAGTTGAAGTGCTTAGATATAATTGATGCTCTGAAGCATGTGTAAACTCAAATTCACACACAAGAGAGTCAAAGTATTTTTGAACCATGATTAAATATGTTGAAGTGCTGGAAGTGTGTTCTGAATTGTTCTCATTTACTTTATGTTTATATGACTATGAATTAAAGAATATATTCATGGATATTTGTTCTGTTTGATGCATTGGAATTAATGAGAATCTTAATGGAGTTCTGATGACATGCTTCAAGGGGATGTATAGATGTTTGTGGGTATCATCGCTGGAAATCCTCAGGAGACTATAACTCCTCCACTGGGGTCACCCAGGGGTTTAAAGGCTTGTTGCACATGCTAAGTGCAATCGTGAGACCTACGAAAGTGGCTAGTTAGATTTACTGCTTTACTTTTAAATTTTGTTTGCTTTGCTCGAGGACTAGCAAAGATCAAGTTGGGGGGTGTGATAAGACTTGAAAAGTGCACAAAACACCCTTGTAATTTGGCTTTGTTGGGCCCTGAGCAATGCTGGACTGACTACTTTTATTCCGTTTCAGGCATAACAGGTCCTTCCACGAGTTAGATCAACTCTGGAGTTAAAACAATCTATTTCGGCGTTTTTGGGCAAGCCAGATCGATCGAGCTCTACAGGCTCGATCGATCCAACTCAACCAGCAAGGGATGTAGCTTAACAATGGTGATCCGATCGATCGGTCAAGTCAAGCCCGATCGATCCAGCTCGGGAGTTACCAGGAATAAGGCGTAGGATCGATCGAACTCCAAGAGTTGGATCGATCCAGCTCGGGCGTTGCGCAATATGAAGGGAGTTAAGGACTCCGATCGATCGAACTCCAAGAGTTGGATCGATCGGACGCGGCCAGAAGCAAAGATCGACGGCTCTGATCTAATCCGTGGGAGGTTGTCTCTTGGGCTATAAGTAGTCATTGTTTAGGGATTTTAGGGGGGGCTTTTTCCAGACGTTTTTTGGAGGGAGTTTACCTATCTTCTCTACATCTTTTCTTTGGCGATTCTTCGGAGGAGATCCATGGTGGGAGGAGATCATCAACTTCTACCGATGGATTATCCCCTGAAGATGAGTAGCTAAAACCCTAGCCATGGGATTCTTATGATGTCACTAGGGTTTTTACTATGGATTTCTCAGATTTAGGGTTTGTATACACGATTAATTGGTTTTATGGATTGATTATATTTTCCTATATCTTGGTGTCGATTTCTTGCTGGATGTTGGATCGTTCTTACTTGCACTTGATTCTAGAGCTTGTGTATGTTAGGGCGTGGATTGGATTCATCCAAATAAGAGGATCATGCTAGTACCATGATTTCTCGGATGGAATTTTATTCGTGATTAGGGATTGTATAGTGCTAGTCCCACTATAGTAGTGCTAGTCCCACTACGTTCCATCCCTAATTCTTCATGCATCTTATCTTTGTAGTTTCGGCCATCGAGATGCGAAGTCATCTCGACATTACACCTAAATCCATATCTTTGGCTTTGCTTGCGATGAACTCATCTGAGTAAGAGGGTTCACTAGCAGTGAACGTAACTAATCATTCGGTCACTGATATTTCGTTAATTGTTCTTGCCTACAAGGAATCCTAAACAGAACTTGTCGAGTGATAAGGAGAATTAGCCATTCCTTTATCAACTATTAGAAAGCCATTTATCGTGTCTGCATGCCCTGATCTTTGGAAAACCTGGTAGAATCTTAGTTACTGATTAAGAATCCTATGGTCCTTTCTCTCATATTCTTCAATCCTTTAGTATAAGTTTAGTTTAATTTCAATTCTAAATCTTTTCTCAACTTATTAGTAGGAGGTTTACTAAGTATTTGATTTAAATCCCTGAAATCCCTGTGGACTCGACTCGGACTCTCCACTATCTACTAATTCTTAGTAGTTAAAGTAGAGCACCGGAATATATTGTAATTTTGGTCAGCCTTGTTAAGCCACGACACTTTCAAGTCGTATCATTCACGTTGGGTGTTTAAAACTAAGCTCAATGCTGATGGCTCTTTACAACGGCTCAAAGCTCGATTGGTCGCAAAAGGATATCATCAAATCGACGGAATTGATTTCTCCGAGACATTTTCACCTGTTATCAAACCAGGAACTATAAGATTAGTTCTCTCAATTGCTGTTGTTCGTAGATGGAGCATTCGGCAGTTAGATGTAAAGAATGCATTCCTTCATGGTGTGTTATCCGAACAAGTTTTCATGGAGCAACCTCCTGGCTTTCAGAGTCCTGAACACCCTGACCATGTTTGCTTGTTGCATAAAGCCATCTATGGACTAAAGCAAGCTCCTCGAGCTTGGTTCGATCGCTTTAGTTCCTTTCTACTTGAAACTGGTTTTTTCTGCAGTTTTGCTGATCCTAGTTTATTTATCCTTCACTCGGCGGCAGGCACCTTAATCCTACTTTTGTACGTGGATGATATAATTCTCACAGGTTCATCCGATGACCTCCTCAATAAGTTTATTGCCACTCTAAATTCAGAATTTGCCATGAAAGACCTCGGCGCTCTCCATTATTTTTTGGGGTTGCAAGTTACTCATGTCGATGATGGTATTATACTTCATCAAGCTAAGTATGCTGTCGACTTGTTAGAACGTGATTCTATGCATGAGTCTAAACCAATTTCTACTCCTATGCCTCAAAAGTTTAAGACAGAGGACAACTCTACTCCATACAGAGACCCACCACACTATCGTTCATTAGTTGGTGCATTGCAATATCTAACTCTCACTAGACCTGATATATCATTCAGCGTCAATTATGTATCTCAGTTTATGCAAGCTCCAACGGATGGTCACTTTACGATGGTGAGAAGGATTTTGAGATATATTAAAGGTACCATCAATTTGGGTCTTCATATTCAGGCATCTAGCACGCTAGACTTATATGCCTTCTCAGACGCTGATTGGGCCGGCTGTTCTTTAACTCGACGATCAACTACTGGGTTTTGCACGTACCTCGGGAGTAATCTTATTTCCTGGTGTGCCAAAAAGCAGCCAACTGTTTCTCGGTCTAGCACTGAGGCTGAATATCGAGCAATGGCTCAAACTACAGCTGAATTAACTTGGTTGTCATTTTTACTTCGTGATCTTCATATCCCCTTACCTAATGCTCCTGTTCTTTTCTGTGACAATCTGAGCTCATTATATATGACTGTCAATCCAGTTTTTCACGCTCGCAGCAAGCATATTGAGTTGGACTATCATTATGTTCGAGAGCGTGTATCTCTTGGGCTATTGGTTACTCGTCATGTGCCAACATCATCCCAGATTGCTGATGTATTCACAAAGCCTCAGGCTCATCTTGATTTGGAAGGCTTACGACACAAACTATGCCTGACAGCCATGCATAGTTTGAGGGGGGATATTAGCTGTATAAAATCAATTCAAAATTCAAAAGATCCAAACGACCAGCACAATTCCAGCTCATTACAATAATAGTGCTGATTGCTTGGCTAGTTTCCTGCAATGCTTTTATTTATTTCCTTGTAAAATCTTTCTTTGTATATCTCAATCATGGTAATAAATATATCTGACACCCACAATTACAAGTGTGGTGAGATTTCAATATCCATCGAGTTCTCTTCTTCTTCTTCTCCCTCGGCCAAACGAGGGCTAAGGCGACGAGCTAATGTGAATGCAATCACTCGTACTATATTTTAAAGTCCATCTGGTTACTACATGAGGCGTTGTCGCATCAAGTGCATCATGTGATATGGATTCTGCACAAAATGCATGTGGGTCTAATGTAGACCTTCGAGAAATAGTGTTTTACAATTCTCGTTCATGGAATCCAGGCTCGACTCCATACAAAGTCTTGATTTACTATTCTCGTTCATTGTCGGTACTTTGGAAAGTGGAATATTTGCCTGCACGCCTGCTCCTGCCTTTTTTTGAATTGAATATAAAAAACACCACGTGCCAACCTCCTATTATATTCATAAGAAAACTCCTATATATTATTGCAAACTCTATTTAATATTATATTGTTAATCAAATAGTTAAATCCGAGTTATGTTACTTCATTGCCTATTTGACTTAAAACTAAGCTGTTGAGAGTAGATATTAACCCTATAGTCCTAACAATATCATATTTTGGTGAAAATATAAAGGTTGTTTCAAAAATGTTTTTACGTCCTATTAACCGTGTTAATTATAATGAGAAAACTATTCAATGACTTAAACACCATTTTTAAGTTGATGCGATCTAGGTTGGATGCCCTTCTTCCACCCCCCTTTCTGTCTTTGTTTTTTGCTTCCTTCCCTTCTTTGTTTTTTTCCTTTAGACTTCAGGCTTATTTTATATATAAAAAAAAAGAGAGAGCAAGACTTAAACACCATTTTCAAGTTCTGCTGTCATCATTTAGTTTAGATCATGATCAAAGCTGTTAATCGGGTCAAAGCATATTCTTAAAATAATAGTTATATTTTCAAGAGAAAATATGATGTTATGAGATACCTAAAGTGCAAATACTTCATGGTGCTAGTCGGACTTTGTTTGGTCAGGCAATGAGGGGCTCTTGGTCCTACATGATATTATGTAATTGTTTTTAATCTTTATCTTTTGGCTTGTCTTTTCAAAAAAAAAAAAAAAAATAGGTAAAGTAAAATGTGATATTTGAAATATGATATTATCCCCCAAAAATAGACATGTGATTCATTGTCTTCTCCAGAGGAACTTTCCATAGTTGAATACATGTTTCAACGTTCCTTAGTTTTTTTAATAAATATCACCCATCACCCAATATTGGAACACACTTGTCAAAGTCCTATCTAATTTTTTAAAACCCATACCTACTACCACAAAAATAAAAGGGCAAAAAAAAGAACAAAAAAAAGGAGAACAAAAACCAACTTACTACATTATTGCACAAGCTGTATATAAGAATTTTAGAATAAATGCTGAGCTGCTTAATTAACATACCTCCAACGGAACTGTCCTGCTGACGACCGCCGGGAGTCATCGCCGGTGACGGAGGCCCCGCTATTAATGCAGACACATCTGAGGTGTTATAAAACAGATATATGTCGTACCGGAGATAACAGTTTTCTCCCAAGAACAAAAAAAAAAAAGAAAAACCAACTTACTACATTATTGCACAAGCTGTATATAGGAATTTTAGAATAAATGCTGAGCTGCTTAATTAACATACCTCCAACGGAACTGTTCTGCAGACCACCGCCGGCAGTCGTCGCCGGAGGCGCCGCTGTTAATGCAGACACACCCGAGGTGTTATAAAACGGATATATCTCGTACCGGAGAAAACAGTTTTCTCCCAAGAATTGGGCTCCTTCCTTTCTTCCTCCGCAGCAACTCCTTATAAACAGTACGAAAGCCTGGAGACACCCATAACAGCTGTCCGGCGTCAAGTCCGGCGTGCACTGCACCAACCCATAGATCTTCGTGTAGCTATCCGCAGGCCCGGCGGCGAATTTCCGGGCCGACCGGGCCGCCGCCGTCGTGAGGTTATCCATTAGCTTTCCCAAAACATCATCGAAGCTCGTAACATCCGGCACGTTGTTAGGGTTCCACAACTGATATTTAACACGCGTATCGGCTACGTCGAAGAAGCTCTGGTCGCAGTAGTGAAGGATGCAGTGGTCGTACCAAAGGAAGGCGCTCATTCCTAGCGGGCAGACGGTGGGGAGGTCGGCGAGGGCGGTGGAGAGGCAGCTCTGGCACTCGTCGGAGGAGACGTCCCCTCGGCACCAGGTGAGGCCGTAGACGGTGTCAGGGGACTGGCCGATGGTGGTGTTGGAGAAGCCGGTGGGTGGGGTGGCGGAGGAGAGGGAGGAGAGGAGGCGGTTGAGGTTGGATTGGAAGGCGCTGCCGGTGTTGTAGCTGGCGTCGGTGGAGCAGACGTTGTACATAGGTTGGCCGGCAGTGATGGGTGTCTGAGAGAGAAGGAGGAGGAGAAGTAGAGAAGAAAGGGAGATGATCGAGAGGAGAGAAGACATTGCTATTGCTGCCTGCTGCCTGCCTGTCTCTTGATTCTTGTTGCTCAAATTCATTTTTAAAGAGACAATGGCGCAGGGTAAACATGAAACCTCTCGTCGGGGTAGACAATTGACCTCTTTATGGGAGAGACAATCAGATTTCTCAAAGATGAGAAAACAATCCTAATTTTTATTCATCCAAAAAAAGTGACCATTACAAACCCTAAAACCTCCTTTTATATGTTAAGGAGAGACCAACTCACACATGGACTCAAACAAGACTTAACTCAATCCCAAAAACTAAACCCGGAATTAAGGATAAAAAAACCGACTAGAAATAGGAAACCAACTAAAAATAGAAAGACTGATAACAGGCCTAAAAAGGAAAGTTTTACACAAAAACGGAAATTTAGGGCATAAGGAAAAGGAATCTGGCGATTTGAAGGCCCAGGTCTTGAAGAGATCTTCGATCTCCGATGAATCACGTCAAGCTCATTAAGCCGGTCAAAACGGCTGGTCGCACACCCCGATCAGACATCGGGGTCGAAACTTATGCCCATCCAACGGTCACGGTTGCAAGGAGATCTGAGTCGGACAAATGGAGTCCGAACGCGACCGGATCGCCTAAGAAGCCTCTCAGGGTCGGTCTCAGCCAGGTCTGGATCTAGACTTGGTCCTGCATCATCCTCCCCAGGTTGGAAAGGACTCGTCCTCGAGTCTGACTTGAATCGAACCCCCCTGTATGGAACCAAATGATTCACGTTGAAGATATCAGAAATCTGCAAGTGGTGTGGAAGCCGAACTCGATAGGCATTATCATTAAATTTCTGACGGACTTCACACAGTCCGATCTTCCTATCTCCCAGCTTGGAATATTCTCCTGCTGGCAACCTCTCCATAGTCAACACGACCCACACTTCATCCCCGATGTCGAAGGTGACGTGGCGCTGATGCCGATTCACAGCACATTTATACCTGGCATTGGTGAGTTCCAGTTGAGACTTGACCTGATCCTGGACGGTGTGGAGGTGCTCAATCATGTCTTCAGCTCGCAGGTTTGGTCGACCGAGCTTGGGAATCGGAACCAAATCCAAGACACCCATGAGATTGGACCCATAAATTATTTCAAAAGGACTCAAGCCATATTCGACAATAAAATCGCTATCTCGGGGTGAGATGTTTGCCCATTTTATTGTGATCAAAAATCGATTTACATGTGGTGGGGAGATTGTGAGAACAACACTCCTGAGTTTTCTGTATCATCACAAGCTGCATATCTCTTTCTCTTTGGACATGCATACTCATGATAAGACTGGCAACTCATCATTTACATCCCCGTAGAGAAGACCCCTGATTAAGGATCCGAAACTTAAAATCCTATTACATCATCTAAAAAGAGAAAGGAAGAAGTAGAGGGGTATTGGGTGGAGGCGAAGCCTAGCCTCCAACCCTCACCCTTGTTGTTGATATCGATCTCCCTTGGTCTTCCTTCTTAGTCTCCTGGGAGTTGTTGCAGGTCTTCAAAATTGATAAAGGCTCGGTTGGGGGATCCCCAAGAGCTGAAGAATTTGTTGTAGGACCTCGTCGATTTGATGAAGGACTTGCTCTAGGAGTTGGTGGTGAGCTTGCTATGGATCCTTCAGGAGCTGCTGGAGGACTTGGTGTCGGATCCTTGGAAGTTAATGAAGGAGCTGCTTTAAGATCTCCAAAAGTTGGTGAAGGATTTCCAGAGTTGAAGAAACTTCAAGAATCAATAGCCAACTTCCGCGAGTGAATCTGGATCCACCCGGGTCTCGTTATTTCTTGAAGAACTTCAAGAATCAATAGCCACTCCCCAATGGGTGGATTGAAGTTCACGTGGGTTGTGCTATCTCTTGAAGAACTTTCAAGAACACGAAGAACGCGAAGAACAAATTTTAGATTTTCAGACCTCAGTCTCTTCTCTTTCAGAGTGTGGCTTTGCTCTCAAATGCCTTTAGCTCCCTGGGTCCTTTGCCTTCACCCCCTCCCCCTCTATTTATAGGTGTTTAGGAGAGGTTTAGGTGGGATTTCCGAATTTTGAAAGGTTGTTGCGTGAGAAGCATCTCACGGCTGAGATATGCATGCATGCATGCATCTCACGGCCAAGAAGGGATTGAATTTGTTGAGGAGCTTTATGTTGTTCCCATGGAACTCCTATCCTAAGCTAAACCCCAATGAAACCGGAAATGCTATTGGCTTGAGAAGCATCTCTCGGCTGAGAGAGTCACGTGTGCGTAGGAGAGGGCTGAGGGGAGATCCAATTTGTTGGAATGTATGGATGTTGCCCCCTCGGCATTTTTTGTTAACCTACACCCTACCTTATGTTGCTCCCTTGGAACTCTTCCTTAAGCTAAACCCTACTCAAGTCTCCAATTATATGATGCCATGTCACATCTTATAACGCTGATGGAAGGCTTGGACGTAGGTACGCACACTTTTATTTAGATTGGCTGATTTTAGATTTGAATTTTAGTTTGGAGAGTTGAGATTTGGGTGGTTAAGAGGGTAGGATTTAGGCAGTTTAGATTTAGGGTTAGACATATCAAATATATTTGAATTTGAATTTGAATCATAAATTTGGATACTTGTTCGAATTTTAAATATTTTTTTAAATGTTCAAATATTTGAACATGTCGTAGACAATTTACCCTAATGCCCTTGGGCAAGGGTAAATTACCAGAATACCCTTTTTATCAGTCATATATGTTTTTGGACCAAAATACCCTCAAAGCAGGTAGAGGTGCCTTTACATATATTTTGGACCATTATACCCCTAGAGGTTTAAAATGACCAAAATACCCTCGGCCCCCATAGCTTGTGTAGGATGCCATCAAAGTTTTAAGAAGGCTGATTTGAAGATAAAATTACCAAAATACCCTTTTGGCACTTTGGTTGGCGTAGAGTCCTCATATGTTTTGGACAATATTACTCCTAAAGTAGATGATACTTTAAAGGGCAGGGGACATATTTTGTCCTGTGTACGTGAAAAATGTGCATTTAGAGTAAATGACTAAAATACCTCCTGAGGGGCTAAATGACCAAAATGCCCTTTTTCATGTTTTGGTTTGTATAGGATGCCTTCAAAACTATCATGAACTATTTTGGAATGTTGTAATTGGGTCAAGCCTATATTTGGCTAAAATGACCAAAATACCCCTCGAAGGTAAAACTTACCGAAATGTCTTTTATGCTTTCGGTTTACATAAGATGTTATAAAAACCATACGGGGATATTTTTTTAGATATTGTAGGAATCCTGAACACGTATTTTAGTCAAAATTCCCAAAATACCCCTGGTGGGCAAAATTACCAAAATGCCCCCGAGTCTATTTAGCTTTTGTAGGATGCCGTAAAAGCTATATAGGGTTATGATGGGATATTTTAGAGAGTCCAGGTATGTATCTTTCCCTGAATTCGTAAAATACCCTCGGGCGGGTAAAATTACCAAAACGCCCTTTGTTCTCCCGATTTGTGTAGGATACCATCAAAACCGTGGAGAATCGCATATAGAGCAGTGTATGTGTGCTCTATGAGCATTTGGGTCTGTTTGCTTGGTGATGTGTCTTTGAGGAGTGTTTAAGACGAGTAGGGGTAATTTTGTGAATACTCTGAAATTTGACCTTAGTCAAAATTGGTGTCTACAAGCCAGTCGAACGATTTTTGGACGGATTGAAGGCAAATTCGGCTTGGCTCAAAGCTACATCCCACATCTTCAGTTGGTTTCCTGCGAGGCCCCTTAGGAGGTTGCCAAGGCTTCTGTTGACAACTTCGATCTGACCATCAGTTTGGGGATGATAAGCACTACTGAAGTTTAACTTGGTTCCCAGCTTTTGCCATAGGCACTTCCAGAAATTACTCATGAACTTGGTGTCGCGGTCAGAGGTAATAGATCTGGGATTCCCATGTACCACTTTGAAATATAGGTGAACGATCCACGCGACATCCATCGTCTTCCGACAAGCGAAAAAGTGAGCCATCTTAGAAAATCGATCAACGACTACAAAGATTGAATCCATACCGCGAGCTATACGAGGCAGTCCAAGTATGAAGTCCATGCTAATGTTGATCCACTGCGCATCAGGAACATGAAGTGGCGTGTAGAGTCCCGTGTTAGTAGCTGATCCCCGGGATAGTTGGCAGATATGGCATTGCTCCACGTATCTGGCTACATCCCTTGGCAACTTGGGCCAATAGTAATCTCGAGCTACAAGGGCCAGAGTCTTGTCTCACCCAAAATGACCCTCTCGGTGTAGCTCCTGCAGAATCCATCCTCGTAGAGAGCAATTAGGCACACAAAGACGTAGTTCCCGGAATAGGAAGCCAACTTGCAAGCTATAATCCATGCGTTGTCCGCCCCTGATGTCGTGCCCCGCCCCGCAGGGCGCACCCGGGCCGGGACCGCGAGGGGGAAGAACCTACAACTACAGCCTCAACTGGCGGAAACAGTTGAGACCACGGCCAGCTGGCGGAAACAGCTGCCAACAGGCACAAGCGGAAGCAAGCTACTACAACATCTATTAACAACTATTACAAAACGGTAATAATAGCGTTAAACAGAGTTTAGTACAACAAGCTACAAGGGATCAACAGTCCCCAAAAAGAAACTACAACACCCACCGGGGTCTCCGCGAAGGCGCAAACAAAACCATCCTGACCCTCAGGCATGGTCAGGATCCGGCGCACTGCCACGAGACGGCCGCGGGGGCAACACGGGAACAGAGCGGCCACCTGCACCTGCAACAAACACAGTCCAGGTAGGCATGAGCAACAGCTCAGCAGGGTCCTACTCTACCACCCTCGCTAAGAAGGCAAACCCAACGAACCAACCCTGAGGCCAAGTACTGAGGCTTGCCAAGGACCCCATAAATCCCGTCACTAACCCGAAGGATTCCTGTCCCAAGTACGCCCCTCCGACAACCACTGCTCAGGGGTGGGCAACTCCGACAATCCCTAACACAGGGTGGACATGACGCTACTGGTAGGACACCCTTCCCCAAGCGGGATCTCCACACTTGGCGGAACGACCGAGGTTAGGACTACCATCTCTCAGCACTCCAAGCCACGGAGCCAACAGGACCCCTAACTCCTGACCCAAGACTAAGCCTAGCCAGGGAGTCCATCGATCCCATCGATGTCCTCCCCCCCCCCAGGGTTCCTGTCCAACCTACGTCCCTCCGATAGCCACTATTCAAGGACTGGGCTACCTCCGACGGTCCTTGACACAGGGTGGACCGGACGATACTTGTAGGACACCCTTACCGGGGTAACGGCGTCAACCACTTAATCATTGACCACCGGAGTCCACGGGTCAACCCCACCCAGTCTAACCTAGCATGTCTAATGCTCAGGAAGCAAGGCAGGATATGAATAAGTAAAGCAGTAACAAACAGCATACCAAGGGCACACCTTCGGCCCATTTATACTAACCACCCCGAGAGACATCACCCTCTCGGTTCAACCACAAAGCTATAACATTCAAGCATGATTCATTACAGGATCAACCCAGAGGGTAAAAACCGTAAAAACCACATACATGCGAAGCCCCGCGGGCAAAACTCTTGAAAACCCTCTCTGCTGCTGAAGGATCGATCCTCACCAAGGGAAGGATCGATCATCCAAGCAACAGTGAGCTTCCCTCGCTGACGAGCCAAAGAAGATCGATCACTCCTCCCAAGAGGATCGATCATTCTCGGGACGAAGGGTAACCATGCTTACCCAGGCCCCATGATCGATCTCCTCCCATAAGAAGATCGATCATGTGCTGGGCGCAGCAAGCCCACACCAGAGGACCGATCCTTCCTCCCAGAAGGATCGATCACCCAAAGCTGGGTTCCGGCGTGCTTCCGGCCGGAGAACCGCCGGAAAACACAACCAAACCTCACCAAACTTGGTGGGTTGGTAGATCTGAGTACCACGAGGCTACTCATGGCCTCAAAATCGGAAACCAACATCTCCACAAGGAGATCTATCAAAAACAAAACCTGGATTTAAACCCTCAAAGCAAGCCGGAGTTTGGAGTCGGATCCCTACCTCCTCAGAGCAGCTTCGATCCACGAAGCCTAGCCAGGGATCTTCCTCGCCACAGGATCCCTCCCCTGACAGGGGAAGGGGGTAAGGCCGGGGAAAGCCGGAGAAACTGCGTGAAAGGCAAAGGAGGGGAGCAAAAGTCTCCCCTCCCCTGACAGGGGAAGCGACGGCCACCGCGGTGGCCGTCCTTCGAAAGCCACCGACAAAGACTTCCAGGCACAGGCATGATCGATCATCCTTGCATGCGGGATCGATCTTGCTAGCCACAGGATCGATCTCCACCCCCAGGTGATCGATCTTCTGAGCCCTGAAAGACAAAATTGGGCTGGGACACAGGCCCAAGTCCAGAACCCCCAACCTCGGGTCCACCTAACCTTTCTAACAACCACAAGCACCAAACAAGGTCTGTGTGTGCACACCCCGTGTGAAACGACCGCCAAGGCGCAATTTCCCAAATTGCCCTTGGGTCAAAAACAAGCCAAAGGGAAAAGAGGGGGCAGGTCCTCACACCTGACCTCATTATAAACGCTGCGAAAAGAGGGATCATCCGGATAGAGGTCCTTGAAGACCTCAAAACCCATGACTTGTGTCTTGTGTCTACAGTGTAGTCAGGAGGTTGGCGCGCCGGCTCAGTGCATCAGCAACCCGATTATGCATGCCCGCCAGGTGTTGGAGAGAGAAGGTGAACTCCTGCAGGTAGGCGACCCACTTTGCATGTCGCCGGTTGAGCTTTTGTTGACCATGGAGGAATTTGAGGGCCTCATGATCCGTGTGGAACACGAATTCATGTTGCACCAAGTAATGCCTCCAATGCTTCAGGGACTGCACAATAACATAGAATTCCATATCATAAGTGGAGTAGTTTTTTGTGGCACCTAATAATTTTTCGCTGAAATATGGTACTGGACGTCCCCCTTGGTTGAGCACACCGCCGATGCCGACTGCCGACACATCGCAGTTGACTTCGAAGACCTTCTCGAAATCTGGCAGTGCTAGAACCGGCGCTTCGGAGATCCTTTGCTTCACCATCTAGAAACTCTCTTCATCCTCTTTAGTCCATTGGAAATTCCGCCCCTTGAGACACTCGGTGATGGGGGCTGTAAATGAACTGAAGTTGTAGATGAATCGCCTGTAGAAGGAGGCCAACCCATGGAAGCTGCAAACATCATGTAAGCTCCGCGGCGAGGGCCAAGTTCGGATTGCCTCCACCTTGTCGGGATCTGCGCTAATACCACCTGAAGAGACAATATAACCAAGGAAACATACCCGGTCAGTTAGAAAGGTGCAGTTCTTATGGTTGGCGAACAACTGTTCTTGTCACAGTGCCTCGAGGACAGCTCTCAGATGCGTCAAGTGATCCACCTCAAAGGAACTATAGACCAAGATGTCGTCGAAGTAGACGACTACAAAATGGCCCATGAACGGTCTCAGGGTTTGGTGCATGAACTTCATGAACGTGCTGAGCGCGTTTGACAGGCTGAAAGGCATTACCATCCACTCGTATAATCCGTCCTGAGTCTTGAAAGCTGTCTTCCACTCATCCCCTGGCCATATGCGTATCTGGTAGTATCCACTCTTGAGATCTATCTTCGAAAACAGCTTGGAACCTGCCAGTTGGTCGAGCATGTCATCCACCCTTGGTATGGGGAATCTGTATTTGATGGTGATCCCGTTGATAGCTCTGTTGTCGATGCACATCCGCCATGATCCATCCTTCTTGGGTACTAAAAGAGCAAGTACGGCACAAGGGCTGATGCTTTCCCGTACATAGCCTTTCTCCATCAGTTCTGTCACTTGCTTCCTCAATTCGTTGATCTCCTTTGAGCTCATCCGGTATGATGGATGATTAGGTAGGCTGGCCCCCGGAGTCAAGTCAATTTGATGCTGGATCTCTCGTAGTGGCTGTAAGGGCCTAATTGTAAGATTGCTGGGGTTTTTCTGTAAAATTGGAGGGCTTTCGCGTAATTTGGAGTCTTGCGGAGGGGTTTTCCACAAAAATCCCCACCTACCCCCACTTCTCTGCTTCTTCTCCCCGATCTCTTTCTCTCTTCACCCTCACCTCATTTGAACCAGGCTCGGGAGAGAGAGAGAGAGAGAGAGAGAGAGAGAGAGAGATCCAGAGAGTGATCCAGAGAGATCAAGGGAGAGGGAAGGGAGGGGAAGGGAGAGGGAGTAGGTGGAGGTATAGATCGTCGGTGCCAGAGAAGGAAGAGAAGAAAGGAGGAGGAATGTGAGGACCTGCCCCTCTTTTTCCTTTGGCTTGTTTTGACCCAAGGGCAATTCGGGAAATTGCGCCTTGGCGGTCGTTTCACACGGGGTGTGCACACACAGACCTTTGGTGCTTGTGGTTGTTAGAAATGTTAGGTGGACCCGAGGTTGGGGGTTCTGGACTTGGGCCTGTGTCCCAGCCCAAGTTTGTCTTTCAGGGCTCAGAAGATCGATCACCTAGGGGTGGAGATCGATCCTGTGGCTAGCAAGATCGATCCCGCATGCAAGGATGATCGATCATGCCTGTGCCTGGAAGTCTTTGTCGGTGGCTTTTGAAGGACGGCCACCGCGGTGGCCGTCGTTTCCCCTGTCAGGGGAGGGGAGACTTTTGCTCCCCTCCTTTGCCTTTCCCGCGGTTTCTCCGACTTTCCCCGGCCTTACCTCCTTCCCCTCCCCCTCCTTTCTTCCCCTCTTCTTCTTCTTTCCCGCGGATGCTCTGCTTCTTCCCCTGTTCCGACCGCCCCTTTCTCTCCTCCGTTCTTCCTCCTCCGGCCACCTCTCCTGGAGCTTGAAGGCTCGTTGGGTTCGTGGCGAGGCGAGGAAGATCCCTGGCTAGGCTTCGTGGATCGAAGCTGCTCTGAGGAGGTAGGGATCCGACTCCAAACTCCGGCTTGCTTTGAGGGTTTAAATCCGGGTTTTGTTTTTGATAGATCTCCTTGTGGAGATGTTGGTTTCCGATTTTGAGGCCATGAGTAGCCTCGTGGTACTCAGATCTACCAACCCACCAAGTTTGGTGAGGTTTGGTTGTGTTTTCCGGCGGTTCTCCGGCCGGAAGCACGCCGGAACCCAGCTTTGGGTGATCGATCCTTCTGGGAGGAAGGATCGGTCCTCTGGTGTGGGCTTGCTGCGCCCAGCACATGATCGATCTTCTTATGGGAGGAGATCGATCATGGGGCCTGGGTAAGCATGGTTACCCTTCGTCCCGAGAATGATCGATCCTCCTGGGAGGAGTGATCGATCTTCTTTGGCTCGTCAGCGAGGGAAGCTCACTGTTGCTTGGATGATCGATCCTCCTGGGAGGAGTGATCGATCTTCTTTGGCTCGTCAGTGAGGGAAGCTCACTGTTGCTTGGATGATCGATCCTTCCCTTGGTGAGGATCGATCCTTCAGCAGCAGAGAGGGTTTTCAAGGGTTTTGCCCTTGGGGCTTCGCATGTAAGCAGTTTTGACGGTTTTGCCCTTGGGGCTTCTATGTTTTACATTATTGCTTATGTTTACTGCTTTGTGGGTAACCAAGGGAGTAATGAACCCTCGGGAATGCTTAGAGTAATGGGCCATGGGTTATGCCCTTTTACCGCTTTATGGTGAACCGAAGGAAGTCATGATCCTCGGGAGTGGTTAGTATAAATGGGCCGAAGGTGTGCCCTTGGTATGCTGTTTGTTACTGCTTTACTTATTCATATCCTGCCTTGCTTCCTGAGCATTAGACATGCTAGGTTAGACTGGGTGGGGTAGACCCGTGGACTCCGGTGATCAATGACTAAGTGGTTGACGCCGTTACCCCGGTAAGGGTGTCCTACAAGTATCGTCCGGCCCACCCTGTGTCAAGGATTGTCGGAGGTAGCCCAGTCCTTGAGCAGTGGCTATCGGAGGGACGTAAGTTGGACAGGAACCCTGGGGGGAGGGGGGAAAGACATCGATGGGATCGATGGACTCCCTGGCTAGGCTTAGTCTTGGGTCAGGAGTTAGGGGTCCTGTTGGCTCTGTGGCTTGGAGTACTGAGAGATGGTAGTCTTAACCTCGGTCGTTCCGCCAAGTGTGGAGATCCCGCTTGGGGAAGGGTGTCCTACCAGTAGCGTCATGTCCACCCTGGGTCAGGGATTGTCGGAGTTGTCCACCCCTGAGCAGTGGTTGTCGGAGGGGCGTGCTTGGGACAGGAATCCTTCGGGTTAGTGACGGGATTTATGGGATCCTTGGCAAGCCTCAGTACTTGGCCTCAGAGTTGGTTCGTTGGGTTTGCCTTCTTAGCGAGGGTGGTAGAGTAGGACCCTGCTGAGCTGTTGCTCATGCCTACCTGGACTGTGTTTGTTGCAGGTGCAGGTGGCCGCTCTGTTCCCGTGTTGCCCCTGCGGCCGTCTCGTGGCAGTGCGCCGGATCCTGACCATGTCTGAGGGTCAGGATGGTTTTGTTTGCGCCTTCGCGGAGACCCCGGTGGGTGTTGTAGTTTCTTTTTGGGGACTGTTGATCCCTTGTAGCTTGTTGTACTAAACTCTGTTTAACGCTACTATTATTGTTTTGTAATAGTATTTAATAGATGTTGTAGTAGCTTGCTTCCGCTTGTGCCTGTTGGCAGCTGTTTTCGCCAGCTGGCCGTAGTCTCAACTGTTTCCGCCAGTTGAGGCTGTAGTTGTAGGTTCTTCCCCCTCGCGTCCCCGGCCCGGGTGCGCCCTGCGGGTCGGGGCGCGACAAAGAAACTGGGAGGAGAGGTGGAACTCGTCGGGAAAAAAGGGTAGATCCGGCGAGGTGTCCGTCAGGTTTCATCTCTTTCTTGGCTCATGTGAGCTCCTCTCTTCTTTCCCCTCCGATCTCTTCCTTTTCTGGGTTTTTCCGGTGGGTTTTTGGTGGGGCTTCGTGGCTTTTCCGGCCATGGACCGCCGGAGAAGATGCCATGGACGACGTTGGGGACCTCCCTCGGCGACTGCAGCGCCAGAGAAGGACCCCCCTGTGGACCGGGGCATCTCTCTCTGAGCCCTGTCCGAGCGTTTCCATGGCGAGGGGATCCTTGATTCTCCTCCCTGCCATGGATTCCGGCGAAGGTACGGCCGGCTTTCCTCTAGCCGTGGTCGTTAATCTCCCTTGGGGACCCGGAGCTTGGGGCAGCGAGCAAGCTCCCCTCGTCTTCGTGGTGGCTATTCGGCATTTAAGCCCGAGATCAATGGAGCTTCGACAGAGCTCCGGCTGCCCTTCTTGGCGGAAGGGTGCACGTCACCGGGGTTGGGTCGTCGTGGACGCGGCAGATTCTGTTGCTGGCGCAGTGGGTTCCGTCGCAGGCGCGACAATTTGTAGCCATGACGCGTTCGAGCGTCGACGCCATGTTGGGAACGCCGGGCGGCTGGTCCACCGTGGGTGGAGTCATCGCGCACTCCGGCGTGCGGAGCGCCGACATCTGATTTCGGTCTTTGTCAGGTCTTTTCAAACGGTTTTTCGAGCTCTCTCTAATTTTTGTAGATTTAACCGCGTTTGGAGCCCTACCTGACCGCTTTCCTTATTCTTGTGCTTTAGGCGATCGGGTGGGTGGCCGTCAGAGTTCGGAGCCTGATGTGGACCCCAGGGCTTAGGGATTTCACGTCAACCGCCTTTTGAGGTAGGAGTTACCTCATACTAGGAACTGTATGATTGTTTGTTATATGTTATGTTCATGTGATGCAATGTATGGCATGTTGTATAGCTATACCTTTGTGATGATAGTTGCATGCTATGTTATGATCTGTTGGGCTAGCTGAGCTCTCTATTTTCTTAATTGTGTTATGAAATGTTATGATATGTGTAGACACCAATTTTGACTAAGGTCAAATTTGAGGGTAATTACCCCTACTTGCCTCAGACATTCTTCGAAAGTATGTTATCAGACATACAAGTTCAAACACACAAAGAGCACACATACACTGCTCTATATGTGATCTTTCATGGTTTTGAAAGTATACGACACAAACCAGAAGCATGAAGGGCGTTCTGTAATTTTACCCGCTCGAGGGTATTTTAGGAATTCAGGACAAAATACATGCCTGAACTCTATAAATATCATATCATAACCCTATATAGCTTTTACGGCATCCTACAAAAGCTAAGCCGATATAGGGGTATTTTGGTAATTTTACCACATCAAGGGTATTTTGCGGATTTAAGCAAAATATATGCTCATACTCTCTCTTATAACCCATCGTGCCTTTTACATGATCCGGATAACATCCTACTTAAGTTAGAACGACTCAGGGGCATTTTGGTAATTTTCCCCGTCATGGGCATTTTGGGAATTTTGATCAAAATAGGTGTTCAGAAATCCCTACAATATTTGAGAAATATTCATGTATGGTTTTTATAACATTTTATAAAAACCGGAAGCATAAAGGGTATTTCGGTAAAATTTGCCTTCTAGGGGTATTTTGGTCATTCTAGCCAAATATAGGCTTGACTCACCTAGAACATTCTAAATTAGTCCTTAATGGTTTTGAAGGCATCCTATATAAACGAAGAACATATAAAAAGGGTATGTTTTGGTCATTTAGCCTCAGGGGTATTTTGGTCATTTAGCCCCCAGGGGTATTTTGGTCATTTGCTCCAAATACACATTTGTTACAAACATACATGACAAATATTGTATCCACCATTTAAAGTATCATTTATTTTAAAAGCATTCTTGTCCAAAACATATATGGACTCTACACCAACCAAAGTACCAAAAGGGTATTTTGGTAATTTCACCCTCATATCAGCCTTCTTAAAAGCTTTGACGGCATCCTATATAAGCTACAGGGGTCGAGGGTATTTTGGTCATTTTAAACCTCTAGGGGTATAATGGTCCAAAATATATGTGAAAGCATTTCTACCCGCTCTATGGGCATTTTGGTCAAAAGACATGAATGATCTATAACAGGGGTATTTTGGGAATTTACACTTACCCTTGTCTAAGGGCGTTAAGGTAAATTACAACATGTTCGAATATTTGAAATTTGAATAAATATCTGAAATTTGAAGTTCAAATTCAAAATCAAGTCCAAATTTGAATTCAAATAGATCCTAACTCCCTAACATCCAAGATCTTAACCATCCAAATCTCAACCTCTTAACCATCAAATCCCTAACTACATTTCAAAAAATCAGCCATCAACTACTCCTAATCCTTACCTATAAATAGAGGGGGAGGGATGAAGGCAAAGAGGTTGAAGAAGGCTTGAAAGGTTGAAGAAGGCTTGGAAAGGCTTGAAAGAGGCTTGGAGAAGAAGGAAACTTATTTCCTTGAAGACGCCAAGAAGGAAACTTATTTCCTTGAAGACGCCGAGAGATAGAAGAAAGAAACTTATTTCCTTGAAGATCGTGCCATCAAACCAAAAGTCCAAAGCAAGAGATTCAAGGGTTCTTCATCGGCAACGAAGGTGCGGGTTGAAGGCCTAAGCCTTCACCCAAGATCCTTCTATTTCCTTTCTTCTTCCCCTTCTTATTTTTCATTTTGGATGTAGCGGATTTTAAAGCCCGAATCCTTAATCAGGGGTTTTCCCTTTTGGGTTGTAATTGATGGGTTGCCAATCTCATCATCGGTATGCAGTTTCCCAAGGAAAAGAGGATCTGCAGCTTGTGATGATATTGGGAACTCAGGAGTGTTGTTCCCGCAAATCCCACCATGTAATTCAAACTTTTGATCACAATAAAATTAACAAATCTCGTTCCCCCGAGATCTCGATTTTATTGTCGAACAATATGCTATTCTTGTATTGTACGCATTGATGAGAACTTATGAACTATTATGTTTGCTTATTATTATGTATCTGGTTTATGCATACATGCTAGGAATGTCAGGTTGTCTTAGGACAGAGATTGTGGTTGGGTCTAGTCAGGTCCTGTAGCTAGACTAGTCAGAGTCTAGGGGATATGTCGACAAGTTGCATGACGAATGGATTTTTATCTCTGTATGTCGATCAAGGACTTTGACTTGACTTGAGGTTTTGATATGACTGAGGATGTTGGACCTATACTAGTATACTGAGGCCGGTATAGAGTCTATAGGGGTCTGGGTGAGCGTTGGTGGCCGGACGTGGTGTTGTACATGTAAGACTGGCCAGACTAGCTAGACCATACCAGGATCAGTATATTAGGATAAGTTGGTGTACACCAGTGTCCTAGATTGTCGTCATGTGACTCCTACTGGGCTTTCGAGCTCATTTTTCCTTTGGTTTTCGTTGTGCATGAGGTAGGCCCGAGACCTATACACAACATGGAGGTGGTCAGCGGTGATGAGGCGTCAGTTTTGTACTTGTTGATTGAGAGTTAGTTTTGTAGTAGGTAGAGGGTTGTGGGTTGTATCACAATTTTATTTTGTACTCTACCTTAACTCTCCATTTGTGTATTTGATGCTCGTGTATGTTGAAAATTTTGGAGAAATTGTATATTGTAGTCTCGTGGCTCTATCATGTATTTGATGACTAAAATCCTATGTAAATGAATGAATGAAAGAGTTATGTGAATGTTGCAAATTATGATAAATTAACATAGAATGTGTGAAATTTTGAGATATTTTGTATTTAATTGGAGCGGGTCGTGACAGTGGCGGTAGTTCAAGAGGCAGCTCCTCGGGCATCTGATCAGCGAACTTACTATGTTCCAGCAATCCGGCTAGTGATCCGTTGAGTTTCGTCAGTGCCAAAAAGCTTTGCAAGGCCAAAGTCTGAAATTTTAGGGTTCATGTTACCATCTAGCAAGATATTGCTAGCTTTGAGATCCCGGTGAATTATCCGGAGCCGTGAATCTTCGTGGAGGTAGAGAAGCCCTCGAGCAATTCCTTCAATGATTTTAAACCTTATTTGCCAATCCAGTTGCGGTCTTTTCAAAGGATCTGTTCACCCATATATAAAGTGAAACGGGGAAAGAGATGAATGTAGTCATTTTATATCAAGATCTACTATCTAAGCCTATTGCACTAGATCAAAGATCATATATAAATGATGTGGACGACGTGAAAAGAGAGATGCATGCATGCAATAAACTTTGAGCTTACCAAACAAAAATTTGTCAAGGCTTGTATTAGGAAGCTAGATACTCATAGACAAGCATCTTCTCATTCTCTTGTAAGCAGCAACCCAGCAGCCTCACAAGGTTTCTATGCTGAAGCTTAGCAACCAAAACAACCTCATTTCTTAGCTCCACCAGCCCTTGGCCTGAAGTCCTTGCTAACCTCTTCACTGCTATCACCTCTCCATTACCAAGTTCTCCCTGTTTCATATGATAAAAGAACAAGTTTAGACAAATAATACATATATAATTAGTATGATGTGCATATCTTTGAAAGATCTTATGTAGTTAGTTAATATACCTTATAAACTGGTCCAAAACCACCTTCTCCGAGCTTATTAGCATCTGAAAAATTATTTGTAGCAGCTCTAAGGGTGGCTAAATCAAGCAATAGACACTCCGAGCTTTTGAAGTTGTCATCATGAGCTCCAGTATCACATGGTTAATTAATATATCGATAAAAGAACTTATTAATCTATGAAAACAACTTACAGATCCAAATTAAATTAATATTAGTGGGCGGATCTATGAGTGGGCTGCACCGGGTTACAGCCCGGGCAGCCCACATGAAATTTTTCAAAGGACATATATATTTATCCCATTTAAAGTCAATAAAAACATATTAAATCCAACCTAATCTAATGGCTACCCACCCGCCATGCCCAATCCAGTACTGCCGGTCAAAATTAAAAGGTGCATGACATCACTGTACTGTACGAACTAGTCAAAATTAAAAAAATCAAAGAGTCAAAATTAAAAAGTGACTGGGTATTGGGCGGCCTGCTGACATCATCGTACGGACTAGTGTTGCTGCCTGCTAGGTTTATGCTAGGTCTGGTAGTTAGGGGGCGGCCTAGATATTAGGCGGCTCTAGTAAGAAAATCCGTAATTCGAGTGGTTGTGCCAAATTCAATATTATATAGGAGTGAAATCCGTGGATTTATGAAGGAAAGTCATGCTCTTCCGAATTCAATATTGGGCGGCTGTCGGCTAAGGTATTATACAGAAATTCCTAATTTCTATTTCTCTCTATCTCATCTCCTTTTCTCAAATTAAATCCCTAATTTTGGATTCCTTGAAATTTTGGAGATCACTATCGGCGGGCGAGTCTGCAAGATGATCGTGGATAGTGGAAGCTGCGAGAACGTCATTGCGGATGAAACGGTGACCAAGCTGGAACTGGCAACGGAGGCCCATCCAGTTCCGTACCGACTATCGTGGCTCAAGCGCGGCAGTGAGGTAAAAGTCGATAAACATTGCCTGGTTTCCTTTTCAATTGATTCCAACTATCAGGATAGCGTATGGTGTGATGTGGTGACCATGGATGCTTGCCACCTTTTGCTGGGCCGACCTTGGCAATATGATCATTTTGTCGTCCACGACGGGCGGAGGAACACCTACACCTTGTGGATAAAGGAGAAGCGTCTGACCCTTGCGCCGAGACGGGAGGAGCCGCCGCGGCCCAAGCCCAAGGAAGGCCGAGTTGTGACAATGTTGTCACGTTCGCAGTTCCTGGAGGATGTGAAGGAGCAGCCAGTTATCTACGCACTGCTGCCAGGTGAACCAGAGGCGAATGTGGAAGTTCCCGAGCTCGTGCGGCCTCTCTTGGCGGAGTTCACTGATCTGTTACCTGAGGAGCTGCCCCTGGGACTACCACCACTGCGGGACATCCATCATCAGATAGACTTGACTCCGGGAGCCAGCCTACCCAATCGTCCAGCCTACCGGATGAGTCCGAAGGAGATCGAGGAACTGAGGAAGCAAGTGACGGAACTGCTGGAGAAAGGCTATGTATGGGAAATCATCAGCTCATGCGCCGTGCCTGCTCTATTAGTACCCAAGAAGGATGGCTTATGGCGGATGTGCATCGACAGCCGAGCTATCAATCTAATCACCATCAAATACAGGTTCCCCATACCCAGGCTGGATGATATGCTCGACCAATTGGCAGGTTCCAAGCTGTTTTCAAAGATAGATCTCAAGAGTGGATACCACCAGATTCGCATCAGGCCGGGAGACAAGTGGAAGACAGCCTTCAAGACGCAGGATGGACTATACGAGTGGATGGTGATGCCTTTCGATCTGTCCAACACGCCCAGCACCTTCATGAGGTTCATGCACCAAGTCCTGAGGCCGTTCATGGGCCGTTTTGTCGTCGTTTACTTCGATGACATCCTGGTGTACAATTCGTCAGAGGAGGATCACTTGAAGCATCTGCGGGCCGTCCTCGAGGCACTGCGGCAGGAGCGGCTGTTCGCCAACCATAAGAAGTGCATCTTTCTCACTGACCGGGTATGTTTCCTTGGTTATATTTTCTCTTCAGGTGGCATTAGCGTGGATCCCAGCAAGGTGGAGGCCATCCGAAGTTGGCCCTCGCCGCGGAGTCTACACGATGTCTGCAGCTTCCACAGGCTGGCCTCCTTCTACCGGCGCTTCATCTACAACTTCAGTTCGTTGACCGCCCCCATCACCGAGTGTCTTAAAGGGCAGAATTTTCAATGGACCGAAGACGCGGAAGAGAGCTTTCAACTGGTGAAGCAGAGGATCTCGGAGGCGCCAGTTCTAGCACTGCCAGATTTCGAGAAGATCTTCGAAGTCAACTGTGATCCGTCGGGAGTCGGCATCGGCGGTGTGCTCTGCCAAGGAGGACGCCCAGTTGCATATTTCAGCGAGAAATTATCAGGTGCCACAAAAAACTACTCTACTTATGATATGAAATTCTACGCTATTGTGCAGTCCTTGAAACATTGGAGGCACTACTTGGTGCAACGGGAGTTTGTGCTGCACACCGATCATGAGGCTCTCAAATTCCTCCATGGACAACACAAGCTCAACCGGCGACACGCAAAGTGGGTTGCCTACCTGCAGGAG
This sequence comes from Narthecium ossifragum, assembly GCA_963920575.1. NCBI lineage: Eukaryota > Viridiplantae > Streptophyta > Magnoliopsida > Dioscoreales > Nartheciaceae > Narthecium > Narthecium ossifragum. The sequence continues at coordinate 25,620,797 of OY986970.1, read as the reverse complement.
TTCACTTTCTCCCTCCAGCACTTGGCAGGCACGCAAAACCGAGTTGCTGATGCACTGAGCCGGTGCGCCAACCTACTGACGACCCTGCAGGCACAGGTCGTGGGTTTTGAGGTTTTCAAGGACCTCTATCCGGAAGATCCTTCTTTTGGCACCGTTTATGCTGAGGTCAAGGAAGGACAGTGCGCGGACTTCAGCTTGCAAGACGGCTTCCGATTCCGAGGACTACGTCTTTGTGTGCCGAACTGCTCCCTACGAGGCCAGATTCTACAGGAGCTGCACCGAGAGGGTCACTTTGGGCGAGACAAGACTCTGGCTCTTGTGGCTCATGATTACTATTGGCCCAAGTTGCCAAGGGACTTCGCCAGATACGTGGAGCAGTGCCATATCTGCCAACTATCCCAGGGATCAGCCACCAACGCAGGACTCTACCTGCCTCTCCCTGTCCCTGATGCGCCGTGGATCGACGTCAGCATGGACTTCGTCCTTGGACTGCCTCGTACAGCTCGCGGTATGGATTCCATCTTTGTTGTTGTCGACAGGTTTTCGAAGATGGCTCATTTTATAACATGTCGGAAGACGATGGATGCCGCGCGGATCGCTCACCTATATTTCCAAGAGGTGGTGCGGTTACATGGGATTCCCAGGTCGATCACCTCTGATCGCGACGTCAAGTTCATGAGCAACTTCTGGAAGTGTTTGTGGCAGAAGCTGGCTACCAAATTGAACTTCAGCAGTGCCTATCATCCCCAGACTGATGGCTAGACCGAGGTCGTCAACAGAAGCCTCGGCAACCTCCTGAGGAGCCTCGCAGGAAGCCGACCGAAGATGTGGGATGCAGCTTTGAGCCAAGCCGAATTTGCCTTCAATCGGTCCAAAAACCGCTCGACCGGCCTGAGTCCTTTTGAAACAGTCTACGCATCTAATCTTATGGGGGTATTGGATCTGGTTCCAATCTCCAAGCCTGGTCGAACCAACCTGCGAGCTGAGGACATGATCGAGCATCTCCACACCATCCAGGATCAGGTCAAGTCTAAACTGGAAATCACTAATGCCAGGTATAAAGATGCTGCGGATCGGCATCGACGTCGGGTCTCCTTCGACGTCGGGGATGAAGTGTGGGTTGTCTTGACCAAAGAGAGGTTGCCAGCAAGGGAATATTCCAAGCTGGGAGACAGGAAGATCGGGCCCTGTGAAGTCCTCCAGAAGTTTAATGATAATGCCTACCGAGTCCGGCTTCCACCCCACTTGCAAATTTCAGATACCTTCAATGTGAAGAATCTGGTTCATACAGAGTGGTTCCATATAGACGGGTTCTAGGTGGTTCAGACTCGAGGACGAGTCCTTTCCAACCAGGGGAGGATGATGCAGGACCAAGGCCGGACCTAACTGAGTCCGATCCGGACCAGCTCCCGAGGCGATCCGGACGCATTCGGACCCCATCCTTCCGACTCAGATCTCCGGGCGACCCCGATCGTCGGATGGGCATAACTTTCGCCCACGATGTCCGATCAGGGTGTGCGACCAGTCGAAACGACCGGGTCGACGAGTCCATCAAGAATCATCGGAGATCAAAGATCTCTCCATGACCTTGACCTCCGAATCTTCAAATTCCTTCTCGTTTGGCTTAAAATTCAGCTTTTATGAAAAACTTTCTTTTTTAGGCAGTTTGTTCGGGTCCTTTTTATTTTTGGCAAATTTTTTATTTCTAGAAGGTTTTCTCTTATTTAAAATCCGGGTTTAGTACTTAGATTAGGATAATGATGTTTGAGTCCATGTTGAGTTGGTCTGGTCTTTCCTTAAACCTATAAAAGAAGGCCTTAGGTTTTGTAAAGAGTCAGTTTTGGATGAGGAATAAAATTTAGGGTTATTTGGTTTCTTCCCCATAGAAATCTGGTTGTCTCTCCCATAGAGAGTCTGGTTGCCTCTCCCATTGAGAGATCCACGTTACACTGCGCCAGAAGATCAGCTTGCTGACATCTTCACGAAGTCCCATCCACCGGCTCGACTTCATATCTCATTCACAAACTCAAGATGGCTTCTTCCGCTCCATCATGAGTTTGAGGGGGGATGTTGACGTATATAGTTATTGGTATAGATGGCATACTCATATATGGTAGTTTATATATATATATCAGAACCATATATGATAGCTTGTGTCATATATATAGTCAAATTGTACTCTTCCTTAATAGCTCCTTTTCTCTCTTTATAGAGCTCTGATTTGTTAGACGGTGAGGGTCTTGTATATTAAAATGTCAATACTGAAAGTACCAAACCCTAGCTAAAAAGACCAGCACACCCAAGGGTACGAATCTAAAAAACCCTAACAGAAACCAAACACAAGATAAAAACGACAAAGGCTGCAACTAACAATTATGTCATAACATTGCTGCAAGAATACAAATGGGAACCTCATGCATGTGTGAACACCTAGATATGATAGAAAACAATTCTTAAATACCCATGCAAGGTAATAACAGAATTTCACATTGTGCATGTACCATGTTCTACGTTAGATTCCTCTTGTTGTGATCTACGAGCAATAATGCTTAGATCGAAGAAAATCTCTCACAACAAAACATAGTAAATCTAACCCACATACTCTTTAGTTTGAGAATTAGCATGGTCCATTTGCTAAGTTTAATTTACTTATCCAAGTACCAGTTATTATAAACCACATCAATCACACATGTACGCAAGAAGCTTTTAACGTGGAAAAAACTTCTCAAATGAGAAGAAAAAAACCACGGGTCCAATAGGACTATTAAACCATCCACTAATAGAAGAAGTTTACAGACTTACTCGATTAGGACCGACGTTGACACAATCGACTCCCCTATCGACGCTGGACACGAACCGACCCGTTCTTCAAGTACCTTCTTCTCTCACGGGATGGACCTTGGACACCCTCCAAGGTTCTCCGGACTAGACACGCCGGGTTGCCGATCTTCACATGCCGGCCATATAAACTCTTGGACACCTTCCAAGATTTTCCGGACTGATCACGCCGGATCACTGGCCTTCACACGCCGCAGTACAAATGTATGCTTCTAATTTATTTTCATGACCTCCGCTCACCTTTTTTTCTCTCTGCAAGTCTATTTTTCTTTTAACCCGCAGGAAGCCGTAGTGTTGGAATCACACATCATATATATATCAAGAGCCTCATATAGTTTGCACCATCATCTCTAAATATCTCCAGCATCTTTCTCCATATGTACGATCTCATGAGAGCCACGTATGGACACAATCAATTCATGCTTTATGAGAGTTTCCTTTCTAGAAACCCATTATAATCACCAGCACATCTTCTGCCTTTATTACCAATAGCTGCCATACTTATGATTTGATTACAAGACACATACTAAATTTGACACTTTGACACGAATTGCCAAAAAATATGACTCGATCTAAACCTAACAAATACAATAGAATCTTCTTTCCCATTGTTTCTACAAAGTGCAAATACTTAGCCCCGTTTGATACGGGGATAATTAACCCGGGATAACTTTTATCCCGGATTAAGGGGGGAATATTTCCCTTATTCCACACTTTATCCCCAAACACTTATAAAAAGTTATCCCCATTTCACCTACTACTCCTCTCTATTTTTTCCTTATCCCAAGTAATCATTACTACTTAACCCAAAATAACTTTTATCCCCGTACCAAATGGGGCCTTAATGGTGCTAGTTTGTGGCTTAGACAGATAGAAGTTAAGGTTTGGCAAAAGAGGTGTGGCTTGAGGTGTTAGCTATGGATCATGTCTTGTTTTTGCACATTTCTAGATCTTGTAAGGGTAGGGTGGACCGTGTGGCACGGTGTTGTCGGATCTCCTAGTCGGACTTTGATTGGATAGATGATGAGGGGCTCCTGGTCCTCGATGATATTATGTAATTGCTCTTGGTCTTTAACCTTTTGGGTCGTCTCTTCGAATAAAAAAATGAGGTATGTAAAGTAAAATGTGATATTTGAAATATAATATTATCCCTCAAAAATAGACACGTGATACATTGTCTTCCAGAGGAACTTTCAATATATAGTTGAATACCAATGGAGTGGGGACATGTGGATCTCACCATCCACCATTTTCCACTTCTTTTCTTAATATCTATTTTATATATATATATATATATATATATATATATATTCATAATATACATATACATATAATATATAGATCATGTATATGTATATGGTATGTATCTTATAAGTACATATTTAATAAAAGTTTATATGTGTTCTTATGTGTATATATGTTTAATATATATATACATAACATACATACATTGTTAAATACATATCCATAACATAGATATAAATACAAACACATGTATATATACAAATATATATAATGAATATATATATGTGTGTTTTATGAATATATGTCTATTACACATTATATATATTATATATAAAATAATAAATACATATCATAACATACATACCATATACATAAACATATATACATAGAAAAACACACATAAGAAATTTATTAATTATATATTCATAGTATACATATGATATACTTATACATAATCTATATCTTTATTATATATTATATAATTATTATGAATATGTATATTTATTTTATATACATAATATGCATACACATATATTATATATTATATGAATATATCTGAATATATAAAGAGAAAAAAAGAGATTATAAATATATCTAAATATATTAAGAGAATAGATATTGAGGAGTGGGAAGTGGTGGATGGTGGAATGCACCTGTCCCCGTTCCATTGGCCGGCCCATAACGTTAGGACTGACTTTGCAAAAGGCCCTCCGAATCCATATTGGAACACACTTATAGTCCTATCTAATTTTTTAAAACCCATACCTACTACCACCAAAATAAAAGAAAAAAAAACAGAAAAAAAAGGAGAAGAAAAACCAACTTACTACATTATTCCACAAGCTGTATATAAGAATTTTAGAATAAATGCTGAGCTGCTAATTAACATAACTCCAACGGAACTGTCCTGCAGACCACCGCCGGCAGTCGTCGCCGGTGGCGGAGGCGACGCTGTTAATGCAGACACACCTGAGGTTTTATAAAACGGATATATCTCGTACCGGAGATAACAGTTTTCTCCGAAGAATTGGGCTCCTTCCTTTCGTCCTCCGCAGCAACTCTTTATAAACAGTACGAAAGCCCGGAGACACCCATAGCAGCTGTCTGGCGCCAAGTTCGGCGTGCACTGCACCAATTTTACTCCGGTGAATCAATGGATGCTATTTTAAAAATAACTCAAACTCCGGTGAATCAATGGATGCTATTTTAAAAATACAAATGTCATGATCGATATACATTAATTGGAACCATAGTACTACAATCAATTTTACTTGTTACACAAATCTCTCGTATCCTATCTGCGAAAAAGAAAAGAAAAAAGAGATCAGAGAGCTGATTTCTCTGGACCATACATTGCTCGATAGGTGATCATATATAATCTATCAGAAATCATCATCGAGGTTCCATTTCAGAAATGGTGACACGATTCTCAGATAACGATTTCGGTGCCTTTCTACTTCCAGTAGAGTGCCCTTTTTCTGAGAGATCAAGCTGTCCATTTGCCGATCGGACCTCCGACTCTGAGGTGGAGCTCCCGCCCAGAAAGAAGGCCGGCGTAGAAGGCTTTGGAAGAGTTACAGAGAAACTACTGAGCATGAGAACGACCGAGGCCATGCTGGGTCTCTCCGCCTGATCTTCCTGGACACACAGCAGCCCAATGTGTATACATCTCAGCAGTTCTTCGGTCGAAAACAAATCACCCAAACTTGGATCCCTCAGCTGTAACACTCTTCCTTCGTTCCAGTGCACCCAAACCTACAAGTAGATAAAAGAGGTAATTAATTAGAATATTGTAGATTAGATGGGATGTTTTGAACTGGTCTGAGCTATAGAGAAACAATTAATAAGTACTTACATAGCTTAGTAGGTCTGCAGCCCGGCCGGAGTTTACGAAACTCGTATTTTTCCGGGCGGTGATGATCTCTAAAACCAGAACCCGTAGCTAAAAACATCTGATTTGGTTGAGAAAAGACCATGCATGGCATACTCTGGTGCCATGTATCCACTGCATATATATATATGGATAGGAACATTAGTGATGACTTAATTTATTGCAGTCATTTGATGAATGCTTTGCACCCTTGAGAGCTTATATATATATATATATATATATATATATATATAGATTAAGGGTTTGCAAACTTACTATGTTCCAGCAATACGGCTAGTGTTCCGTTGAGTTTCGTCTGTGCCAAAGAGCTTTGCAAGGCCAAAGTCTGAAATTTTAGGATTCATGTTACCATCTAGCAAGATATTGCTAGCTTTGAGATCCCGGTGAACTATCCGGAGCCGTGAATCTTCGTGGAGGTAGAGAAGCCCTCGAGCAATTCCTTCAATGATTTTAAACCTTATTTGCCAATCCAGTTCCGGTCTTTTCAAAGGATCTGTCAATCCATATATAAAGTGAAACGGGGATAGACCGACGAAGCTTAAATGGATAGCTAGAAAGAGATGAATGTAGTCATTTTATATCAAGATCTACTATGATCTAACCCTATTGCACTAGATCAAAGATCATATATAAATGATGTGGACGACGTGAAAAGAGACATGCATGCATGCAATAAACTTTGAGCATACCAAACAAAAATTTGTCAAGGCTTGTATTAGGAAGATACTCATAGACAAGCATCTTCTCATTCTCTTGTAAGCAGCAACCCAGCAGCCTCACAAGGTTTCTATGCTGAAGCTTAGCAACCAAAACAACCTCATTTCTTAGCTCTACCAGCCCTTGGCCTGAAGTCCTTGCTAACCTCTTCACTGCTATCACCTCTCCATTTTCAAGTTCTCCCTGTTTCATATGAAAAATAAACAAGTTTAGATCTGACATATATATACATATATTGCATATATTACCTTGGAAGAGCTTATGTACGTAGTTAGTTAATATACCTTATAAACTGGTCCAAAACCACCTTCTCCGAGCTTATTAGCATCTGAAAAATTATTTGTAGCAGCTCTAAGGGTGGCTAAATCAAGCAATAGAGACTCCGAGCTTTTGAAGTTGTCATCATGAGCTCCAGTATCACCTGGTTAATTAATATATCGATAAAAGAACTTATTAATCTATGAAAACAACTTACAGATCCAAAATTAATATTAGTGATGGAGAAGAAGTCTAATAGAGAACATACGAATCACTTTTCTGTAAGTTTTTCTCCTCCATATAACGAAACAACAAATGCCCAGGAGTAGTACTGCTACGGCAGCTATAGGAATGGCAATAATAAGAGCCAATTTTGAGCCATGACTACTGTCTCCTGCACAAAAGTGAAGAAATAAACTTCAATGATCATGAGTACGTTCCTTGGTCTGTGTCTATATATATATTAGATTAGCTCCCAAATTTTTCATATTTATCCGTGTATAATTGCATGTTATAAATGTTATTTCACTGGTTGTCCTAAAACGTTAAGTCGACGAGCTAATGTGAATGCAATCACTCAGACTATATTTTAAAGTTCATCTGGTTACCTATTTGCATCAAGTGCGTCATATGATATGGATTCTGGACAAGGTCTAATGTAGACCTTCGAAGAAATAGTGTTTGACTATTCTCGTTCATTGAATCCATGTTCAACTCTATACAAAATTACAAAGTCTCGTGGGTTTGTTGGTACTTTGGAAAGTGGTGTGGTGGTGCCGTGGTGATATGATCTGCACCTGCCTTCTTGAATTGAATTGAATATATAGGATACCACCTACCTCCTATTATATTCATATATAAGAGATGGATCAAATTATATATGAGAAGGATGGGACTTGAGAGTACGCAAAATTAGTGGTGATTTTTTCTTCTGATATAAATTTTGAGGGTTTGAATAGATAATGCTTTATTTTAATAACCTATAGTTAAATAGGTAAAACTAACTAGCTTATAATTCTTTATTGGTTTATTTGAAATCAAGCAGCTGATCGTAGATTTATAAATGATGCCAAGTTATTGTAATTGCTATACATAAGAAAAATCCTATATATTATTGCTAACTCTATTTAATATTATATTGTTAATCAAGTAAATCCGAGTTATGTTACTTCATTGCCTATTTGCTTTAAAACTAAGCTGTTGAGAGTAGATATTAACCCTATAGTCCTAACAATATCATATTTTGCTGAAAATATAAAGGATGTTTCAAAGATGTAATTACGTCCTATTAACAGTGTTAATTATGATGAGAAAACTATTCAATGACTTAAACGCCGTTTTCAAGTTTGAAATATGATATCATCCCTCAAAAATAAGTAATAGACATATGATTCATAATTTTCTAGAGGAACTTTTCATAGTTGAATACATTTTTCCACGTTCTTTTGTTTTTTTAATATACGGCGTCCATCTATTATATAATATCAGGTTTTATGAGTTACAATTCGACTCATATATTTTCTCACATGTGACAACTGAGTCATAAAGAGAGGATGAGAGAAATGAACACATGACACCTAAGTCATAGAGAGGGGGCATGGGGTGGGTGGTTAAGAGGATTAGTGGGGGTGGGTGGTTACCCGTGCTAGGTGGCACGGCCCCACCTAGTCTATTATATATGATCATGTTTTATGAGTTACAATCTAACTCATGTATTTTCGCACACGTGGCAGCTAAGTCATAAAGATACGAGGAGAGAGGGGACAGTGGGGGTGGCTGATTAAGAGCCGATGAGAGTGGGTGGTTACCATGTCAAGTGACATGGGTCCATCTAGTCACTTAATATTAGAACACACTCATGGAAGTCCTATCTAATTTTTCCAAACCAAGTAATTTTTCTAAACCCAACCTACTGCCACAAAAATAATAGGAAAAAAAAAAGAAGAAGAAGAAAAACGAACTTACGACATTATTGCACAAGCTGTATATAAGAATTTTAGAATAATGCTCAGCTGCTTAATTAACATACCTCCAACGGAACTGTCCTGCAGACCACCGCCGGCAGTCGTCGCCGGTGGCGGAGGCGCGGCTGTTAATGCAGAGACACCAGAGGTGTTATAAAACGGATTTATCTCGTACCGGAGATAACAGTTTTCTCCCAAGAAGCGGACCCCTATCTTTCGTCCTCCGCAGCAACTCTTTATAAACAGTACGAAAGCCCGGAGACACCCATAACAGCTGTCCGGCGTCAAGTCCGGCGTGCACTGCACCAACCCATAGATCTTCGTGAAGCTATCCAAGTCCGACGGCCCGGCGGCGAATTTCTGGGCAGACCGGTACGCCGCCGCCGTCGTGAGGTTATCCATTAGCTTTCCCAAAGCATCATCGAAGTTCGTAACATCCGACACGTTTTGAGTGTTCCACAACAAATATTTAACACTCGTATCTGCTACGTCGAAGAAGCTCTGGTTGGAGTAACGAAGAAAGCAGTGTTCGTACCAGAGAGTGGCGCTCATTCCTAGCGGGCAGACGGCGGGGAGGTCGGCGAGGGCGGTGGAGAGGCAGCTCCGGCACTCTTCGGGGGACACGTCGGCTTTGCACCAGGTGAGGCCGTAGACGGTGTCGGGGGACTGGCCGAATGTGTTGTTGGAGAAGCCAGTGGGTGGGGTGGCGGCGGAGAGGGAGGAGAGGAGGCGGTTGAGGTTGGATTGGAAGGTGCTGCCGGCTGTGTAGTTGGCGTCGTTGGAGCACAGGTCGTAGGTAGGTCCGGCGGCGGAGAGGGGTGTCATAGAAGAAAGGAAGAGGAGGAGAAGTAGAGATGAAAGGAAGATCAGGAGAGAAGACATTGCTACTGCTGCCCTGTTTCTTGATTCTTGTTGTTCTGATCTCTAAAAACGGTAGAACATGAACAACTAATAATACGTGTTGGATTAAAGAAGAGGCCATTTGTGTGCATAGCTCTCGGTCTCTCCAATTCACGTTGACTTTTGGGAAGGAGACGTCACGATCACAAGAGCGGAGAACAAAAGCCCTCGCTCGATCTAGATTACGCCATTGACCGGGAGCTGTACTTCTTTGATCACCATAGTCAACCGCCCAATAATAATCAATAGCAATTTTGTATGAAATTAAATAACTGTGGGCATGTGGCATTTGCAATCAGAAACCATCCATCTCCGGTGCCATCATATAGACCGGTTCAATTCAAGATTATGCCAAAGAATGATTCAAAAGGGTATTATATATGCCAAATAAGATTATGCCAAATGATGATCATATGAGCCACTTGCTAGCTAGGTGGCTACACATCCAATTAATGCTACCATGTTATTTATGTATTTGGCGGTTTTAGGTTTTCTATGTGTCTCTTTATAAATATATATATAAAGAGACATGAGTTTGTAGTAGTTTGGATTATGCTATGAAATTTGTGAAGCAAAACAAGATTCTACCAACCATTAAGTGAAAATAGAGATTTAATCATCCATTATTTACGTACTAGAGTACGTGTCCTAAGCTATCAAGAGCCAAATTATCCTCCTACACCTTAGTACCTTCTTCCAACCACGGCGTAAGAGAAGAAGGAGAAGAAGGAGGAGAATGGGGCCCGGCCTTCTCAGCCACTTGTTTGTCTCCCCCATTTTGGCCCTCCCCTAGCTCTTCATGCTAGACCTCGATCTATCGGAGAGAGTCCGGCCTCAAATCTGTCGGAAAATGTTTACCGATGGAGAATGATAAAGTTGACCAGGTAAGAGAATATGTAAGAGATCAAGGCAAAAGGATGAGGTAATTAAGATGCTTGGAGGAGAGGGAGATGCATGAGAGGGGGGTATATATAGAGATTAGCGAGAAGAGGGTAGCTTGGCGACGGAAATGGCATGGCCTCGGTGTGATCGATTCAAGAGATGGAGATAGAAGGTAGGAGGAGAATGAGGGAGAGAATAGTAGGGGAAGATGAGAGAAGGTATAAGAAACAATAAATTAAGACAGAAGATAGTGAGAATGGAACAGAGAATGTGGCGCAGGGTAAACGTGAAAACCTCTCGTCGGGAGAGACAATCGTCCTCTCTATGGGAGAGACAACCATCCTCTCTATGGGAGAGACAATCAGGATTCTCAAAAGGAGAAAACCACTCTTACTAATCCAAAAGTCCCCTAATTACAAACCCTAAAACTCCTTTTATAGGATAAGGAGAGACCAACTTACACATGGACTCGAAACAGGAGTTAGACTCAAACCCAATAACTAATGAGACAATCCGTAATTAAGGAAGAAGAAAATCGGCTAGAATTAGGAAAACCTGCTAAAAATAGTAAAGACCAATAACCTGCCTAAAAAGGAAAGTTTTACATAAAAATGAAAATTTAGGCCATAAGGAAAAGGAATCTGGAGATTTTGAGGCTCAAGTTATGGAGAGATCTTCGATCTCCGATGAATCTCGTCGGGCTCGTCAATCAGGTCGAAACGGTTGGTCGCACGCCCCGATCGGACATCGGGGTTAAAACTTATGCCCATCCAACGGTCACGATCGTACGAAAATCTGAGTTAAACGGATGGAGTTCTAACGTGACCAGTTCGCCTAGGAAGTCTCTCCGGATCGGACTCAACCAGGTCTAGATATAGACTTGGTCCTGCATCATACCTGAGGGATAAATAAACGTAACCAAACACGGGGTGGTTCGGTTTTAATCTTGGTTGGGCTTCTTAACCTCGCCTCGCTTAGATGGAAGCTGAGTTTTGAAGTCCTTTGATAGATTTTAGGAAGTATTTTGACATTATCAAGATTTTAGAGACTAATGTAAAAGTAAGAAAAACTTGAGTCATAAATATGACTTTAACCTTATATTTTAATAAATATTTAATTCAGGATAAAAATCAGGTTTATTTTTTTCATGGGATAGGATAAACAATGATGTAATCTCATGAAAGAAAGACCGTATAAAGGGTATATCCTGAGAGGTGTTACGATGAGTAAAACTCTTCTCTAGTGTTAAATAAGCAATATGATAGAGCTAGTAGGATACATAAAAAGATCAAAGTTCTAATATTTTTAGTTAATGAATATTTTTGACATTTTATATTACATCCTACATATCTCTCTTCCCAACATAGCTTTTTTCACCTCCTCTCAAGGGATTAATTAATCTTATGCGTGTGGGATACACCAGACTCTCAACTCCCAACGGGATTATTTATTCATCTCCAGCTACACGAAAACTCGGTTAAGGTGGAACCAAGAGTACTAGTGATATCCGGTCTCTAAACCCCATGAAACAAACAAGCCACTCGGGAAGCCGAGCACATGCGAGGCCTCCTGAGTGGAATCAATTATGAAATATAAGGTCTATTTTGACGCGTTTTAAATTTGAAAGACCAACTTGAAACTAGTCCTATATATTATATTTCACCCTAAGAGATATATCTAATAATGCATGGAAACTCTATATACACTTTTCTTTTTCCCAGTTAATTCCTAGCCCAATTTTGTAGAGACCTTGGGTGTATAGATGTTACCCAAATCCTAAAACGTCGACATGACAGTAAAGACAAGACAGAAAAACAAACCAAACCAAGAATACCAAGATTTACGTGAAAAACCTTTCAGCAAATCACTGAGAGAAAAAACCACAGGGTGGAGGAGGATTTTACTGTGATTGAAGGTGGATTACAAGAATTCTTCTAGAGGAGAACAAGACCTCTCTCTCTAGGGTTTTAAGCAACAAGAATATGACATAAAAGATCACATAACCCCTAATTATATGCCCCAAGTTAATTAAGATCGGAATTAAACCTAACCATCCAAAAAACCCGTCTGTCGTTTTTGGATCGATCCAAAGAAGGCTTGGATCGATCCAATTGTGTGACGGACAAACCAATCTCTGTCAACATGTCTGGGATCGATTCATTGTGGCTTTGGATTGATTCAGATTTGGGTTGGATCGATCTGAGGTGAGTTGGATCGATCAACTGGGCTCTTCTGCAATCCACGTATCTGAAAACTGGGTATGAATCGATCCACTGTAGCTTTGGATCGATCCACTATGCAGACCTGCAACCACGTCTTTGTGAGGGGCCTTCCGGATCGATCCAACCAGGTCCGGATCGATCCAACATCTGGATCGATCCAACATCAACTTGGATCGATCCGAAGGCATTCTGGATTGATCCCAAGTTTCCCATATTTGATTCTAGAGATCCTTTCTTCATAATTTCTTCTTTTTCTCCTCTTGTGCCGCATCCACATTCCGTTTGTTGGGGTCTTATGAGGAGAGAAACCTCAACAAATTTGTGACATTTGCTATCACAAATCATCTCCAAAGCCACCATACCCGTTTAAATTTGAAGACCAACGATTAAAAGATTTATTGTTTTGGTGGTCTATTTTATGTACTCTCCACTCTCATAGTGGTCATTGAGAGAATTATCTGATGGCCACTGTGCAAGGCAACTTGGCGCAGGGTAACGTGGATCTCTCGATGGGAGAGACAACCAGACTCTCTATAGGAGAGACAATCAGATTTCTATGGGGAAGAAACCAAAAAACCCTAATTTTTATTCATCATTCAAAACTGGTTTTACAAACCCTAAGGCCTCCTTTTATAGGTTTAAGGAAAGACCAGACCAACTCAAACATTGACTCAAAAAGACCAGACCAACTCAAACATCATTATTCTAATCCATGTACTAAACCCGGAATTTAAATAGGAGAAAACCTACTAGAAATAGGAAATTTGCCAAAAATAGAAAGGACCCGAACAAACTGCCTAAAAAGGAAAGTTTTTCATAAAAGCTGAATTTTAAGCCAAACGAAAAGGAATTTGATTTTTAAACTGAATTTTCATGATTCTTGACGGGCTCGTCGACCCGGTCGTTTCGACTGGTCGCACACCCCGATCGGACATCGTGGGCGAAAGTTATACCCATCCGACGGTCGGGGTCGCCTGGAGATCTGAGTCGGACGGATGGGGTCCGAACGCGTCCGGATCGCCTCGGGAGCTGCTCCGGATCGGACTCGGTCAGGTCCGGCCTTGGTCCTGCATCACAGCTATTGTTTTCTACACACGCATGTTCTATTTAATCATCGTCGGCAACCAAATTAGTTTCTCTAATATTCACACAATAAATATTGAAGAGAATATATTACATTTCAACTCATGGCACAGATGGGCCATAAAGAAGCCCGTACGAGGCCAATTTGAGTTTTGAAATATTTTTTGTATTTATTTAAACTGACTTTAACTTATGTAAGGAGACATTTGATCATGTTTTCCAAAAGATGTAATTTATTTTACATCTTCAAAACACTTCTTCATCCCCCGCAACTTTTTCTTCCATAGGGAAGCTCGATCGGGATGCTCTAACTCTTCCAGAGGACGCGACCTCAGAGAATAACCGTAAAATCTTGAAAGCTATTATTGCTGTCAAAAACCATCACATAGTGAGGCATGGTTGCTTTAGAACAAGTGTCGCGCCTCCCAACCTCATAGGCGAGCTCTTTTAGGTACTATTTGGTTACGTGATAGATTATTTTGGGTTATTTAGAGATGATAGAGATTAGTATACGGGGATAAGTTGTTGGATAAAGTTATTTCATTTATGGTGTTTGGTTGAAAAGTGAGGATAAATCAGTAATTATTACTTGGGATAAGGAAATGATGTTTTGATGAAAAATGTGGAATAGGAATAAGATCGGTTTCATTTTAGGACGTTTAGCCTGGCCGCATGAGCTTTCCGAACTTCTCCTTTCTATCTGGAGAGTTGGTTCCCAGTTCTCCTCCCTTTGTTTTGTTCATATTCCGCGTGAGTTCAACTCCGCCACGGACGTCTCAGCGGCTACAGTCTAGGCAAACCCTTGGTGCCCCAGATGTGAAGGGGCTGGGTTTGGTTCTCGTTCTTCTCATTTGCTTTTGTTTGCGCTTTTAGCCCTCGGGCTCAACTAATAAAAAAACAAGGAATAGGAATAGTGATCGGAGAGGTTTGAAAAGTAAATTTCAAATAGGCATTTGTATTGGATATATTGGGGATTTAATTAATAATATTATAATGCATATAATATTCACCTTGACCTTCATACTTAATAATATTATAATGCATATAATTAATAATATTCTAATTTCGTACTACTAATATTATAATACATATATTCACATTGACATATTTAGAGTTTTATTCCAACTCTTGAAATAAAGCTGGTTGGCTGCAATTCTGGATTTGGTTCGATCAATTTCAGAATTGGTTTTTCCACTCCCACAACCGATTTTGCTCGCAATCAATCCCCAAAACACCGGCTAACCCATCTTTCCCTATTCCATTATTAAGTTAAGTTTTCGGTATTTATATGTTTAACCGTATAAAATTTATACTAATATATTATTGCATAAAATAGAGGGTGGTTATATTATAATAAAGTATGATACTACCACCCCACTCGTCATGTTCAACGCCTCCACCGGCGAATCCTTCTCCTACGCCCGCTTATTTGCCATTTTCGGCAAACGCCCACCCCTCTACCATCGTCTTCTTTCCCTATTCCACTATTAAGTTAAGTTTTCGGTATTTATACGTTTAACCGTATAAAATTTATACTATTATTTTATTTCATAAAATAGAGGGTGGTTATATTATAATAAAGTATAATACTACCACCCCACTCGTCATGTTCAATGCCTCCACAAGCGAATCCCTCTCCTATCAACGCCCGCTTATTTGACATTTTTGACAGACACCCGCTCATCTACCACCGCCGGCAACGATACCCGCCCGTCCTCCACTGGGTTGTATGGCTCGGCAGTGTTGAGGGTGTTCTAGCCAGCGTCGTAGCCACCGACTACGTACACGCGACCTTCACCTACAGCGGACATGAAGAAGAATCGCATCGCCACGTGGCATAATATGGTGACGTGGCATGGTCATACACATCAATGTTTTTCTCATACGGACCCACTTATATTAATATAATAAAATTATTTTAATATATATTATTAAAATAATATAAAATAAATAAATTTTTACATGGTGTGGACCAAACATGATATGACTCGTGGCATGTGGACCCACTTATATTAATATTTTATTATAATAACATATTAATAATATTATTTAATACACTCTGCACATGAAAATGTTTTTACACACGCATTAGTTTTTATACGCTCATAAAACCACGTGAAAAAATATTTATGAGCTCACAAAAATATTTTTACATAGAAAAACAAACACGCACAAAAAATGTTGCTATACATGTAAAAATTTTTATACCCTCATAAAAATATTTACATTATAAAAATATTTACATATGTTTTTAGAAACGTATAAAAAAGTCTACACGCGTAAAAAAAATTTCCTACGTTTAGTCTATTAAATAACATCAATAAAATATTATTATAATAAAATATTAATATAATTGGATCCCACATGTCACATGTTGTACCATGATTGATTCACATCATGTAAAAACATATTATTTTAATAATATATATTAAAAATATATATTAAAATATTAATATAAATTGATTTGTTGCCTAGATTGCGTGACTATGTCATATCACCATGCCACTTGCATGGCTCATGCCATAGTCCATCTGAGGGCAATTTTAAAATAAATATTTTTTTTATCTGATATTGCTTGGAACGTCAATTTTTTTTACTCGGTACGGATAAAAATGAGAATAGAAATCGGACTGAGATAGGATAAAGCTCATCACCAAAACACCAGCTAACCCATTTTATCACCAAAACAGTCCGATTTTCATCGGATTTTCGTATCATACGTCTATGGAGTTTGTTAATCACTTAATCTGTTTCCTATAATCTATTTATTGCATGCTTCTGTTTCCTTGGTAAGGGTTTCGCAGGTACATAATATTATTTTTACCAACAAATCCCAGAACCATACATCTGATATTGTCATCGGGGCTCTATTTCAGAACTGGTGACAGTATTCTCAGAGACCAATTTTGATGTCTTTTGCGTCTTCTTACCTTCAGGAGAGCACTCTTTTTCTGAGAGATCAACATGTCCATTGGCCGATCGAACCTCCGACTCTGTGGCGGAGCTGCCACCCAGAAAGAATGCCGGCGTAGAAGGGTTCGGAAGAGTTACAGATAAACTACTTAACATGACAACGACCGATGCCATGCTTGGCCTCTGCGCCTGATCTTCCTGGACACACAACAGCCCAATGTGTACGCATCTCAGCAGTTCTTCGGTCCGAAACAAATCACCCAAGCTTGGATTTCTCAGCTGTAACACTGTTCCTTCGTTCCAGTGCAACCACACCTACAAGTAGATAAAAGAGGTTGGAATATTAAACTATAGATAAGACCGGGGATGATTTGAATTGGTCTGAGCTACTCACATAGCATAGTAGGTTTGCAGCCCGGTCGGAATCTCCGAAACTTGTATTTCTCTGGCCGGTGATGATCTCCAAAACCAGAACACCGTAGCTAAAAACATCTGATTTCGTTGAGAAAATACCATAAATGGCATACTCTGGTGCCATATATCCACTGCATGCATATATAGAAGAAGCATTAGAGCAGTGATTTGATGAAATGTTTTGTTTCCCCGAGAGTTTATAGCTTAAAAAAGCTTTTAAACTCACAGTGTTCCAGCAATCCGGCTAGCGTTCCGTTGAGTTTCGTCTGTGCCAAAGAGCTTTGCAAGGCCAAAGTCTGAAATTTTAGGATTCATGTTACCATCAAGCAAGATATTGCTAGCTTTGAGATCCCGGTGAATTATTCGGAGCCGGGAATCTTCGTGAAGGTAGAGAAGCCCTCGAGCAATTCCTTGGATGATCTTAAACCGTGTTTGCCAATCCAGTTGCTGTCCTTCAAAAGGACCTGTTCACCCAGATAAAACTCAATCAGTGGGCATTAATTCCTCAAAGAAGAACAGATCTAAAGACATACGATGTGTCTAATTAATGTTAAATCACTCAAATTATATTCTAACACATCGCCTCGCATATGAGTTCGAATTATTCATTGAAATGTTCAGTGAATTGATAGAGAAAAAAATTGAATTTAGTCTTTGTAATTAGAACTATACTATAATGCTAAATGAAAGACAATTTAAAGATGTAGGAAAGAACATATAAATAAATTTTTGAGCATACCAAACAAAAATTTGTCAAGGCTTGTATTAGGAAGATACTCATAGACAAGCATCTTCTCGTTCTTTTCCAAGCAGCAACCCAGCAGCCTCACAAGGTTTCTATGCTGAAGCTTAGCAACCAAAACAACCTCATTTTTTAGCTCTACTAGACCTTGGACTGAAGTCATTTTCAACCTTTTCACTGCTATAACCTCTCCATTTCCAAGTTCTCCCTGTCTCATATGAAAAAATAACAAGTTTAATTAGATGAGACATATCTATACATATATATGTATGGTGTGCATAAATTACTTGACAAGAGCTTAATAAGTAGTTAGTTAATATACCTTATAAACTGGTCCGAAACCACCTTCTCCGAGCTTATTAGCATCTGAAAAATTATTTGTAGCAGCTCTAAGGGTGGCTAAATCAAACAATAGAGACTCTGGACTTCTGAAGGTGTCATCTGCTCCTGTACCATCTGGTTAATTAATATATCGATAAAAAAAAAACTTGATAATCTATGAAAGCAACTTATATTAGAGATTCAAAATTAAGTGGATGAGAAATCTAGTAGAGTACATACGAAGTATTTTTCTTTGAGCTTTTCTCCTCCTCCATATAACGAAACAACAAATGCCCAGGAGTAGTACTGCTATGGTAGCTACAAGAATGGCAATAATAAGAGCCAAGTTTGAGCCATGATTACTGTTGCCTGCACAAAAGTGAAGAAATAAACTTCAGTCATGAGTTCCCTGGCATGACCAAAAGTATACATACATCCATCAGGATCAGGTAAACTCTCAGATCTTTCATATTTATCAGTGTTTAATTATATTTTCTATATGTTATGTCACCGAAAAAAATTAAACTGATGAGAGAAGGTAACCGTGATCACTTATAACAAACATTAATAAAGGCTTATTTAATTGACCGTATTAGACGATACAGCACTTTCTTATGAAACATAAGTGAACTTATTTGACATGCTACATCAAGACCCGCAAGTTATACAACAAAATCGATTACATTAACTTTAACACGATGCAGCATTAGACAGCGACCAAACAGCCCAACTTATTTGCAGTTATTTTCCTACTTTTGTGATGAATAAATTCTCCTCTCCTTCACACAAACATATATATTTGAATAGTCTCTTTTCTATTTTCTTCAGATCAGTGACGGCTCTCATACTGCAGCCATTGAAAAAGGATGGATGCCAGTCAAAGATAGAATTTGTGGATGACTCCAAAGATGCATGGTGGGTCGGACATAGACCTTAATTGGAGAGTATTATTAGCTCGTCTCGTTGGTTGAATCCAGCTCATTCTATATGATAAGTCTTGTAGTAAGCGTGTTGAACTTGGGAAGTTTGGTGGTGATGAATAATGTTTGGTGTCCTCCACTCCTCCTTTGACTGGGCCAATGTCCTCACCATAGGTTAGTGGTGATTAATTCCTTTTTTTTAGATCGATTTAAAATTAAGCAGACGGCAATAGATCTAATAACAAGAATTATCTATTCACGTATTTCCCTCTGTAATATTGAAGATTATGTATTCTCTACTAAAAGAAAAGTTTTTTAAAAAAAAAATTAGTGGCATTCAGAAACAAACCTTTCTTTTTTTCGCAGGAATCATATAATTCGAATATTATGCAAAGAAATAGATAAATATGATATATTTTTGGCAAATTTCCATCGAATCTTCTCTGCTAATTACAGTATATCCTGTGCTAAATCCTCTCAATCCAAAAAAAAAAAAAAACACATTGACTATATTATTGCAGAAAACATACGAATAACAATTAAATGTAGAGCTGCTTTGTAGTTCTTTAGTCTTTTTTGACTCAACTTAGAGGGACAGAAAGGAAATTGAAACATCGTTAATGCAGCAGACAAGTCAACAAGTCAAAGTCTTGCGGTGAATCCGGTGATGAGTTATATTTTTAAATTTAAAAGTAAACAGCCAGCTATGGATCTAATAAAAATATCAGGTAAACTAAAAATATATATACGGAATATCCCATCCCATTAACACAACATTTTATTTCTAATTATTAAATGGACACTATTTAAAAGTAAGTAATAGTGAGGTTATAAAACCTTTTTTATATATAGAAGAACTTTCATGGTTAAATACATCTTAAATTATAATTATGTAATTCAAAAACTTAAATTATAATTAGCTAAGGATAAGTTTATATACTTATATTTCGGTCAAATAAAGATTAATTATGGTGTCTGTTAATCTAAATCCATCATTATCCAAAAAAATATTATTTACAATGTTATTGCGAAAAATATTCTAATATAGAATAAATGTGGAGCTGCTTAATTAACATACCTCCAGCGGAACTGTCCTGCGGAGGTGGCGCAAGACCACCGCCGGCCGTCGTCGCCGGTGGCGGAGGCGCCGCTGTTAGTGAAGAGACACCAGGTCCAGATTGATTATAAAACGGAAAGAACTCAAAAAGGAGATCACAGCTTTCTCCGACAAAGCGGCCTCCTTGCTTTCTTCCTCCACAGCAAGTTTTTGTAAACAGTGCGAACTCCCGGAGACACCCATAACAGCTCTCCGGCGTCAAGTCCGCCGTGCACTGCACCAACCCATAGATCTTCGTTGAGCTATCCAAGTCCAACGACCCGGCGGCGAACTTCCGGGCCGACCGGTACGCCGCCACCGTCGTGAGGTTATCCATTAGCTTTCCAAACACATCATCGAAGCTCTTGACGTCCGACACGTTGTAAGGGTTCGACACCGTAAGTAGAACAGTCGTATTGGCTACGGAGAAGAAGTACTGGTTGGAGTAGCGAAGGATGCAGTGGTCGTACCAAAGGAAGGCGCTCATTCCTAGCGGGCAGGCGGCGGGGAGGTCGGCGAGGGCGGTGGCGAGGCAGCTCCGGCACTCGTCGGAGGAGACGTCCCCTCGGCTCC
Organism: Narthecium ossifragum; assembly: GCA_963920575.1. Classification (NCBI taxonomy): domain Eukaryota; kingdom Viridiplantae; phylum Streptophyta; class Magnoliopsida; order Dioscoreales; family Nartheciaceae; genus Narthecium; species Narthecium ossifragum. Next base: position 25,599,818 of record OY986970.1, on the reverse strand, counting down.
AGGTGAGGCCGTAGACGGTGTCAGGGGACTGGCCGATGGTGGTGTTGGAGAAGCCGGTGGGTGGGGTGGAGGAGGAGAGGGAGGAGAGGAGGCGGTTGAGGTTGGATTGGAAGGCGCTGCCGGTGGTGTAGTTGGCGTCGGTGGAGCAGAGGGAGTACCCAGGTTTTCCGGCAGTGATGGGTGTCTGAGAGAGAAGGAGGAGGAGGAGAAGTAGAGGAGAAAGGGAGATAATCGAGAGGAGAGAAGACATTGCTATTGCTGCCTGCCTGCAGTCTCTTGATTCTTGTTGCTCAAATTCATTTTTAAAGAGAACAATCATAAGGCCCCCAAAATAATCAAGTGTTGATATCATTTTGGTACCCTCTAATTTCACGAATTATCAATTTGATCCCCATATTTTAAAACGTATCAAAACGAGATATTTAGTTACCAAACTTTTCAATTTGGTGCCAAGTATGTAACGGCCGTTTGCTGATTTAACGCCAAACCGGCCACATGACCTCACGTGACCGGTTTTGCGCGATCTCTCGCCAGTGAAGGCGGTTTTACTCCTTCTCCCGCAGATATAACTAGTTGCCCTTATATGAAACCCTACTGAGCCTTGGGTGAGTGAAATCGAGGCACTGCCGAATTTTTCGTCGACGACGACACCCTCCGAGGTCAGGTAGGGTTTTGCCCCTTCTTACTACCCATCTCATCTTCTTCTTTGTCTTTGGCTCTCATACTTCGTCTCTTTCGGCCCGTACGATACCTGAGCTACAACCCATTTCTCAAATATTCATGTCGTCGGAGAGGACACCTTCGCAGGGAAGTAGCCACCTGAGTGGAGGTTCCATCGCCTCCTCGAGGGGGGATGATTACTACTGTTTTTGTGGATTGAAGGCCAAACAAAGGGTTTCAAGGACGGAGATGAATCTTGGAAGGAGATTCATAAATTGTGCAACCCAACGAGTAATTTCGCCACTTATTGCTACTTGTAAATTTTAATTTCACCACTTATTGCTATTTGTCAATTTTAATTTTGACACTTATTGCTATTTGTCAATTTTAATTGGAATCAACACTCAGTCAATTGATCATCCTCTTGATACTGTAGAGTCATGGTGGATGCGATTTCTTCCTGTGGATTGAGCCAAGTGTATGTGAGCCCTATGTAGATGTTGTCACCAAGGGATTTCGTGACAAGCTGCAGGAATTGGAAGCACTGTTGGGATCCTGTCAAGCAAATGAGTAGAAGGCAATGGCAGATGTACAAGCTATGAAGAATTTGATTGATGATAAAGACAAGCTAATTGCCATGCTTGAGAAACAAAATGGCCAATTGAAATCTAGAGCCAAGACATATTTGATTAGTTTGATGTTGTTGTGCATAATAGCAATTCACCTAGCTTTTTATTTGATTGTGTAATCTTGTGAAGCTATTGTGTAACCCATGCTAGTTAAGCAGTTGTACCACCCCTATTTTGCAATCAGACATTAGTGTAACATGACCTCTGTTTATAACATTGATCCCTGATGTAAATACAAGCTTTATAACATTGATCATTGATGTCTCCACACAACTGACAAAAAAAACAGGATGAGTACAAGCACATGATGTTAATTTACAAGTTAATTCCATTCACAAGAGTACAAACAAATCCCACTCACAGCAGCAATTCCATTCACAACTGACAAATTAATTCCACAAACTAGTGACAAGTTAATTCCATTCACAAGTGACATCCATTCATAGCTATTTTGCAATCAAACATTTGTGTAACATGACCTCTGTTTATAACATTGATCCCTGATGTAAATACAAGCTTTATAACATTGATCATTGCTGTCTCCACACAGCTGACAAAAAAAACAGGATGAGTACAAGCAAATCCCACTCACAGCAGCAATTCCATTCACAACTGACAAATTAATTCCACAAACTAGTGACAAGTTAATTCCATTCACAAATGACATCCATTCACAGCTAGCAGCAACTAATGTTCCTTCCACATAACTACAAGGGCATAGATTCACATCTTCATCTATGGGCTCCTTTCTCATGTTGACCTTGATGACTGCTTGAACCTTCAGTGTAGGCTGGAGATGGCTGTTGTCTAAGCTCTGATTGGCTTTGTTGGGATCCAAACAGCTGGCTTGGCTGGGTCCCAAAAGTAAACTGCAATTCCATTCACAGTTGTTAACAGTCGAGTCCAAACTAATTACATTGAATACATCTAATACCAGTGAAACTTGAAAAGTTATACGAACTTACACTATCAGGTGGATTACTGTTGGGTGTGGGTCTTGGTGGAATAAACAAAGTTGGCCTCACTGCTCTTCCCCTCCCTGAGGGTATCCATGCAGCTGGTGCCCTGCTAACCTCTTCTCCTCTCCCAGCACCAGCTCCTCTCCAAGCACCAGCTCCTCTCCCAGCAAAAGCTCCTCTCCCAGCACTAGCTCCTCTCCCAGCACTAGCTCCTCTCCCACTACCAGCAATGTCACTACTTGCTGTTGCTGGAACATTACCTTCTGAAGTAGATGACCTAGGGTTAGGCTTAGCACATGGAGGCTTCTTGCATCCTCTTTTGTTGTGTCTCCATTCCCAGCAATTCCTACATCTAACAGATGTATTGTGAGGGCCCGTCCCTCATACCTGACTCGACCGCGTGGGTCGAGAGCCGGTTTCCTGTTGGTTTGGTTCCGCGTCGGGCACGATCGGGCGATCGTGTGGCAGTTTTGGACCCCGGGGGCATTTTGGTAAATATGCCCTCTGGTGGTCGGTTTCACACCCGCGTTCCACACACTGACTTTGATTGATGTATGTGTTGGATTAGAATCCCTAGGGTGCGTCCGATCGGAGGATCGAAGCTCGATCGGGAAAGATCGGTTTGGACGGCTGAGATAGGTTTGGAATGCCTATATAAGCCAAGTCCCTTTCTCTCTTTCTCTCACTCCTCCTTCACCTGTCGTTTTCTCCTTCTCTCTCTCTCTCCTTCGGCTGGACTAGGGTTTGGAGGATTGGGCTTCGGATCGCGGATCTTGTCGGCTTGACCAACGGGACGCGTGGAGGAGCCACCCTACTTGTGCAAGTAGGTGTTTTTACCCCGATCCTTGGATCGGGTTCTCCTAGGATAGGTTTTATGAGCTTTCGCTGTAGGTGCATGTGTTAGAATGCTGTGTGGATCAATGCATGTGTAGTATAGCTTGTTTCCAGTATTCCTATCTGTGGATTTCCGTATTTTAACGGTTGGTTTCCGTATTATCGCCGTTTTGTCGGTTTTTGTCCATTTGGACCTAGATAGGGGATTTAATCGTCAAAACCTGGATTTCTTCACTCCACTAGTTTCCCCTTGGCTAAATACACTTGCTTGCAAAATCTCATTTAATTCCAACATGATTTGGTACTTGAAATCCAAAGAAATGGATTTCCAGCACTGTTCTGATGAACTGTGCCAAGAGCTCGACGGTCCATCGGTGCATCGACCGTCACATGTTGTTTTACGCCTTCTGAGCCTGGCGGTCGACCGTCGGATCGACCGTCGCATCGATCGTCAGGCTCTGTCGGGATTTTAGCCTCCCACGGTCGATGGGTCGATCGACCATGGGTCCTCTCTCTTTTTCATCCCGCCTCACGGTCGACCGTCGGATCGACCGTCGCATCGTCCGTGAGGCTCTGTCCCGTTTTGGGCTCTCGACGGTCGATGGGCCGATCGACCGTCGCCCATGAGGTTTTCTTCGTTTTGGCCTCACGGTCGATCGGTGGATCGACCGTGACATCGTCCGTGGTCTCACGGTCGATCCCCGGATCGACCGTGGCATCGTCCGTGACCACTGGGACTTGGTTTTCTGGTTTTTCTTTGGTGGATTTGATTTGGGATTAGTATCTAAACATGTTGGGAAGCATGTAGGGGGATTTGATGAGGTTTTCAAAGGATTTTCATCGGGTTTGAGAATCGATCGAATAACTCTCTTTTTGGGTAAATCTAAGGTTTCACTTGCATTTAATACATGTTTGTTGTAGTTAAATGCTTAATTGATTGCTTAGCCATTAACTAGCTATGAGTGCTAGTTAATGGGGAATTGTGGAACCTTAGCCTCTTGCCGGCGAGTGCCGAGGGCTATTGTATATCTGTTGAACCTTTAACTGTTGATGTGGCATGTAGAGACATCTAGGATAGATGTTTGCCTAGGCTCATGCATTGTATGCATTAGAGGCATTTGAGGTTAGGCGGGCGATGGTTTGGGTCGCCGATTCGAGGCTCTCGGGTAGCTCGGATCTAGCCTTAGGGCCGTGGCTGGGTAGTCAGGAGTAGGGTATGATTGTATGATCAAGTCTCATGTCTTTGAGGATTCACGCTAGTTGACTCTGATCAGTGTTTGAGGTTTAGAGGTCGGGTTGTCTTCCGAAGCTAAGTTCTAAGGATGGGTGTCGACGTCCCTGACAGGGTCCCCAGGCAGTGGTTTCCTGCTGGGTAATGGTGATCCTACTGGTTCCGGTTCTTTCCTCCCAGCGTGATTGGTTGAGTTTCCCAGCGTGGTCGGTTGAGAAGAGTAGGATCCCTTGGGGAGTCGACAGGGTTGTGGGTCCCGTGGCATCCGTTAGACTTGAGCTGGAAGACAACTCTGTTGTTGTTTTCCTCCTTTCAGTGTGCCTTAGAGTAGAACCCTACTGAGCTTATCGCTCACTCCTACCCGGGCTGCGTTTGCAGGTGCAGGCGGCAGTTCTTCTTCAGTGGAGCCGGCGGGATCGGCTTTTGGCGGCGCGAGTACATCCAGGGGCGCTTGAGGTTGCTTGGAGGATTACCAGTTGTACCCTTTTGATATTTGTATATGATGTAAGCTTCTGAGGATTTTGGAGTATTGTATTAAATCTATCTCTTGGAAGCTATTGTATCTAGTCTGAATTGTACAACTTGATGTTATATGATGATTAAATCTGTTTAGCCTCTGGAATGTAATTGTTTAAATTATCCGTCTTTTCCGCTTTGTACTGCGCCGGTTGATGATGAATAGTGTTAGGACCCTCACACCCCATCCTGGATGGGTTTTCTGGGTCGGGGTGTGACATGTATTCCTCCTCTTGAGTTTTGTACTTCTCCGGGGCTCATCAGACTGTCTTTTTCTGAGTTTTTTAGGTCTACCAGGGTGCCTTCTATATGGAGGTGGTAGTATGGGATCACCACCTGCCTTTTCCCATAGCATAGGACCATTCACAGGTCTAACCCAGCTGCTGTAACACTGCATCAATTTTTCCTTACTATAACATGCATCTACAAAGTCTTCAACATTCAACCTGTCATGGAATATGCAAGTGATGGCATGTTGGCAAGGAAGTTCAGAAACATTCCACAGATTGCAACTACAAGACTTGGCTTCTAGGTCTACTATGAATCTTTCATGTGGGCTTGAAACTTCAAACTCAGTCCCTCCAGACCAATCACATTTCCACTTCCTTGACTCTCTTTTCAACACTTCCAATTTCTTCTGTATATTTGGCCCCAATGCTCCTTCAATTCCATTTACCAATTGCCTCTTCTCTCTGAGTTTTGACATCAACTGTAGTCTGATGTCCTCAAATAAGCTGATAATAGGCTTCTCCCTAGCACTCTTGATCATGTTGTTGAATGACTCTGCATTGTTGTTGGTATGCATGTCACTCTTTGGGAATACACTGTAGGCATGTCTACACCAATACCTGGGCTCCAATTTGCTCAGGTAAATGAATGCATCTTCACTTTTCTTCATGATCTGGTTCATGTGGTACTCAAACTTAGGTTTAGTTGTGGCTCTTGCCGCTTTAAAAAACAAATCTTTGAGTTTCAAGCCTCTGAAAACTTTGACAAAATTCTGGTACAAATGCCTAACACAGAACCTGTGTTCAGAGCCTGGCATGATGGCTTCAATTGCAGGAATAAGCCCCTGAAACATTAGGAGACAAGCATAAGCATTAGCTGACAATCAAACATTAGCATGGCACAATCAAACATTAACATTAGCTGACAACCAAACATTAGCTAACATGCAATGGCAATGGCACAATCATGATCTATACCTTTTGCTAGTCTGTGATGACAATCCAATTAGAACCATTGACAAACCCTATGTCATCAGCTAAAAGCTCCAAAAACCAAATCCAGGAATCCTTGTTTTCAATCTCCACAGCAGCAAATGCAAGGGGAAATATCTGGTCATTTCCATCTACTCCCATAGCTGTAAGTAGTTGCCCACCATATGGCCCCTTTAAGTGACAACCATCCAATCCTATCACTGGTCTACAACCAGTCCTGAACCCCACTTTACATGCGTGCAAACACATGTACATCCTCGCGAAATAATAGTTACTCCCACAGCTGTAAGTAGTTGCCCATCATATGGCCCCTTTAAGTGACAACCATCCAATCCTATCACTGGTCTACAACCAGTCCTGAACCCCACTTTACATGCGTGCAAACACATGTACATCCTCGCGAAATAATAGTTACCATCTTGTCCCCTATTTGTTGCCACCTTGCAAGTGCTCCCAGGGTTAGTTCTAAGTATCTCCTGACAGTAGTCCCTAAGCTGATTGTATTGTTCAGCCCAATCTCCCTCTAAGAACCCTTTGGCCCTATCTCTGGCTCTATATGCCTTGATTCTGCTGATATCTACAGCACAGTCCATTTTCACCTTCTCTAGGAAACTGCCAATCTTCATTTCTGGGTGCAGTCTAACCTCATCTTGATATTTCCTGGCCAGCCAACCAACCTTCACAAATCTGTTGTTGTGTGATCTAATACATGTGTGTTTATTGTTCAATGTCTTTAGTTGAAATGTGTCTGTCCTCTGAACTAATGATGCATGTGCCTTCCATGGACATTTCCCTTCATCACATATAACTGTCACTCTCTTCTTTGCTTGTTTCTTGAACTGCAGAGGATGGCCACCCTTAACAGAGTAGTCTTTCACAGCATTCTTGAAGTCCTCTGCTGTGACAAATAGCATCCCAACTGCGAAAGGGCACTCAGTGCCTTCATTTATGTCTTCTCTGTAAATAGGGTAGTGGGGCCTTGGTTTTTCATCTGAGTCTTCAGGGAGACTGTTGAGCTCATCATCTGGTATCCCATCTGACACATAACCTCTTCCCTCCACATCAACTACATCTTGTCCTCCCCATGAATTTCTAACTTCATTGCTACAGTCAGGCACATCAAAGGTCTGTTGTGCCTCTGTGAGTGTCTCATAAAGGAGGTCATCATCTTCACTGTCACTGACCTCCATTGGCTCATACAAACTGTTGTCTGAGGACTCAATATCATCCATGAGACCCTCAAATATACCTTGATCATCAGCAATGGCTTCATCACTGCCCATAACAGCTTTGCCCCTATTCAGCCTATCTTGATGCACAGCCTCCTCTTCAAGGTGTTCAGCCTCTTCTTCATGCACAGCATCCTCTACATGGTTCACAGCCTCTTCTTGATGCACAACAGCCTCTTCTTGGTACATAGCCTCCTCTTCTTCGTTCTGGGGTGCATTTGGGACCAACTCCTCTTCAAGCACCACAACCTCCTCTTCTTCATTCTGTGGTGCATTTGGGACCACAAACTCCTCTTCAAGCAACACAACCTCCTCTTATTCATTCTGTGGTGCATTTGGGACCAGCTCCTCTTCAAGCACCACAACCTCCTCTTCTTCTTCCACTATATGACCAGTAACTGCAGGTATAACTACAGGCACATTTATATTGTGCTCAACATAAACATCTAGAAGTCCAGCCTTTAGCCCCACATTTCCCATTTCAACTGTCTGCCTATCAGTCATTAGTTCATTCAAATTGTTCTGTGTGAATTCAGTGTCTGGGGTCAAGTACCACATCTTCTTATAGTTGGGGTAGTTCAATTCTTTCAGAAGCTCTTCAACGTCCATGATCCCTGTAGTGTCTGGGTCAATATTGTCAACGTACTGCACTTCACCACCCACATATGCTAGTGAAGGACCATTCTCAAAATGCCCCCCATGGTGTAATCTTATTGAGAACATCCTGACAGATCAGAATGCAATTTGGTTGTAAGAATAATATAATAGGCAAGCCTTACACATCACTAGAAAAAATGAAAAGTATTAAATGTGTAATGAACATGGCAAGCACATGGTCAAGCACATGGCAGTAAAAATGCACATTGTAGTAAAAAATGAACAAGACCTGGGACCACATATCAGTTGTCTGTTATTGCAAAATCTGGGACCATATATGCTACACACTAAATTGTTATCAACTGTAATTAAATTCTTCAACCTATTTATCTGTGTTGTGTTATTTAACTTTGTTGTACTTAACAAAGTTAAATAACATAACACAGTTAAATAGAACAACACATTAATTACAGTTGATAGGAATTAAATGGCATAGCAATGTGAACCAATGTGCATAAAGGAGCTCCAAATTTAACATGTATGTAGTGTATAAAGAGTTCTTTGACCTGTATTAGAGTATAAAGAGTTCCTGACATAACATGGCTTCAATTTGGGGTATAATTCAATTGATAATTACTACCAATAGGAATTAAACAAAGTATGAACTAGGACCTAGCATATAGCTACAAACTAAGGTCACGGTTAGGGATTAAAGAAAGCATCACTGGGACCACAAACTAACCACTTTTGCCATCAAATAGGACCTAGCACAAAGCACAAACTAAGGTCATCATCGACAAAGCACATACTATGGGCGAGGAGAAACATGAACTGGGACCTAGACAATGAGGTAAAATGAGATCTTACCTGTCACGCCCCTAGCCTTGAAGATGATGGGGAGAGGGGGGAAGGAGGTGGAGGGACGTCGGGTTTATCGAGGACGACGGGCGCCGGTGAGGTTTGCCCTAGCTTCGCCGGTGAGGTGAGAGGTGAGCGGGGGTTTGGCCGTTGGGGTTGAGCAGCCTCGATTGGGGGGGGTCCTTGCGGAGACATAAACGTGTCAACTGAGATGGTATTCCGTTAACTCCACTAACGCCGTTCTCATCATTGGACTAAAATGACTAGTTTGGTAACTACAGACCTCGTTTTGATACGTTTTAAAATAAGGAGACCAAATTGATAATTCGTGAAACTAGAGGGTACCAAAATGATATTAACCCAATAATCAATATTAAGGCGTCGTTTGCATGGCTGATGGAATAAAGGATAAATTTATTCAAGATTAGACACTCCTTATTTTGGATTTGCAACCCATATGCAAAAATTTTTTAACTCTGATAAAAAAAAAGCCCGGATGACTATCATAAAGCCCACATTTCTATCGCACATTTTCCCTCCGATGAGTATTTGATGTCGTCCACCACTCGATCTCACAGTGGTTAAAAGATTAATTGTCGTCAGCAACCAAATTTTCTTCTATACTATACTATTCTGGGCGATAATATTGAAGAGAATCTATTATATCAACTTATGTTATTGGAAGCCGAGTTCTTGTCAAAACTTTTAGCTCGTTAATTAGTTCAAGAATGAGGGAGCTTATTTTTGAATATGCCCCATCTTAACCATGCATCACAACCTTTTTGCCATAGAGGTTAAAATGAGGACAAATACAAATGATCTTTCATTTCTCGTTTCAGCTATGGGGATGAGATAAAAGGGTGAAACAAGAAGTAGATCCTCATTATAATTCCTTTTCACATTTACACCATAATAATAATAATAATAATAAAAGGTAATATTTTCTTGTATTTTTTTCTGATTTCGTACCTTTACCAATCCAGTATTCTATCTCTTCCTTTGTTTTAGAGTCATCAAGACAATCCAGTGAGGTTGCAAGGATGGAAGAGTTGCAAGAATGCAGTAAAGACCGCGCTATATCGCCTATCAGCAAGTCCCTCCCAGCTAAAGACACAAGATGTGATTTGGACACAAATCCTTGATTATTTTCCCATCTAGGGTATATCTCTTAGCTAGTACACTTGCAAAAATACTTATCGAGCAGTGCCAGATCGTAAGGATCATCATATGCTAAAGAAGTGTTGACAATCTGCATTGACGCGAGATCAGTATTGTGAACCTGATATAGAACCAGCCTTGTGAATTATCTGAACCACATAAAGATATTTGCAGGACAGCAAGTATAGCAAGGGACTGACTAAGAACCTGTATGTAAAATTAAATGATTGTTCTTGAGTCAGTTTATACATGATAGGAGATCGTGCTCCCCGAAACTTCGAGATTATGGAATTAGCAAGAGTGGCAGGCAAACACAGCTTCCAGCAGCAATGCTGCTCATAACCTTTATATCACTCAGCTCACATTGACATACATTTGTTCATTTCAGCAGCTTCTCGCTGCCATTCACTCCTGATGACACCCTCAGCTCTGAATTCCACCCTGAACCGTATTTTCCCTTCTTCTTCTTTTTGACATTTTCGGTTTAACCGGCTCATATCTTTGTGAACTAGAAAATCATCTACGGATGTTGCATGCCGAAGAGAATGCCAAGAACCACTGGCTCTTTCATTTGTGCCTAGTACATTCTTGACATGCCATACTGCACTGCCCCGACCTTCCTGTGAGCAGCAGCTGCAGCAGCTGCACTGATTCCGCTAAACGCTGACTTAGCCTGAAGTAGATTGGCCTCCATTGGATCAGACCTTGTAGCCCCAGTAATATAGTAAGGTGAAGCTCTCATGTCAATGGTCATCTCAGGTGCCATCTTGGCAGGCATGTAGTGTTGGGATGTCTTATGCTGCTGGCCGTATTGCACCTCTGACTGCGCACTTGGATCCTGAGGTTCAGAACTCTCCGATCTGGCTGTGGCATTATGGTAATAATACGCACGAATGGGATGCTGTTGTACAGCCATCGCATTCCTAATTAACCTCCTGGGATCATAGGGATCTCGGACACTCCCATTCTCATAGGGCATTACAGGACCAACAACTTTTCCTGGCTTGGCTGAAAGACCAACATTCTATAGCTTTAGTTGTGCTATCAAAAGAGCTAGCGATTTGTTCTAGGAGATTTGCATACAGCTAGGTGAAAGAAAAGAAACTATTATTCTCGCTATTTACCAAGTGGAATCCTTTGAGAAAGTGCCTGTGAAATCCCTGCTGGATTTCCTGTCAGCCTTTCTGTGTCTTTAGGGTACTTAGATGCCACTTCTGAGGCTTGCCTATCTCGGAATGAAGCTTGGATTGGTTGCTCCTTAGGAGGGATTGTAGCTGAATGCACCACTGTAGACCTATAACAGTAGTATGACATTAAAGAGTTTGCAAGAGAGAGGATTGAACCAAGCTTGAGCACATCCATGAACAACAATAGCCAATGACTTAATTCTTTCTACTTTCTCGGAAGATTAACTTGTGAAGAGCTCAAACAAGTACTAGATAAACCAGGCTCAAATTTGCAATTCCACCTTGGCAGATCAACCTAACCAAATGTCCAGCATAAAAACCAAAAAGCTTGGTAAATGGTTGATGAATGCTTCAAATTTTCATGTGGATAATGCAATGAGGCATCTATTAGCTATCCTACTCTAATGAGGACAAAAGGATTGACATATCAAACTTCCGAGAATAAGAACAAATTGAAACCTTGCAATAGATAGTTATGAGTGGTTTCTCTATAAGTACTGCATTAAGGATAAACATAAAACTGAAAGAACGAGAGCTGAATTAACACTCAAGATTACCTGGGAAGCGAAACATGCTTCCTTTCTAGTGGAATCACTGGCCCACTTTTACCACCACTTTCCTCAAGATGAGCAAACTGCTTCCGGAACTGATCAACAGCGCTGTATAACAACGAATTGCAGAAAGTAATGTCACAAACATATTAATGCAGATCTACACCAAGCATGAAAGGATGAAGTAGTGTGATGAAAACCTAGGATAGAGGAAATTAGTCCGCTCAGTCCCATTGATGTAGTCTTTAAGCAATTGAGGATGATATTCCAATATCTCCCGGAAAATAAGCTCCCTGATATCCTCTTTCGTTACTCTCCGGCGCTCAAATTCAAACTCCATCTTTGTGATTGGCTGACAAGAGGGCTCCCTCTCCACCTTGGCTAAACCTTTAAAATACGGATCAGCCAGTGCCTGATTAAGAAGATATCATATGGCAAACATATTAGATTTCCAAGTGGATGGAATATTTCAGGATTTCATAAATAATCACAGTTCAGAAAGTTGCTACAACAATTGAGAATGAATGCGGCCAAAAACAAACATCTCAAAAAGAGCATGCCAACCTCTTCAGCGGTAGGCCTGTCCTTTGGATCGAAGGCTAAAAGCCTCTCTAGAAGTTTAAGTCCTAAAGGATCTGCATTTGGAAATTTTTGTGCAAATGATACAGGTTGTTTTTTCCTCATGCTGCTCAGGTATCTCCTTGCCTTTTCATTTCTAACCTGGAAACCAGAAGAATGAATATTACAGATCAGGATCTTTCATGAAGTATACATCGGTCCACCTTCAATGTAGTTATAAGAAGATGAAGTACCATACCCGTGAAATAGTATCCAAGGATGGTGTTCCGAGAAGATCAGTCATCAAATCCAGCTGGTGAACCACATTTTTTCCCGGGAATAGTGGCTTCCCAGTCAATACCTCCGCAAAAATGCAACCTATACTCCATATATCAATAGCAGGAGTATACTGCAAATTCACAAAGAACAGTCATAACTTTGTACAAAACCATCAATAAAAAATGTTTACATGAACTTAGCAGCAGATACTAGTACCTGCGCTTTTCAGCTTGCAGGAGAGTTCAAAAGTCCAATCCTGGACAAGCATTTTCTTAATTACTAGAAATTATCGTGTTCTTAAAAATTCATGAAGAAACCTCCAAATCATAGGCAAATATAAGAACAACAAACCTGTCCCTATTGATAGGAAAAGAATGCAAGAATTTACAACACTGGCATGCACTAAGACTAAATTTACCAGTGATGGTCAATACTTTTACAGGAATCAAAAAAATGGAGAAACGGCAGAAAGTATGAACATCTAATGAGGGAAAAATTAATGAATAAAGAAAATCTTTTGAATTCTGCCAATCACCTTCATAAGTGAATTAATAGATCATATGGTGGCTTCTCGTTTGAAGCAACCTAATGTTAATTGGAGGATTACTAACTTTCGGAGGACATGAACAGTTTAAAACACTTCAAGTTCCATAATTAGCACATGAAAAGGACATCTGTCATGAAGGAGGGAAATGCAAAAAAGCAGAAGACAACTCGACCTGAAAAGTGAACAGTCTTCGAAATGCTTAAAAAAAGAATTTTGCATGAATATAATGTTTCTTTACAGGATTCTATATGCTAGCTTGGTGCATTTACCAATCAGACATATAAAGTTATGTCAAGCTGCATTGTTCTCCAAAGTATAACGCACATCCATGCAATAACTCACAGATTAATCGACCGTACCTTCGAGAAAAATGATCCACATAGCTCGGGCGCCCTATACCATCTAGTTGCAACATAATCCTGTATAAAGTATAAAAGCATAAGAAGCTGAAAGACAATAACAGGTCAATACATCTGAGAATCTGATGTCAGAAGACCTCCATACTCATAATAGAAAACTTAATTCAAAAAACAAATAGACTAAAAATAGGAAACAAAACCCTAACAAATCAAATTCAGATTTGAATCTGATTTGAATTTTGGATAAGAAATCAGACTCGAATTAGGGAAGTTGCTCCCGCATCAGAATTAGTGCAGGTCAATTCATAGAAAAATGAAAGAAAACTGAAGCAAAGGTCATGATAGTATCAACTTACAGTCCAAAATATTGTCGTAGGGGTATCATTGAATGCGACTCTCGCTAACCCAAAATCACAAATTTTCAGCTTGCAATTTGCATTCGCTAATATGTTCTTGGGCTTCAAATCTCGATGATAAACATTAGCTGCACACAGAAACCATCTACATAAGAGAAAAAATCCGAACAAACAATGCCTCGAAGGCAAAAAGATCTCACCAAGAAGGGGGGCATATATGAAACTTATTTTCTAAAGTATATTATACAGAAATTACCATTTAAATTTTAAGCACAATTTTATACACATTATATGTAGAAATGTTTCGATATTATATATATAGTTTTAAACAACTAATCGAACCTTCCAGCTTATTACACCAAAACATTATCCACATTCCAATTTGAGAGAGTTTGTACCTGTATGGATATATTTTAGTGCACGAAGCAGCTGATATAAAAAAAACTGGTAATGTTCTCTTGTCAAGTCATCATTAGCCTTGATGACTTGGTGAAGATCCGACTCCATAAGCTCAAAGACAACATAAATATCTTTGAATTCCCTTCTTGATGGAGGCAACATAATGTGCTTGATCTCTACAATGTCGGGATGCCTCAGAAGCCTGAGAAGCTTAATCTCACGGAGGATTCGGGCAGCATCAGAGATGTGCTCAAAGATATCATGTATCTTTTTAATTGCCACTTTTTCCCCAGTATGAGTGTCAACTGCCGAACACACGACTCCGTAGCTTCCTTTACCTATGACTTCCTGAATTTTGTATCTATTGGCATCCCCATACTCAGTGAAGAAGTCCATTTCTGGGGAGTTCTGCAAAATACATGAAATAGCCCAGCTAATAAATTACCCATACAGGGAACTAAACAGATATAACTTTCATTATCAATATATTTGAATGTTAAATTAAGACCATGCATCAAAATAGGGACAAACCCAAATAGCTTAGGCCTGATAATGGCACAGACATAAAACTTCCAAAAATGGAGTTTCAGTTGTATCCCATACAAAATAGCAAACAAAGCATATATACAGTATTCAAAAACACAATTGCAGTTCCATATGTGCCCTTCTTAAATACTTCCAAAAAAAATAAAGACAGGCTTATCAATTTCAAATGGAGTTTCAGTTGTATCCCATACAAAATTTAGTCCCCCCACCCCCCCTACACCTTTCAGAAGTGCATGAACAGCAATGAACAACAAGATAGCTATTTTCTAACCTTATCCTCGTGAGGGAACAACTCACCATTGAAAATGCCCAACCTCAACAACTACTCAACTACTCTTTTACAAGGGGAAAGATTTTGCTTGGTGCGAATATACGAATTTAAGTTTCATTTTGCAATGAGTAAGCACACCAAGCATCTCTGCCAGCACAGTGTCATGTGCAGACTTAGAGCAATCTAATAGCAGCTGACCTTCTCTTTCGGACACTAATGATATAACATAATCCGAAAAGAGGACAAAAACAGTTCTTACAATCAAATCAACTCCAGGAAAAAATCATGTCAAAAACCAGAAAACAGAAAAAGATATAACTGCAGCTTATTTGATGGTTCGAGAACTTAGAAAGATCAATAACATAGAAATTGTGCTCGTGCAGAAACAAAGGCTTCAGGGAACAAATACCCTGACAAAAACATCACTTTCCTAGTAACAGAACCTGGTTCCCGGAAGTCAATTGTGGCTAACAATGGGGTATCTGTGATTTATTATGCTAAACCAGGGACACGCATAATATAGCAGCGAAAGAATCAAGAACAAAGGCATATCCTACTCAGCTGCACATCCAAACAAAAATGAAATGAGGGATGACGTCTAACCGCATTGAAACAATTCCAAGAAACATAAGAATATCCTGGATCAATAAATTTACGATTTCAAGTAAATGAAGCCAGTAAAATTAAAAGGAACAAAATTTCCGGAAGAAATCTCAACTAGATCTCAACAAATTCCAACGAAAACGAAGCTGTATCCAAATGAAACCATCAGAAAAACAAGATCGAGGAGCTTATACCTTCTTCCGCTGTTCTTGCTGCATTTTGCTCACAGATCTCAATCCCAACGAACTCCAAGAAGCCTTCTTGAGGTCTCTCACCCTTCCCTTCCGATTCTAACTTCTATAAATATCTCAAAAACGGGATCAAACGCGAAAGCAAGCGAGATCGTCTAGGATCAGCCCTGAGAGATCAGCCGCATTTGCCCCACCTACCCCTGCTCCGTATCACCAACCCGCAGTCGCGCCCCCTCCGCTCCGTGAAGCATAAAGATCGGAGCAGATCCCTCATATACTCCACTTCCCTCACCTCCGCTACGCTGCCGACCTAGCCGCCGCCGCTAACATAGATTGGCAACTCCCAACATCGCCGCCCACCCCGCCACACCTCGCGTCAAGCCCAACGCCGGTGAGAAGAAAGAGCTAAAGAAATCGAGATCGAAACCCTAGCCTTAACCGAGGAGAAGGATAACGGAGATGGAGGAGGTGGGGGAATTGGGGGTTTTTTATTGCAAGACGGTGGGTTCTTCTCGGGTGGAGCCGGGGTGGAGTTCTGTTGGCGTTGGGTGGTGGTATATACGGCAGTGGCGACCCCGTAATATCCTAGATCTCCAGGGTCGAATCCTCCGTGAGGCAGGTGGATAAAGCTGACCCAGACTCCGGGTCCACATGCGGGTTCGGGTTAAGTTCGGATCCGGATCCTCTCTAAATACAGTGGTTTATCGGATTAAAGGTTAGTTGGGATGGATAAAGATCCGACCCGGTAACGTGGGAGGTACTTTGCGTATGGGCGCGGCTATATGGGCACGGGTGGGGAGAGAGGAAGCTGGTTGGAAATATAATAAATAAGAGGGGTGGAATCGAATGAGCTGGACACGTGGAGTGCATTTAGGTCCTTGAAAAAATAATACAAGTTATGCCTTTCACCTTATCCAAGTAAGATAAAGTTTTGACCGCGTGTGTTTTTTAAGACTTAACGGGGGCGGACCTTTCTAGATATCAAAAATTAGTGGGAGTAAAACGTAAATAGTAGGGCAAATTTGACTGGAGGTATTTTTTAATGTAAGTACCATTAATTATATGAAACTACCGAATTGGAATTCTTTTTTACAGTTATGGTACAAATATAGAGGTTACCATGATTGGTTTCTTTTAGGTTGATTTGGATAAGAATTTCTATTTTAACAGGTTTATATTAGGAAATTCTAATCTATTCTTGATCTTATTTATGTAAGAAAAGAGGGGGTGATCCATCAACATCAATCACAACGTGACTTACATGTTATGACTAGCACCGTATAGTCACGTCAAGTATGATAGGTCTTGGGTCGTAGTCCGGATGCTGTACTGGGAATACTATTGGTTGTAAAGTTACAATACACAAATTTGCAAATCTTGACCGAAACGACTTCAAACCCAAATTGATTAAATTAGGATTTTGAATTGACTTGATGTAAAATTTCTATTTTGGGTTTTGGGTTTTGGGATTGGAGTTATATAAAGAGGGACTAAAAGCTAGGGTTTAGGTGGGCTTTCACGGCTATGGAGAGGAAGCCTATGTTTGGTTCGGGGTATCCCCACCTTGTCTCTGAAATAGAAAGGGGTCAGTGAAATAGAGATAAGATTGGTTAAGTTGGGTCATCTAAAAAAATAGGGATACCATTTAACTTCATCTCAATTTGTATCCTTGTTTTTATTTTTTATTAAAAAAAATATTTTGTTCTATCCCCACTCATTATCGTAACTTTTCTACTCATTATCCTAACTTTTCTAGCCCTAAAATCTTTTAACCCGGAATAGCCTATCCCCTTACCAAACATCCCCGAAAAAGGTTAGGATTCCGATAAGTCTAAGAGGTCTTTGAGAGTGATTTTTGATAGCCTAAAGAGATTGTTTATCATCTCTAAAAAAACCCATGAATATATTCATTTAATTCATTTTCTTAGTGTATTTCTCTCCGTGGTTTTCCTTCCAATTGTTGATAGAGACTTTCTACATTAAATTTGTGCCTTTTTTTTGTTTATGTTAGACTATAAATACAATGAATCTACCTCTCCTAACGGTTTAAATTTTTGGATTAAGTGGTTAAAATAATATGGTATCAGAGCAGAGGTCATGTGTTTAAATCTTGCTCTCCCTAGTAGTTGTTTCAACCTCTCATTAAATTCAATATTCACTTGTGAAAACAAATCCAAAAATTACCAGCCGCTCCTTAAATTCAATATTCATGTGAGAAGACTCATCCCACACGTAACGGGGAGCGTAATAAATGCCTGATAATTTATAGTAATTTGTAGAAGTTAGTTGATAAGGGGGTATTTGCACATCATTCAATAAAGCATATTTCTTGTGCTTCATATTGCAAAACGTTTGTTACTCAGGGAGTTATCATGCATCTTGAGCTACCACAATGATTGTTAATTTCTTCCTTCTCCCTCGCTTTTAAAACCCGTAGCTTTTCTAAGTTGCTTTCAAACAAATAATACAACCGCAAAGTCTCAGTTTTTTTTTTTAATGATGTATGACATTGTGAATCATTAGCTCCTCTCCAACCACATTTCTTTTTCAAAGAAAATGACATTGGAACCAAAAAAATATTATAGTGATAATGATAATTATAATCACAGCCAAGGTAGAGAACCACCCAAACCAAAGCGTTTCGTGTTTAAAGATTATTGGGTTTGTTAATGAATATTAAAGCAAGTGGTCCAGTCATTGACTCGAAGATTTATATGAATGATCACCAATGGTTGCTTATCTCAATCCTCAAGCCATTTAAATATTTAATGGTGTTCATTTAGAGCTACAAGACCAAACGTATGCATTATTGGGGAAAGAGCTCTCAACATTTATATCATGATAATTGTTGATTTATTGGTGAGGCCAGTTGAAATGGACTGAAGTAATGTTCTAACTGATGCTAATTATGTACCATTTTTTTCAGCCAAATATATTAAGTTGGTGGGCTTCCACACAATGGCAATTTTTTCAACAACTTAATAATGTCATTGAGAATGTGACAATTATGAAACTACCAACTTTTTTTTTTTTTTTTTTGCTTAGTTGAGCTATGAAACTAGCAACTTAATAACTTACAATTACCACCTTCTTTTTCCACTTTCTTTGGGCCTAAATTAATGAATTGTTGTGCTTCAACAATGGCCTCTTTTTTTTTCTCAAGAACCTAATAATGTAATTAGAGAAGCTTAATTTATAGGATCAATACCAAGTGAAGCTTTGTTGTTCAATTAATTTAATTCATTTTTCACTTAATAATGTCACCATCCATTATCAAAAAAGCTTGTCTACATCAGGGGACATACATTTACATGATATCACACAAATATCTCTTGTTTCTAGAAATAACAGGGCAATTGGTCTTCATATTTATGGTAGGTTCATGATTCCTTTTTGAGGTGTTACTAGGAATTTTTGTTTTTGTTTTTGGGTAACGTTAGCTTGGATTGGATGAGATCGATACTTCACCTACTACATAGCTTTTGCCTAACATTTTAAGTACAACAACCATACTTCAACTACCAAGATAAGGCCATATTGTCTTCTTTTTTTTTCCGGCAAACTATTGACTACAATATTTGTTCAACTTCTTTTGCTTTGTTTTAAAACAATCCAAATGAGCTTTCTTCATAAAGGGCAAAGCTAAACAAGTCGGCAATGCTGACTTCTCCCCCCCCCCCCCCCCTCTTTGTTGCTGACTTAAGATTGAAGAAGAGCCTTCGATAAAAAGTGGAGAATCTTTTACCTGGAAGATTTTTTATTTCCAATCATCTAAATGAGACCATGCCATGCAACCCAAACTCCAAATTTTGTCATTTTTTATTATCGAGTTTCATGTTCGTTGTAGTGTCATAATATAATTTAAATAACTGAATTCATTCTTTTCACATCGGTTTAGATTACTGAGACAGTGATTTAACTTTGTATAGAGGGTACAGTACGATTCTCATACCTCAACTTTGGGTAAGACGCTATAAAATAAAAGGTACATTTTTTATACTGTAACGTTTCTTATACGCATACTTTAATTCCAAAACTCCGACATTACATGTGCTAATGGTAAATCTAATTTGATCAATTTTAATTTTTATTGACGTATAAAGTTATGACACGTGGCAAATGAGACAGAATCCAGGAAGAGAACCAGAGAGAGAGTTGAACGGCGGTTGTGGTCAGCGCTACCACCGCCACCCCGTGCCAATCCTCTGGAACTTATCACTTATCACCATGTAGTCTGTCTCGCATGGGTTGATCGACACCTCGTTGAACTCCATGTCGCTCAACACCAACACCCTCTTGACCATCTTCTTCGTCGGCAGCTTCCCGTCCATGGCCACCTGGAGGATCCTGTCGAACACTTCTCTCCCCAATCCATTACACGAATGAAGCTGGCCTTCTCCTTTAATGTCTTGTTGATGGTCTTGTGCAACTGGGGGTATTTGCTGAAGGTGATGACCCAGCCCTTCCACGGCTCCTCACTGAGTTCTAAGACGAGGATGCCCAGCGCCGCGCACACCTCCATCGGAGAGCTGATCATGGTGTGTGATGCAGTTGCTCAGCTTCCCCAGCTTCAAGAGGTCGTCCACCATCCGCCGCCACTGGAGCTCTACCACCTCGTCGTGCTTCCCTCGCAACGCCGCCGCGATCTCGTGGGGGAGGAGAGCTCCGGCGGTGATGTTTGTCTTCCCCTCGTTCACCTTCTCCAGATACCCGGTGAACTGACACCTATCTATTGTGCTTCAAGAAGACGTCCTTGTAGTTCTTCATGACGACGGAGCCCACCCGGTTGTACGGAAGCTCGTCCCATCTCCCCATGCTCATGTACACCTCTGGCAGCTCGAGCATCTTCCGCAGCGGCACGAGCACCTCTCGTCGGAGCTGGTTGAGACGCGATAGGCATGGTGGCGGTCATCAATGTTTAGGTGCTAGGGTGTAGACTCGCTGGGGAATATGCGGCGGCCGATGCTCTCGAACATGTGGCGGGTGATGCTCTCGCAGAGGAGGGTGGAGCGATCAAAGGACAGGTCAAGCGACTGGCACCACAGCCGCCGTTCACCTTCCCCTCTCTCTCTGTGGGTTCTCTTCTCCCTCCATGGTTCTCTCTCCTTTCCCACAAATCATTACTTTATTTATCAATAAAAATCAAAATTAATCAAATTAAATTTACCGTTAACACATATAACGGCGTTGGAGTTTTGAAATTAAAGCGCGTATATTAAAAAAAACCTTAGGGTACCATAGATATATTTTTTATTTTATAGCGTATCAGATTGTGTATCACACAGTGTCGGTACCAAAACGTACCACTTATTTGTAGTCCGGCGGCACGTGTTGTAGCTTTTGTTTTCATATCTATGCACCGACACCGTGAGGGTGACGCGGATGCTCTTGCTGGCCTCGAGAGAGTATGCTGATGGCGTCAATCCTCCTTGTAAACCATCTCTAGCCTTTTCTTTTCTCTTCTCGCTCACTAAATCAGAAAAAATAAAACTTAAAAAAAAAAATAGTTCGAACAATAATAACATGCTTTGGCCATGTATCTCCTTTGTGGTAGGTTTGGCTTCTAGATTCTAGCGTTCAAAAACAGGCCACGTGGAAGCTAAAAGAAAACATAAGAATCACAATTTTAATTTGCTACATATATCAAGATTGATTCAAGGGTACAAACAAGAAGTGGGTACGTGGAAAATGATTGGTTGACCAATCATATATATAGGAAAGTCAACGAATGATCTCTAATTGGATCTTGAATTGATCGTTTCGATGACCACGTCCGTGTATATAAAATCTCCAAGATCTTGGCATTAGGTAAATTTTAACTTTCTAGCACCTTTAGGAAATAATAATTGCAATATTAGTCCTTAACCGACCACATCTATAATAGAACCGTGCATCACGAGCATTTATAACTCTCACATCATTATTAGCCGTACATGTCTATCACGTGCTACATGCATGTCAAGACTCCACGTGACGCCATATCTCTTGTGATACACGTTCC
Source organism: Narthecium ossifragum (assembly GCA_963920575.1). Classification (NCBI taxonomy): domain Eukaryota; kingdom Viridiplantae; phylum Streptophyta; class Magnoliopsida; order Dioscoreales; family Nartheciaceae; genus Narthecium; species Narthecium ossifragum. Next base: position 25,578,079 of record OY986970.1, on the reverse strand, counting down.
CAACTGTCTCAAGTTACAAAATTATATTTTAAAAAAACCCATTAATTAAATGGACTGATTAATGTTCAAACGCTCCATTGGCAATTGGCATCCCAACCTCAACGATGGAATTCCATACAAAATCTATAAAATTCTAGCACTAAAAGAGCATATGCTGAGAAGAGCTATATATATATATATATATATATATATATATATATATAGAGAGAGAGAGAGAGAGAGAGAGAGACATCATAGGCTGTGCTGTGGCTGGTGAGAGGCATGGCGCTTTTCTGTGAAAGGAGCTGGTTTGGCTGCTCTCTGCTGGATTCTATATTTATGGGTTGGACTGGACCCATGCATGTGTCGTGTGTGTGAGGTTGTTCTATTTTTTGGCGGGCAAACCTCAACCAGCAAAACAGGTCTTGGAGATGATCAGCACAAGTGATGCCAACTCTGCAGCCTATCTGAATCATTTATGGATGACACCATCTCTAGCAGAGGTGCATGCGCGTGGCTGTGTTCCTGTCCTAGAGCCAACTTTGTGTGCCTCTCTCTCTCTGTGGCTGTGTTCCTGTCCAAGACCCAACTTGTGTGCCTCTTTCTATATATATATGCATGTGTAGCTCACATGCGAGGTCCATGGAAATGAATGGACTGAAGAAAACTCATATTATTTCTATTTAAAAGTATTTAGGAAACAGTTATTTGATGGACAAGGATATAGGAAAGTGAATCACGTGATACAAAGAAGATATCATAGCATCACCTAGGCTATGCAGCACAGATACGGGTGATACGGATACTTCGATACGGTAATTTTTGAAAAATTAAGATATGGATATGACGAGGATATAATAATATAATAATACATTTAATATATATTTAATATCATGCTAAGTTTAAAATTTGAAAAAATATATTCAAATTTCAAATTGTTCATCTATATATCTCTAAAAACCAAAAGACTAATGTTTAATAACAATGTATTCATCTACATAAATATGAAGGAACTTAAAAAACAAATAGCTTAAGAAAATTTCTACCTCCCTCATTCATTATGCTCTTCACTAATGCTCTCAATGGTGTCACTGCTTTCATCAGCAAAAAAAACACATTCTCTAATTCTGGTTATCCAATGAAAGCTCAACTGGCTCAAGTATACTAGTACCATTCATTGGGTCAAATGCATCACCTCCAACATCCCCACATTTTAGTCTCTCTTTCCACATATTGATGACTTCTTCTGGACAAGAGACGAAGGTTGTTGTGCACATAAACCAGATCTCACATTTTAGTCTCTCCTTCCACATATTGATGACTTCTTCTGGACAAGAGACGAAGGTTATTGTTGTGCACATAAACCAGATCCCACATTTTAGTCTCTCCTTCCATTTAATTATGAGTTTTGTTGAATTAAATAATCGAATACATATCATATACGTAACCGAGTGTATCGGGTGCGTATCTGTATCCGACACGTGTCGGTGTGTGTATGTATCTGTGTCGGATACAAGTACACTTTCAAATATAAAGTATTCGTGCAACATTAAGCATCACCTAAACCGAAAACAATAGAGAACCTAATATGGAACTTTACATTTAATTAAGTTGGTATTTTGTTTAGAAGGACAGCTACTCAAAACTAAGGTTCACAAGTGCTAGATCGAAATATGAATACATAAGCTCATCTTCTTTTCATAGGCACAAGTTGGGGTTAAAGGTTTAAATTTTGTCTCTCACGGACAGTTTTTTAAAATTTAGTATTCACGTATGAAGGAACGTGTTAGATTAAACTATCAATGTATAAACACACTCTTTCATAGCTTTAAGTATATTAAGCTTTTTGGTTAAGTAGTGAGATAAGCTTAAGCTGCCTTATGGGTAGGCTCGCGATCATGGCTTCAATTCAGATGATATTTCAAAAGACTTGACTAATGAAAAAAAGTGAAGTTAATCACTTATATTATATTCTAATTAACGGAACCGACAAGCCTAAGAACTTTGCTAATTACCTAAAAAAAAGGGAGATAGCAAGAGAAGAAGACCATGCTTATTCTATAGATATGTAAAGAGGAGACCTAACTGCTTTCACTAAAGAACACGCCTTTGGCCACCATCTCAAACCAGGAGATATTGCCTGCCATGAAAGAATCAAGTAACACTCATACATCTTGTCATAAAAGAAATCAAAGTAGCCATCATGCAACTCTCACAAGGCACTGGTCCCTTGCACAACCACCACTCTTGGTGGCCACCCTTTTGATTAATTATGTAAGCTAGCTATAGTCATACTCCAAGTATAAATGGCAAAGATCCTTCTCCAACTACAACTAGCCCTTTAGATATACATATAAATATCCACACAGTTGAGTTAGAGCACTGCTGCCCCCCACCTTCAAAGGGAAGTAAAGTTGGGATATGCTCTTCAGCTTCTTGGATCCTCTTCTGGTGAGACCTATCACTTATAAGAAACAGAAGGCATATATATATATATATATATATATATGAGAAGGTTGTATAAATACTATGTAGGGTATAGATTTGTATGAATGAATCCAACCATATAGCACAAGGGTGAAATGGGTCATATTTGTACTCAATTTCAACCCAGCATAATTCTGGCCCAATTTGGGCCCAAATCCAATTCACTAACCAGGTCCGCTAGGTATTTACACTTGGGCCTTGCTTGTGGCCCCATGGATCATATGATTTTGTCTCTTGGAATATACATATAGGCCTAAATTATTCGGCGATAGTTTTTTCTTTCAATTAGTTGAACCTATCTTTTATCGAGAATTAGAAAGATTATTGCCCTACATACGTGACATGTACATGAAGGTTTGTTGGCATATTCTTTTTCTTAAATTTTAAAAACTTAGATTACATGCTTTTGTTAAGCAGAATTCATATTATTATTTCATTTGGGAAAGCATATTTTCTTTCAAATGATGCAGGGAATTTATAGTAATTTAACATAGACGAAGGCTAATATTTCGAGACATACAATAGTCATGATGGAACCTTTAATAGGTGGATTGCTAAAGTAAGTGGATTTGATTATTAGACTATATTATTATAAACCCGCCCTTGCTTGTTGGCTTAATTAAGCTTGTGGATTGACAAGTTAGGGTTTTTATATGATATCAGAGCAACATGATAGTAAACAAGATGTCTTAATTTCGAACCATGTGTCACGCATATCGATGCTGCTCTTTTAATTAAATATTCATATATTTGTGCTCATGATCGTTTAAGCCACACGCTCGGTTTATCTAGTGTATATTTTTGTTTAAGTCTATTGTTAGAGGATGTATTATTTTAAATATTCAATGAATTAAGTGAATAATTTTATATAGTAGATTTTTGTAAAAAAAATATTATGGGAACTACTACCCGCAATGAAGTTGCTGCTGGTAGCTCTGATACCAAGGGATAGTGCTTACTGCTCAATCCTTCTTCTCTAGAGGCACTAAATGCTCAATTACTAATACTTGAGGATTTTATTCACAAAAAATTAGATGACTTTAGTCTATACTTAAGCTGGGTGGTTTGTGCTTGTAGCTTGCTCGCTGCTACAAGCATAGGCGAAGCCATGGCAAAGGCTGTTGTGGGCTACAACCCAGGTAAAATTTTAGTAAATATAATCTAAACTAATGATAACCAGGTCAAATTTTAGTAAATATAATCTAAACTAATGATAACCCAAGCCTTAGCCCAACCCTGTAGGAGATTCCCAAGCCTTAGCCCAACCAAGTAGGAGATTGCAAGTTATTAAAGTCAGATCCGATCGGACCCGTTAACGTATTAATCAACCCGTTATATTTAAGATCTGTTAGCGTATTCATAATCTAAATTTTATCCTACATCAAGTTTTTGGGAAGGTTTTTGGGAGATTTTCGTTTTGTTTTTTGTCGGCTCCACCATCATTTTTATATTCCATTCTCTTCATCGGTTCCACCACCGATTTGAGTTAAGGTATGTATTTTGGAGTTTTTCTTTCCTATTCGTTTTTGTTTTTTGTTTTTGTCTCTTTTAGATCCTCTTTTTGGGTTAAAGTATGATCACTGGAGTATTTCTTAAATCAGGCGTTTTTGTATTTAGATTTCAGAATTATAGTTCTTCTTGTTGAATGCAAAATGGAATGACTCCGTTGAAGGAGTCATTGGAATTTTTAAATTTCAAGCTTCATACCATACGCGGATATGCCCAATAGAAATATGAAACTGATAGGGGTATCATTGTTTCATCAATTATTTCCAAGTTCATGTCGGTATTTGACTGATGTTGTGGTCTGTATAACATTTTTTTAAAAGGTATGCACTTTTTTTTTCTTTTTTGGTGAGCAAGAAATATTTCTAGAAGATTTGTGTGTTTATCTTTTTTTTATTGCTTGATTGTTGTTTTAGCCACGGAACATAGCAAATCGTGTTGTATAGTTCACAATTTTAATTGGTAATCACGAATGCTTAATTAACTATATTTTTGCAGGAATGCCTGACCATGTTTCAGTTTATTGTCACGAAATTTAGGTTAGGAATGGAATAATATTGTATTCATTTTCTTTTATTCGAAATGTCTTGAGTATCACATATTCTAGAAAGAAATGATATTCATTGCTTTTCAATATACTTTCTAAACCTCTTACGTGCATTTGTGTAATTACAGTTATCAAATTAAGTAAATAAACTGATGATTTTTTTCCCTTTAGTTTTAGTTAGCTCAGTAGAAAAAATTCCTGACTCCGCACTTGACTACAAGCACAAACCGCAAGCTACAAGCACAAACCGTCGCCATTACTGAACATCCATCCCATCTCCCCTTTGCTATCCCAACATACCGCACCAAATCCTGAGGAAGCTTCACCACGCTCCACGACGCATCCACTTGCATCACCACCGCTGTCCATATCCTGATCTCGTGCACTTCCGGACTATGCCCCTCCAAAGACCACCAACTCGCCTTTCAAAATTCTTTGCCTAGCCTCACCACCGTACCCTTCTCGCCACAGCATCCTCACGCTCACCTTGGCCCCTCCACGGGACATCGCTCTCGCTTTTCCAAAGTTCCCATAGTTCAAATCCAATTAGCTAGAGACTTCATCCACCGCCGGCCAGTATCCGAATGCTTGCTTGGTTGAAGGGGGATGGAATGTAATTAATTGGCTACAGAAACTCTTCCATTCTATGCTTCTGTGTTGGAGATGGCTTAAGACTGTCCTGTCCTGTTTGTGTTATACATACATATATTGGATTGGATGTGTGGGCTTTTGGGCTGTAAAATGCCTAAACCAAAAGCTTAAACCTTCTTATCAGGTGGGCTTGTGTTAATCTCCAATTGATAGTGGGATGTTGTGAGAACCAGGGGCCCAGGGAGGCCCACCAGATCTATCATTTCATCAACTCTACATCAAGAGCTGAATGAACGCTACTATGTTGCAGATCATCCCTTTTTACCAAATCCAAAGTTTGTCAATGCTCAACTCTTAATGGTTTTTTATTCCCCGCCATTACTAGGTTTGTTCTTGCTATTTTGTAACTATTATGATATTAGCAGCTGTTAATTAATTAATCAATAGTCGCAATTTTCAGCCGTAACCAAGTGTCGAGTTCCTTATAAACATTCTCTTGAAAACAATCATCATCTTTAAAGTCATCAAATAATATTTTGCCCAATTAATACATGTCTCTATCCTTGCTCATTGAATTAAGAATGTTTAAAAATGTCTCCGATCGATAGATGTTTACGGATGAAATAACATGTCCGATCTTTACCCAATGTCCCCAAATTAGCCTCCATACGAGATATAACTAGCTATATATGTAGGACAAACAAACATAGCATTATTCCTCACAAATCTCTCAATTTTTTTCATTGTTTTCCTTTCCATTAGAAGTGACTCACTTACAAGAACAAAAGAAAAGGAAAAAAAAAAAAAAAAAACAGGATCTGATGAATAAAACAAACAGAGAAATAAAGCTAACATGGATCATCACCCTCCCATCACCCTCTTCTCCTTCTCCAAACCATCAAGAAAGCTAGCAAGAGCTCTCATCACACTCACCTGCACCTCCAAGGCTTCTATATACTGCGCCGTCTCCTCGAACAGCCTCTCCATCTCCAGCGCCTCCCCTCCCGGCACCAGCCTCTGCAGCGCCCTCACCTTCCTCTCCACCTCCACCTCATCCTTCTCCCCATCAGTACTCCCCACCCCTTCCATGACAGCCTCCGCCTTTGTTGCAAGCCCGCAACCCCTCTCCTTCTCGCATGCACATCCGCCGCTTCTCTGGCGTAGCGCTCGGCGGCGCGATGACCGCGCAAGGCCCGCCTCCGCCGCCATCTTGATCCTCCTCCCCCTCTCTATGATGCCCTGCTGATGGGTAGTAGTAGTACTACTACAGCTGTTGGTGGCCATGGATAAGAAGATGGATCTGGAGTTGGGCTTGTTCCACTCCTGAACCATTATGGCTTGATAGATTAATGGAGAGAGGCACTATAAGCCCCATAGACACATGAGCACATATATATATTAGTGTTTGGGCATGGATGTTTAATTGTTGGGAGTTCTAGAATTGTGAATGCCAACGCTGAGGAGGCCGCGCGCAGTACTTCCAACAGAATCACAGCCTCTGACAACGTTGCACGTTGCTGCTGATCCTGTGTGCACGTCAACAATTCCACGGCTTAGCTCAGCTTGTGGTGCTGATGATCTGTTTACCATCATGAGTTAATTATAGACATGTATCGAAGGAATGGATGGGCCTTATCCTGTTCTTATAGAATTCATGGAGTGATTGGATGGTTCAATGAAAGATCCTGCATCAGATCGATCAGTAGAGGAGGGGGATCACATGCATGCATGCAAGGACCACCTTTAGCTGGCTGGCCATGGCCAGTCATGAAGGCTGCCATACTTCACATGATCTTCTTCTTGATCTCATACATATCCAGGTGTCTGCTTCCGAAATCATGCATGTCCATTTTTCTGCATGTGCCCACTGCGTCAACCCACATGTGATTCCTTGCAACCAGCACCTGCCAGCAGACCCCTCAAGTGTGTACTGTAATGTACTTCAAAAAAAGGCATATCTTTGGTCCGTACCTCACTATCGTCTTGGTTCATGTGCCTGGAACCATCTAAGAGGAGTGTTAACTTCACTAATCATCCAAAAGCATGATTTATATGTTTATATTACAGTGTAACTTATCTCCTAGCATGTGAGCTCAATCTTATGCATGGTGTTAATTTTACCAATTACTTAAAGCTTTTAGGAATGGTTGAGTTTATACGCTTATAAATCTCCACATCCCAGCATGAACATGTGGCTTGGTTTTGAATTTAAAAACTAAGTGATCTTTGATTAGATCAATGATATAGGTTAGGCTGGTTAGGCGAGGCTCCGGCTTTGCGCGCACACGAAGGCACCGCCCCATGTGCGCGCGCACTGATCGACTCTCGTCACTCTCCCCACCGCGCGCCCGAGCGCGCCGCATGGGTCCCCCAAGAACCAATTGCACCACGGAACACCGCGCGCCGTGCGTCTGCACGAGCGAGCGCTGCCCGGCTAGGCGTTGGTTGATGCTCCCAAGGCGGCACCGCCACCTGCGAAGGTGAGAAGAGATATTTGCAGTCCCATGCCACCTTAAGCCCCAGCTGGGCATGTGGGGGTGGGGGGGACTGGGGAGGCTGGCTCCATGCATCATGCATGTCAGCAACAAGCATGTCCCTCGCCCCCACGCCTTGTTCCCTCTCTGTCCCCCAACCATCAATGCAATGGATGCATATATGATCTCATATCTCTGCTAGTCTCCAGATTCTTGGATCTTGGTCCACACCTAATAGAGATATTGACAGGTGGCCATGCATGAGAAGTTTGGGGAACGGCGGTGTCAGATGTGGTCTCTCTCATGACTCATGGTGTTTGTCAGCGAGCGCCTTGTGGATGTTATTAATATATCGTTATTGAGAATATTATCATTTTGAAATATATTTATGACTAGTACTCGCATGTGCCCCTACATAATTTTTAGTTATTATTAATATAAAATTTTAACAAACTCTTTGTAGTTTGTTTGGTTAGACGGCTGTGTTGACCCGTAGGTGGTTCAGGATTCGAAGGTTGGTCATAGCTTTTTGTTCACTGTCACCATAAAACATAGCTAATAAAATATAAAATAAAATATTATAAGTCTAACTTAGAGTATATAAAATAAATATAAGTCTTTGCATATTGCATAAGATAATATAAATAGAACTTAGGTTGTTATGAATTAATACAGGTTTATATAAAGTAAACTTAGAGAATATATATAAAGAAACTTAGGGGATATGAATTAATGCAGGTTCACCGTTATTGCTTCTTATAAGGTTGATTGTAACATGACCAGCGAATAGAAAATAAAAAATATAACAATGGAGATATGAATATTTAAGGTGTGTTTGGTCTGGGGAAAAATTACTGGCTAAATTTTCACTCCCCTTATGTTTGGTCAGAATTGTAATACTTATTTTAGGATAAAACTTGCTTCATTTGATCGTGAAATGGGTGTAAACTATACCTATTGGAGGCGGGTAATGCAGGGTAAAAGACTTATTTATATTTAAATTTTTATTCATTTTCTTCTTTTTGGTTTTCTTAAAAAAATAACTTATTTATTTTAATAATTTAACTAATTCTCTCGTCTAATTTTTCTACTTCATCTCTCCTATTTTCTGTCTATGGTTCATCTCTCCAATTTTTTTCTATTTTATCTCTCTTCTTCATCTTTTCCAATTTCTCTCTCTACTTTCTCAATATTATTTTCTCACTCTACTTCATATCTCCTCTTTTTTGTCTCTACTTTCTATGTCCAATTTTCTCTCTATACTTCCTTAATACTATTTTCTCACTCTACTTCCTCTCTCCTATTTTCTCTCTCTACTTCCTTAATATTATTTTCTCACTCTACTTCCTCTCTCCTATTTTCTCTGTACTTTATCTCCTATCTTCTCTCTTTACTTCTCCCTCATGCTTTTTTCTCTCTACTCTCAATCTATACTTTCTCACTACTTTTTTCTCACTCTACTTCCTCTCTCCTATTTTCTCTTTCTACTTTCTCTTCTATTTTCTCTCTACTTTCTCCCTCCTATTTTCTCTCTCTAATTCCTCTATCATATTTTCTCTCTATACTTCATATCCTATTTTCTTTGTATACTTTCTCTCTCTACTTCCTATCCTATTTTCTTTGTATACTTTCTCTCTCTACTTTCTTTTCTATTTTTTCTCTCTGCTTCCTCTCTCCTATTTTCTATCTCTACATTCTCACTTCTATGTTCTCTCTCTACTTTCTCTCTTTACTTGCTCTTTTTGTTTTCTCTTTCCTATTTTCTATTCGAAAGTAGGGAGAGGAAGTAGAGAGAGAAAATAGGAAAAATGTAGAGATAAAATAGGAGAGTAAGTAGAGAGATAAAGTAGGACAGAGAAAAAAGAGAGAGATAAAGTAGAGGAGAGAGAATATATAGAGAGATATAAAATAGGAGAGAAAAAATAGAGAGAGAGAAAAAAAAAGAGATAAATAGAGAGACAAAATAAAGTGAGAAAGTAGAGAAAGAAAATAGGGAGAGAAATAAAGAGAGAATATATTGAGAATTACAAGTTAAAATTTACCCTTGCTATCCACACATGAGTAACATGTAAATGCTACCCCTTAACTGTTACTCCTATAAAATTTACCCTTGTAATTTGATCCCTTCAAAATTCACACCCTTACCAAACACACCCTTAAAAGTTATTGAATATATGATGTTTGTTAACTAAAAAATGGCTCATTTTACTCTATACAAGAGCTTATGAAGATGCCTTGAATCAGTAAACTAGAATTTCTACTTTTTTTTTAATTAGTTCAGTTGTGAGGCTAAATGACCAACAAAACTACAGCACCATCCCAAGATAAGGCGCAACACCATCCTCATGGGTCCATGAGAAATCTAAACAAGCCGGTCTACACAACGCTTGGCTAATACATTCGCCCTATGTATGACATCACGTGGAACTGCTACTACAATAACCAAGTCTAATTTAAGCATCGTCGCCCAAACTGCCCTTGCCGCTCCTTCCACATCAACCGGCCACACCCTACAACCTTCCAAGATCTCCACAACAAACTTTGAGTCTAACTCTATAGCCCAACCAAGAGCCTTGCCAATCACCCTTACCTCTCCTTCAAGAACATATACAACACGACCAATGACATCACCTGCAGCCCAAGCCACCCTTCCATCCTCAGAGAGGCACACCGTAGCCACCGTTGTGCCTCCTGCTCCCCGCGGCACTGATGCGTCAACAAGAATGGCAATGTACTCCACCGATGGCCTCGCAACATCCTAAGGAAGTTGTCCATACACAAATTGGAGATGTTCATCGGCCAACCGGACGATTTTTCATGCTAGCACCATCATAGAGTCACCATGGATTTAATTCTTTTCACAGAGTCACCATGGAAGATAATATGATTCCTATCCTTCCACCCCTCCCACAAATCATAACCCACCAAGGATTTAATTCTTTTCAGCTCCGGCCTTGACGACACCGAGCGAGAGAGTGTGGCCTAGCAAAAATTCTCGCTCCAACCATTGTATTCCTCTTAGGAACCCAGCATCAGATCAAATAAAGTACGAACATGGTAGCAACCAAACAACGCATGGTGCAGAGTTTCCGCCTCACAAAGACACCGAGGGTGCTCCCTGTCTGGGTGTGTGCAATACTTCTATAGGTACTCCCTGACCGGCAACTGCCCATGCCCTGCCTTCCATAGGAACTGCCTAACGCGAGGCCCAACAAGTAAGCTCTAGATTCCATTCCATAAGGCCTCATTGCCTTCCAATGCCGCACCCCACTTACATTTAAGCACATACATATAAGTCGATGATGTAGAGATTTTATCACCAGCCTTTAAGCTCCACTGGACAACATCCTTGCTAAGCACATCCACGTAGGGGCTGTTTGGCAGCCTGGGATCCGGTGGGATCCAAGGGATCCCAGGGATGCGCGGATCCCGTGGACGGGATCCGCGCGTTTGGATCGCCGTCGGATCCCATTTTTGGCGTCCGCTCATTCCGAGCGGACGCCGTTTTTGGAATCCGAGGGGCGGATTCCGGATTCCGGATCCCGTGGATTTCGGATCCGCCCCTCTGCCAAACGGACCCTACAAGGATGCGCCGTGCCAAAACAGGATGAAAAAACTCCAATACCTTTGTTGAATCCCATGAACCATTAACCAAGAAATAAGAAATGGTAGCTGTCTCTAGCCACTTCGCAGTCGAGGACAAGGATGGGTAGTGAATCAACTGGGAGGATGCTCAGCCGGCTATTCCTTCCTGGCTTGCTGGTGAAACCACCACGAACTGCATCTACTGCTTTGCAAAGCCTAGCCCAATGAATCGAACAACTTCTCTCACCACACCTAGAAGGAAGGGACTCCTTCCATTGGTATTGGGCCATTGCCAGTCGCTTCCATATTGAGTCCTTATCCTCCATCAACAAAGCCATCATTTTAGCCTTAAAAGCCACATGCTAGGACTCAAAACTATGAATCCCAAGACCCATGCTTCCTTTGGGAGACAAATTGATTTCCAAGCAACATGATTGAGGCCAACCTTCTTCCCTTGCCAAAGAAAATCTTGACACACACGTTCAATCCTTGTGATCACAGCAGACGGGAGGTATGTTGTAGTCATAACATAGGCCGGTATAGACTGGAGGACATACTTCACCAAACCATCCGGCCAGCTTCGGCTAGTCTCTTCCCTTGCCAAGAAAATATCTTCTTCGCCAAATTTTCTAACATAAGAGCAAAATTGACCATCCTAAGCCGCTTTAAAGACATTGGCACATGAAGATACGTCCATGCCGTAACTGTCTTGCTCACCCCAAGGATCCAACATATGGCACTCTTCATGTCATCCTCGACGGAAGGAGAGAACATGACATTAGACTTAGCCGGATTCATCTCCAACCTTCAAAGTGCCTTAAAGTGAAACATCTTCTGTTTCAACTTCCTCGCGTCCACACACGATGCATGGGTAACAAATAAACAATCATCTACATCAAAGAGGTGTGAAATAGAAAAGTTTGAATTCTTGAAGTTAAGGCCAATCAAAGCTGAGTTCTGCTCCTTTAAAATCCTTGAGAGCACTTCTTGGACTATAAGAAAGAGGGACGGTGATAACGTGTCACCTTGCCTCTGCCCACATTTAGACTCCAACCTCCCATATAACTTCTTGTTGACAATAAAAGCAAACCGAGCACCTCGAACACACGTCATAACCCATCCTGTGAGGACCTGTCCCTCTACCCCTGTGGCTCGCTGTAGACTGCAAGGGCAATTTGGTAAATTGCACATTGTTGGTTTGTTTCACACCCGCGTGTGCACACACTGGCCTTGTCTGTGTTCGTGTTTGTTTAGAATGGCTAGGTGAACCCGAGATCGGAAGATCTGAGCTTGGGCTTGTGTTTTAGCCCAAGTTTGCCTTTCTGAGTAAAGGAGATCGATCTGGATGGCTAGGAAGATCGATCTGGAATTTGCAAAGAAGATCGATCTGGATTTCAAGGAGATCGATCTCGATTGCAAAGGAGATCGATTTCACATGCCTTGGAGATCGATCATGCTCGAGTCGGTGGGTTTTCTCTTTCGCGAGGACGGCCGTCAGCCGTCGCTCTCCCCTGTCAGGAAGGGAAGACTTCCCCTCCCTTTCCCCCAGCTTTTCCCCCTCTTTCCCGGCTTTCCCCTCCCCCTTTCCCCTCTTTTCTTCCCCTCCTCTTCCTCCTTCTTCTCTCTTTCTTCTTCCTTCTTCCTTTCTCTCCCGAAACTCTGCTTCTTCCCCTGTTCCGACAGCCAAGCTTCATCACCTCCGTTCTCCCTCCTCCGGCCATCTTTTGCGGCGTTCTAAGGCTCGTTGGATTCGTGACAACGAGAGGAAGATTCCTGAAGTGGTTTAGAGGCTTGTTAGTGATCAAATCGCGGGGAATCAGCCGAGGAAAGCGCAGCTAGGTAGGGTTATACCTACTGTGTTCTTTTCGGGTTTTCTTGAGATCTAGCCGTTGGATCTTGTTGATCCTTGCTTTGTTGGATTCCTTATGACTTGTAGAATAACTGATTTAAGTTTCATGTTAATCAATTGAGATTTGAGTAGGTTTTATGCAAGATTAGTCTCGGATTTCTGGTTTTCTGCTGTTCTTGAGAAACAACCGGCTTGCAGCGAATTTTCCGGCCGGCGAGTACATGATCTTGGCTTTTTATAAACATAAGAGTTGTAGAGCTATTCGTTAGCTTTCCATTCCATCTTGTTTCGTAATTTTCCGATTTGTGTACGATTGCTTATGAATTTGTTTCTGAAGGGCTGCGTTGCAACAATTAATGGGTAAGTTAGTTTGATTAACGATTTTGATTAGCGTTTTCCCGTTAATCCAACCGTTGGATGATTATGATTTTCGGATATGATGATCCTGGTTTATACATCTACTGGTGGCTAAGTTGGATCTTGAATCCGACGTCGTTTCGGCATCGGATCGACGGGATCAATTAGCCCCTAAGTAGAGGCTTTGGGTGTTTTTGAATATAATATTATATTTCGGAATATAATGTTATATTGTGTTTTGTTCATCATCGTTTTCGGGGTTGCTTCCCGTTGCAAAAGTCCGCAGTTGACGGTCGCGGTACCGTCGTAATGCCGGGACCCGCTGCGGATCGGCTGGCAGCGGTTGGTGGTACCGCTGTAGCGATCCAGTAGACCTATATGATGCTTGACATACTGATGCATGCCTTTCCTATTATCTGTGTATGTCATAGCATGCATTGTTGTTGTGTGCATTAGTTGCATTGGTTAGGGCGTGGGTGATCTTTGGGTCGCCGTCTCGAGGCTGGAAGCTCGGACTTAGCCCTAGGACCGGGGTTGGGTGGTTTGGACCCGGTTTGAATTGTAGTGCCCAGTCGATTCGATGATAGGCTTAGATGACTGGTGCACTTGTGGCTTGATGATTGTAGAGGTCGTGTCGGCCTTGAGTCGGATGCTGAGGTGTAGCCGATGTCCCACTGTGCTGACCTGTAGTGTCGCAAGTGTTGTTCCTGTTAATGAGTGCTGTCCCTGGGCCTCAGGGACACGCGGTGGGGTTATGGGACCCATGTATACACCCAGATCCTACTTGAGGGCAACACTGTTGCGTTTCCCTCTTCCTTCTGTGTGTCGTACTGTAGATCCCTACTGAGCTTAGTGCTCACTCCTACCCGGGCTGCGTTTTGCAGGTGCAGGCGGCAGTACCTCTTCTGTGGCCCCTACCGGGCAGTTGGTTGGCGGTGCGGCGGCGCCAGGTGGAGTCTGAGAGGTGGTGATCCTTTACAGCTTTTATCCTATGTTAGTTAGTCTCCTACGGGAGTATGTTGTATTTTGGATCTTCCCCTCTCCGAGGTTTTGTATATTAAATCACTTTAAGTTTTAAATCTGTGGTTCGAGGCTTCAATATATTATTATCTTTTAATTGAGGGTGCTTTTGGTGAATTGCTAGGGAAACCAATAGGTTAGAGGGAACCCTCGCCAGCTTTGTTTTTCGCGTTTTGTAGGTTCCGGTTCGCGTCGCCCGGCCCAGTTGGGCTTTCGCGGGTCGGGGCGCGACAGCTTGGTATCAGAGCATAGGTTGTAGATCCCAGGGTTTAGGATCAGGATTCGGTTGAGATTGAGCGTGGAATGGGTTAGTTCTATGTCTAGAACATCCGTGCATGCTCCTTTTGATGTGCTATGCTTTTCCGCTTTATGTTGTGCTGCTTTGTCTTGAGTTTCGAACGAGTGGACGCTCGTTTGTTGTTGGTGATTGCGCAGATGTCGGGAGCTCGAGGCTGACCTTCGGTTGATGGTCGGGGTGGGGCACGACTTGGTCGACCCGCCCGACCAGACAGGGTAGCACCTGTCAGGGAGGTCAGAGCTAGACGGTCTGAGCCATCACCAGCGACGGCTTCGGTCGCACGGGATGACACCCTTCTCGCCGAGGAGGGGGTTCTCGCTCCGGTCGACGTGCGGACTGCTGTGGTGGTCTTGCTAGAGTTTCAGGAGTATACCACCCGGTTCACGCACTTGGTCCGTTTTGCGGAGGCAGTTGCAGCAGATCCAGTGGCCAGTGCATGTCAGTTTGAGCAGAGGCTTCGATCAGCGATCAGACGACGGACTAGTTCTTACCGCTTCCAAACGTACTCAGCAGTTCTGGACTGCGCCTTGGTAGTGGAGGCGCAGTTGCGAGACGAGAGGTGCCGGGCAGTTCCACCGGCATCCTCTACCAGCACACCGCAGAGACCCCAGTTCAGAGGGGGATTCGGCAGAGGGAACCTGCGGCGTTAGCGACGCTTTCAGCAGCGGTCGCAGCACCCGCTGCAGTTCCAGGCATAGTTGCCGAGTCCATCGGGTCAGTTTCTCCTGACGGCCGGGCCGTCTGGGCAGGCTCCGTCAGGGGGAGGCCAGGGTCAGCAGCCTGATAGCGCGCCATCCACTTGTTTCTTGTGCGGGCAGCTGGGACACTACCGTGGGGACTGCCACTTGCGAGGAGCGCGGGGCGCTATGTCGCAGGGGAGTCGAGGCGGAGGGTCCAGTGCTTGGCAGGGGAGCAGTGATGGGTGCGGATCGGGGGCTGGACCGGGCCGCTCCAGAGGTGGAGGCGGCCAGCGGGGGCGTGTGTTTGCTTTTCCGGTGCATGAGTAGCCGGACACCGTTCAGCTTTACCAGCAGTACCAGTAGGCAGCGGCAGAGCCAACCGTCCTCAGAGGTATCTTTCAGCTTTCTAGTTCTTTAGTAGATATGCTGATAGACTCTGGGGCGTCTCATTCCTATATTGCTAGCATGTGTGTGGCATCGCTAGGATTAGAGACGAGTTGGCTAGAGGTGGCACAGTCTGTAGATTCACCGATCGGCGGCACAGTCAGGGTAGACCGGGTCTGCCGATCTTGTTCTTTGGAGGTTGGAGGCCTCCGTGTCTGTCTAGACCTGCGGGTGCTAGACATGACAGGTTTCGACATGATACTCGGTATGGACTGGTTAGCAGCGTACCGAGCTATCATCGACTGTGGTCGCCGGAGGGTGGTCACTTGAACACCCGATGGGACACAGTTTGTGTTGTTGGGGGATCGGTTCTCAGCCGATTCCTTTGCTTGTGGTGTGGCGAGGCGTGGCAGCGAGCTTTCAGCCTTGCTGGCCAGCCTGTCCCTGTTTGGGTCAGAGGGAGTGCAGCAAAGTAGTTTCCCCAGGATCGTGTGCGACTACACCGATGTGTTTCCCGAGGTGTTGCCCGGGCTTCCACCGCCCAAAGAGGTCGATTTTGAGATCGACCTGGTACCGGGTACCGCACCGATCTCTCTCCCAGCTTTCAGGATGGCACCAGCAGAGCAGAGTGAGTTGAGGACCCAGCTAGACGAGCTTACCAGCAGAGGCTTCATCCGTCCCAGCATGTCTCCCTGGGGGGCACCAGTGTTGTTTGCGAAGAAGGACGGTACCCTTCGACTTTGCATAGACTACAGGCGGCTCAACAGGGTGACGGTGAAGAACATGTATCCGATGCCGCGGATCGACGACCTGTTTGACCAGTTGCGAGGATCTTCAGTGTTCTCGAAGATCGACCTCCGCACCGGCTACCACCAGTTGAGGGTTCGGGATTGCGACTTCCCGAAGACGGCTTTTCGGACTCGGTACGGCCTGTACGAGTTCGTTGTGATGCCGTTTGGGCTGACGAACGCACCAGCAGCGTTCATGGATCTCATGCAGAGAATCTTCCGGCCTTTCCTAGACAAGTTCGTGGTGGTGTTCGTCGACGACATCCTCATCTACTCCCGGTCAGAGGCGGAGCACGAGCGACACTTAGCGACAGTGTTGCAGCTTCTTAGGGAGCATTGGCTTTATGCCAAGGCTTCCAAGTGCGAGTTCTGGCTTGCACAGGTGGGATTCCTTGGACACATGGTGTCGGCAGCAGGGATCTCAGTTGACCCGGCCAAGGTCGAGGCAGTGGTACAGTGCCAGAGACCGAGAACAGTGTTCGAGGTCCGTAGCTTCTTAGGCCTGGCGGGTTACTACAGGCGGTTCATGCGGGACTTCTCCAGAGTTGCCGGACCGTTGACCAGACTGACACAGAAGGCCGTCCCGTTCGTGTGGGATGATGCTTGTGAGCGAGCCTTCGTGGATCTGAGGACCATGTTGACCAGTGCACCAGTGCTGATCGTCCCCGAGCGAGGTGTTGGTTACAGTGTTTACTGTGACGCTAGCGGTGAGGGTTTGGGATGTGTCCTCATGCAGGAGGGGCACGTAGTGTCACGCCCCGACCCGCGAAAGCCCAACCGGGCCGGGCGACGCGAACCGGAACCTACAAAACGCGGAAAACAAAGCTGGCGAGGGTTCCCTCTAACCTATTGGTCTCCCTAACAGTTCACCAAAAGCATCCCCAAAATAAAGATACAATATTGATTTGCAAAACCTCGAACCTCAGGTTAAAACTCAAAGTGTTAATATACATATCCTCGGAGAGGGGAAGATTCAAATACAACATTACTCCCGTAGGAGACTATCTAACTTAGGGTATAAAAGCAATAAACGATCACCACCTCTCAAGCCCACCTGGCGCCGCCGCACCGCCAACCAACTGCCCGGTAGGGGCCACAGAAGAAGAACTGCCGCCTGCACCTGCAAACGCAGCCCGGGTAGGTGTGAGCACTAAGCTCAGTAGGGATCTACACTACGACACACAGAAGGAAGAGGGAAACGCAAGAGTGTCGCCCTCGAGTAGGATCTGGGTGTATACAGGGGTCCCATAACCCCACCGCGTGTCCCTGGTGCCCAGGAGCAGCACACAGTAAGCTCAACAAACACTGCTGACTCACATGCAGGTAACCGGCACTGCAGGCGGGAAATGGTACCGCTGAGGGGGTCGTTTCCACCACTCAAGAGTCGACACAGTGGAACACCGGCTACACCTCAGCCTCCGACTCGAGGCCGACACGACCTCTACAATCATCAAGCCACAAGTGTACCAGTCATCTAAGCCTATCATTGAATCGACTGGACACCACAATTCCAACCGGGTCCAAATTGCCCAACCCCGGTCCTAGGGCTAAGTCCGAGCTTCCAGCCTCGGGACGGCGACCCAAAGATCACCCACGCCCTAACCAATGCAACTAATGCACACAACAACAATGCATGCTATGACATACACAAATAAATAGGAAAGGCATGCAACATTATGTCAAGCATCATATAAGTCTACTGGATCGATGCAGCAGTACCACCAACCGCTGCCAGCCGATCCGCAGCGGGTCCCGGCGTTACGACGGTACCGCAACCGTCAACCGCGGACTCCTGCAACGGGAAGCAACCCCGAAAACCGTTGATGAATAAAACGCAATATAATATTATATTCCGAAATATAATATTATATTCAACAAAACACCCAAGCCTCTACTTAGGGGCTAATTGATCTCGTCGATCCGACATCTGAACGATGTCAGATTCAAGATCCAACTTAGCCACCAGTAGGTGTATATAGCATGATCAACATATCCAAATTTCATAATCATCCAACGGTTGGATTAACGGGAAAACGCTAATCAAAAAACGCTAATCAACTAACTTAACAATTAATTGCTGCAACGCAGCCCTTCAGTAAACAAATCATAAGAAATCGTATCAAAATCGGAAAATTACGAAACAAGATGGAATGGAAAGCTAACGAATATCTCTACAACTCTTATTTTTATCAAAAGCCAAGATCATGTACTCGCCGGCCGGAAAACTCGCCGCAAGCCGGCTGTTTCTTAAGAACAGCAGAAAACCAGAAATCCGAGACTAATCTTGCATAAAACCTACTCAAATCTCAACTGATTAATATGAAACTTAAATCAGTTATTCTACAAGGTATAAGGAAACCAACAAAGCAAGGATCAACAAGATCCAACGGCTAGATCTCAAGAAAACCCGAAATGAACATAGTAGGTATAACCCTACCTAGCTGCGCTTTCCTCGGCTGATTCCCCGCGATTTGATCACCAACAAGCTGCCAAAGCACACCAGGAGCCTTCCTCTCGTTGTCACGAATCCAACGAGTCAAAGAACACCCAATTTGATGATCGAAGGAGGGAGAACGGAAGAGGGGAAGGTGGCTGCCGGAAAAACAGGG
Source organism: Narthecium ossifragum (assembly GCA_963920575.1). Taxonomy (NCBI): domain Eukaryota; kingdom Viridiplantae; phylum Streptophyta; class Magnoliopsida; order Dioscoreales; family Nartheciaceae; genus Narthecium; species Narthecium ossifragum. The sequence goes on along the minus strand of OY986970.1, from coordinate 25,558,925 downwards.
GAAGAGCAGAGCTTCGGGGGAGAAGAGAAGAGAAGAAGAAGAAGAAAGGAGGAGGAGGAAGAGGGGAAGAAAAGGAGGGAAAAGGGGGGAGGGGACAGCCGGGAAAGAGGGGAAAAAGTGAAAGAAGGGGAGGGGAAGTCTTCCCCCTCTGACAGGAGAGAGCGACGGCCAACGGCAGCCGTCCTCGCGAAGCAGAAAACCAACCGACTTATAAATGATCGATCCTTCCTCAACGAAGGATCGATCCTTCAAGACGATTCACAGGGCTTTCTGGCACGAAGAGGATCGATCCCTTAGCCAGAGAGGATCGATCCTTTGTGTGCTGAAAGCTAAACTTGGGCAAGAACTCAAGCCCAAGTCCGGATCTTTCGATCCCGGGTCCACCTAGTCATTTTAAAGAAACACTAACACATACAAGGCCAGTGTGTGCACACGCGGGTGTGAAACAAACCAACAAGGTGCAATTTACCAAATTGCCCTTGCGGTCTACAACGAGCCACAGGGGTAGAGGGGCAGGTCCTCACACGTAGTTTCCTATGGTTCTCGTCAGCTGAAGAACCATGAGAGGAACTACCCTACTCACGAGTTGGAGCTAGCAGCAGTGGTCTTCGCCCTGAAGACCTGGCGGCATTATCTTTATGGCGAGAAGTTCTCAGTCTTCTCGGACAATAAGAGTTTGAGGCACGTTTTCACCCAACGTGACCTCAACCTGAGGCAGTGACGCTGGATGGAGCTACTGGAGGACTACGACTTTGCGTTGCATTTCCATCCTGGTAAGGAAAACGTCGTAGCAGACGCGCTGAGCAGACAGGTGAGAGACACTAGAGCAGCAGTTGCAGGGTTGTCAGTGCGGCAGTGGCAGGCTCTAGAGACGACGGGCCAGTTTGGGCTCGAGTTCGAGGATCGAGGATCCAGCAGTTTTCTCTATGCAGTGCAAAGTATACCAGCAGTCTTAGCCAGAGTGTTAGAGGCACAGCACAGTGACCCAGAGCTCGAGGAGTTACACACATCAGCGGGCGCAGAGGGCGCAGACGGAGACTGGACAGTATCGCCAGACGGAGGGCTACGGTTCCGAGGCAGAGTAGCGGTTCCAGCAGATCTAGTTCTTCGAGACGACGTCCTACGAGAGTTCCACCACTCTCGCTTTGCAGTTCATCCCGGCGGCACCAAGATGTACCAGGATCTTCGGCGGCAGTTCTGGTGGCGCGGGATGAAGAGGGCAGTGACGGAGTTCGTATCGCGCTGCCTTACCTGTCAGAAGGTCAAGGCATAGCACCAGCGGACTCCAGGGTTACTTCAGCCACTTCCACTAGCTGAGTGGAAGTGGGAGCACATCATGATGGACTTCGTGACCGGGCTACCGAGATCTCCTAGGGGGAATGACGCGATTTGGGTCATCGTTGATCGATTGACCAAATCGGTGCACTTCCTGCCTATGCAGGTGACAGACTCGACCGACAGGTTGGGCAGTTTGTACGTCAGAGAGGTGGTCAGACTACACGGAGTTCCAGTTTCTATCGTGTCAGACCATGACCCTAGGTTCACCAGCAGGTTCTGGCGGGACTTTCAGGAGGCAGTTGGCACACTCCTGACTTTCAGTACAGCTTTCCATCCGCAAACAGACGGGCAGTCAGAGCGGACGATCCAGATCTTGGAGGACATGCTGAGAGCATGTGTCCTCGATGCAGGAGGCAGCTGGGAGGAGCACGTTCCCTTGGTGGAGTTCGCCTACAACAACAGCTACCAATCCAGTCTTGGAGTAACACCTTTCGAGGCGTTGTATGGTAGGCCGTGCCGTTCCCTAGTATGTTGGACAAAGGTTGGAGAGGCTTCACTCACCGGTCCAGACATCGTCAGGCGGTCGTCAGAGAGGTTGGTACAGATCAGGCAGAGACTTCTGACGGCTTAGAGCCGGCAGAAGAGTTATGCAGATCAGAGGCGACGACCGTTGGAGTTTGCAGTCGGCGACCGAGTGTTCTTGCGAGCATCGCCGTACAGAGGTTCTGTCAGGTTTGGCAGAGGTGGCAAGTTGGCGCCGAGGTTCGTCGGGCCGTTTGAGATCTTGGAGAGGGTCGGCGAGGTAGCTTACCGCCTGGATCTTCCTCAACACATGTTTGCTGTGCATCCGACTTTCCATGTGTCGATGCTAAGGAAGTATCACCCAGACCCGTCTCATGTCATCAGAGTGGATGACATTGAGCTTGAGGCAGACGTGAGCTTTGTTGAGCAGGCGGTTCAGGTACTTGACCGGAGGGATCAGGTCTTGCGGGGCAAGACAATTCCCTTGGTCAAGGTACTGTGGAGCCACAAAGGCACCGAGGAGGTTACTTGGGAGCGCGAGGCGCGCATGCGGCAGGAGTTTCCGCTGTTGTTTTCTTCTCCATGTACTTCTTGTTCTGTCCTCTAGTGTAGCTGTTTTGTTGTTCCGAGCCCTACCCTTATCAAATCTCGGGACGAGATTTCCTTTAAGGGTAATAGGATGTGAGGACCTGTCCCTCTACCCCTGTGGCTCGCTGTAGACTGCAAGGGCAATTTGGTAAATTGCACCTTGTTGGTTTGTTTCACACCCGCGTGTGCACACACTGGCCTTGTCTGTGTTCGTGTTTGTTTAGAATGGTTAGGTGAACCCGAGATCGGAAGATCTGAGCTTGGGCTTGTGTTTTAGCCCAAGTTTGCCTTTCTGAGTAAAGGAGATCGATCTGGAATTTGCAAAGAAGATCGATATGGATTTCAAGGAGATCGATCTCGATTGCAAAGGAGATCGATCTCACATGCTGACACGCCTTGAAAAGTGTCGTTACATTAACAAGAACGCCAAAATTATAAATTTATAAACCGAAACACTACTAACTACTTAAGGGGTAGATAGCGATGAGTCCGGGTCGGTCCACAGGGAAAACAGGATTAAGCCTAATTACCATGCATAGTTCTAAATCAAAAGTTAAGGAAGATAGATGATAGTTGGTCTTTCAAACTAAATTGGGAGAATAACAATAGAGAAAAGGTTAGGAAGTTCTAATCCGTAATCGAGAGCTATCTAGGCATTCCTACGATAAGAGCAATTCAATAAGTTCAAGATGGTTTTCTAGGGTTGATAGAAGATCGGCTAGGTCCACTATCACTCAACATAGATTCATTAGAAGCCTATGTCGGAATGAAGAACAAATCAGCGGATAATTGGTATGAAAATAATCAAAGTGGTTCTAGCACTTTGAGATCGCCTAATCGATAAAGATAAAGAATGAATCGTAGGTTACAATCATAGGTCTTAATGGTTCTAGCATTAAGGCAGTGGTTCTAGCACTCCTACAATCATAAGCTAGGGTTTAGAATCCAATCCAAAGATCTAACATGGTTCTAGCATAAAAGCAACTTGAACAAGTCCTAATCCTAGCCTCTAACATGCAAAGCTCAAAACCAGCGATCGTAATCTCAGCGTAACGTTCACATCCGAACTCGAAACGAGGCGATTCAAGATTCGTTGAAAAGCTAAGACAAAGATCTACGACTTTTGTGTTTTGATTTTTCACAAAATCCGGCTGTATACCCACAGAAAAACCGAGATAAGACAGACCGAAATTAGGGCACAAAGAGCAAACAAAACATTCACCATAAGAACTATTACCAATAGATATATAAAATCCGAATTTAATCCATTAAACCATCATAAAGTACATGCTCAGATCCATAGGAAAACCGAAATAAACTCCCTATTACATCATAGAATTTCCTAGACAAAAGATTTAGCTACTCATCTTGAAGAGACGATTCATCGGAGAAGGTTGATGATGCGCTCCCACCATGGATCTATCTTCAAGATCTAACCCTAATGTTTATGGAGGAAGAAGGACCAAGGAAACACCCAGGAGGAGAGGAAAATTCGCCTATGGGTGGCTGCCAAAAATCCTCTCCTAACACCTATTTATAAGCCTTAATAAAACCCTAACTCGGATTAGATCTCAGCCCTTTATTTTTCTCCCAGCATCAAATGAGATCGATCTCCATAGGGAAGAAGATCGATCTCCTTCGTTCTGCGAACTCTGGATCTGGAATACGCCCGACCAAGATCGATCTCCTTCAGGATGAAGATCGATCTCCTTTGCTTCGACTGGACCGCTTCTTGCTGGAATAATGAGATCGATCTCCATTAGTATGCAGATCGATCTCCTTCACGCAGGATTGCCAAAATCACTTCGTTTTAGCCCCAAACTTGATCTAACCTTCGTTGAAGGCTCTTATACCTGAAATGCACAATAGACCATCAAAATAGCATTGCTCGGAGGCTAACAGGACCTAGTTAAAGGGGCGATTTGTGCACTTTTCACGCGTTATCACACCCCCCAACTTGATCTTTGCTAGTCCTCGAACAAAGCAAGATAAAAATAAACATAAAGCAGTAAACCTAACTAGCCACTTTCGTAGGTCTCACGATTACACTTAGCATGTGTAACAAGCCTTTAAACCCCTGGGTGGCCCCAGTGGAGGAGTTATAGTCTCCTGAGGGTTTCCGGTGATGATACCCACAAACATCAATACATCCCCTTTACTATGCCATTAGAAATCCATCATAAGAATCATCAACTCTAATGCATGAATCAGAAATATTACCCATGAACGTACCCTTCAACTTCTAGTCACATAAAGATATAGCAAAGCAAAACATGCCATAACATACTTCCAATACTTCAACATATTTACTCATGATCGAAAATAACTTTAACATTCCCGTGTGTGAATAAATTTCCACATGCTTCTGAGTCTCCATTATATCCAAACATTCAACTATTCAAGATCACTCTCATGAGTCAGCATATATTTTCCACTTATCACATAACAATCTCTGTTCTCTTTTTTTTTTTTTTTTTTTTTCCAAGGAACTTCAACCGTTTTACGCAAACATCACGCTGGCTAGGCACACTGCCCGGTTACTAAGTATGAAGCCCCCTTTTTTTTCATTTCATTTCAGGTAATTCAACTGTTTTACGCGAACAGCACGCTGGCTAGGCACACTGCCCGGTTACTAAGTTGAACACCCTACACTTTCAGACACATACCTTTTTTTTTTCGAACAGAAAATTGCATGTATTCATGTATCTTCTATGACATGACAAAGAACTGTAAATCTATCCCAGTTTCAGGCTCAGAATCTAATTTCAACTCTTCGACATGTGAAAGTGAACATGTGCAGTAGGATATGTCAAGCTATCCTCAAATCATGGTAAAAGTGTAAAAGTATAGAAGTAATATCAGGCATTGTAAAAATTTACTGTCCCTTATATACCAGACGAGTATCAGAATAATTCATAAAATAAATTTCTAAAACAAGCATCTTTGTCAATACTCTCATAATTTCCTTCCTTTGGCACAACTCAAGGGATGTACAAAATGTGGTTACCTTAAAATATTAAGCATGACTTTATAAATACCCCCCAACTTAAGCGGGTTTGTCCTCAAGCACGTAAATGAGGTAAGGGGTAGAGATAACCTGATGAAACATTGTTGTCATAAGCCTGGATAAAGTAGTATCCTCGGGGAGAGGTAAAACATATGCCAACCAGATTTAATCTTGAAGACGAAGTATGTTCGGGGCTTACATCCCTATGAAAGGCAGATCATAACAGCAGAAGCCTGGAGAAAATTAGAAGAAATACCCCGTGATCGCACAGAAGAAAATAATGGAATAAACATGTAAAATTAGAGAAAAATTGGGCAGCATCTCCTTTATTTATTCAATCAGCCCAAGGGCAGTACAAACATTCATTACACATTGACAGGAAAAGTAAACTACCCTATGCTTCCACATGCATGAAAACAAGATTTAGTCATAAGGACCAGCACCATATTACACATCCACATCGAACCAGGTATGCACACCCATAGGACCCACCCCAAAATCAAAAGTAAGTAAGTAAATACATCAAAATGCCAAGCCAGAACAGAGATGAGCTAAGTACAAAAAATGTCGTACAAACGACCAAAAACACAGTGCTCATCCCCAAAAGTCATGCACCTCGGTAAAGTCCTATGAACATGTAAACACTAAAGTGCAGGGTGAGGATCGGACGGTCCAGGAGACTGGCCGTCGGCTGAAGCTGTAGGAGAAATACCCAAGTGCTCGCAAATCCGAGCGACATCCCGCTGAAGTGCATCCTGTTGTCTACTAACGACAAGCACTTCGTTGTAGATGTCCCTCAACGTGAGCTGCTCAGGTCCAAACGTTGATGCTGGTGTGAGGTCTGGCTCAGGCTGCGGTGGAACAGGCTGCTGGCGGCGCCGCCGTCTCTGTGGTGCGCCAACTTTGTTCATATGCCCGACGACTTTAGCCCAAGTGGCATGACCAAATCGGGCATAAGCTAAAGCGTCGGCGGTTACAGTCGGTTCATTCTCCGGTACGCACCCACGGGATGACAGAAAAGCGGAGATCAGGCAGGGATGCGGGGCAGCTTTGGTCCTGTGACTGTACAAACAATCATGTACGGCGCCCCGGTAATACAACGCCATATCCTCAAGAATCAACTGGGAGACGTCCAAGGACCACCCTTTGGCGATCAGCCACAGAGCTGATAACCAAAGTCCAGTCCTATATTGATCATGGCTGCACTGGAAGACGTTCCGGCGCAGCACATCATCAACAAACCAGAGGGACGGATGCAGCTCAGATCTTGAAAACATGGGTCCCCTGGTCCTCTCCGGATGAAGGAACACTCCAATATCGGCATCTGACGGTATCTCCTCATCGGCGGACAGACGATGTAACCCAGGAGCATGGTCTGGAATTCCCAGAATCTCCCTGATGATCTCGGCATTAAAAATGATCTCGTGGTCTTCAATGGTTGTTCGGAAGCCAAGAGCAGGGGGTGTTGTCTTGCTCGTTGGCTGGTCGCCATCGCCGCTGCAAGGTATTGCTTCCATGTTCTGGTAGAACATGCAGACTAGTCGTGGATAGACGGCGGTGGAAGGGTAGCAGATCGGCAACAGCTCGCGAGCCTCTAGAGTGACAACTCCCTCACTGGCGATGTCCACCGTCCGCAGACGGTCGATGTCGAATGTGAACTCTAGGTTCACTTCGCGCTGCCAACTCGGAATGAGGCCGGCGGTGACGGTTGGGCCAGTAGGTGGGCGAGTGAGCTTGCCCTTCTTCGTCGGACGCGCCGGAGCAGGAGTGGATGTGGCGCCCTCGGAAGCCTTCCGCTTGCCTTTTGAAGATCCGTCCGGATCTTGAGATGGACCGGTAGGAACGTCGGCGGTTGATGTGCGGCCATGGGGAATGTTGGGTGGGGAAGACGATTGTGGAGCTTCCGACGGCACCTCCGGTGGAACAGTGGAGATTGGAGGAGACGAAGGTGGGGATGGCGAAGGTACATATGCCGGATCGGAAGAGGAAGATGAAGGTGGTGATGGAACCCTCGCTTTACTAGAAGTAGAAGCCCTTGCTTTGACAGCAAGCTTCTTGGCTCTATTGGGCATGGCTCGACGCGGGACGAGTGGCGGCCGGCGGTGAAGAAGGAAGGAAAAGTGAGAAAGAGGGTTTGGGGTTTTGAGGGGGTATGGGTTTATGGCGCTGAGGAAGGTATGGTGGGAAGGGACGGCAATGGGGGAGGGAGATCGCCGGAGGATGGCCGGTCTTAGGTCGGACGGAGGTCGCAGGCGAAGGGGTAAGGCATCGTCGGAGAAGACGAAGGAGCAAAAGAGAAGAGCGATGTCCAAAGGAAAGGGAAAAATGAGATCGCTCTGCTTTGCTGACGCAGGCAAAATAAGGGCCCAGACACCCGATCCAGATCGATCTCGCTTGGCTTGAGCAGATCGATCTCGATAACAAAATGGAAAAACCCCCGAAAATAAATTCAGAAAACTTAAATTTTATTCATTAGAGCAGCACTACATAGGAAATATGGAGGCAAAATTCTATAAAAAAAAAATAGGAAATCAACTCTAAAAGCACTCAAAGCAAATAAAAGCAATTAAAATAACAATTCAGGAAGCAAAGCAAACTACCACGAAAATAAAAATAAAAATCCAAAAGATCCTAAGGCCTAGTAATCACTGTCCTCATCATCCTCCTCGTCATCATCCTCTTCTTCATAATCATCCTCAGACATATCCTCGAGGTCCTCGTCAAAATCCGAGTCAGTCCTCCTTGGTGTAGGTGGACGATCTGGATCGTCGCTCGCATACGGCGACGCAGGTTCTGAGGCAGGTGGCGATCCATAGGCGGCCCTAGGAAACACCATGGATGTTGAACCATCTGGGTGCTTGAATGCAATCCATGGGTCGTCCAGGTCCGGGTGTTGTTGCAAGCTGGCTGCCAAGTTTTGCATCGAGTGATAAGTGAGGTTCATTCCATGAAACTCAACACCTCGCGGATAATTAATCGTCCCGCCTGGAGTGTCATTATGCCACGAAGTTGTGCCAGGCGGAAAAATAGTGAGTTGGAGTTCCTCACTGGCGTCTGCACCTGATGAAAGGGATTCGATTGAGTCATGTGACGAATCGGAGGCCTGCGATGCTGGTGATCCGGGATCCATGAAGGCGTCCTGGGACTTGTAGGAGTGGTCATCAGATTCGGAATCAGACATGGCTGTAATAGATGTGTAGATTAATTTAGTCGATGATAAAATCAGAGATCCCATAAGTGGAAGGATGAGATGAATAATATTAATCGGGAGATAGAAACAGGGGATGGTTGGGTGAATGGGGAGAAGGAACGAAAGAAAAATCAAAGAAGGGAAAGGAAGTAGAAGACTACGAAGGAGAAAGGAGAAAGGAATAAGGAGGACACCGGCTTTGGTCGCCGGCGTCAGTGGTCGGAATCCATGGCAAAAGCTATGGGTTCCGCCGGTAAAGACACAGGAAAGGAGAACGCAAAAGAGAAACGGGAAGAAGGGAAAGATGGGATCCCTACCGAATAATCCGTGGACGTCTTGCAAGTCCAATCCTCGCTGGAACGCCGAAGAGGCTGATCTCCACGCCGGAACCGGAGAAGACGCTCGAAGAACTCACCCGAGGCTATTGTTAGAAGTGATGAAACATGAGGCTCGCGGCTGTATAAATAGAGCTCTCACCGCCTCTAAGAGTGGTAGATAGGTATTAGGACACAAAGTCGGAAACGGAATTAAGGATAGAAGGAGGTAAGGATTTAAGGAAAGCCGGTTGTAAGGAAGGCGGTGGAAGGCCGGCGTTCCGAGTTTGAGTCCAGCTTGGTTGCTCTGTTTCCTTCTTTTTTTTTTTTTTTCAAGGATCCCGATAGAGATCGATCTCCAGGGGTAAGGAGATCGATCTCTTTCAGTCCATCACCTAGGTACGTGCTTGGTCCAAGAAGATCGATCTCCAAAGTCATGGAGATCGATCTCTTTCATCCTGAACTGCAGGACCAAGCCGATTAACCTAGATTCTGCCCTCAATCAGCATCTACTCACACTACCCCCAAGGTCTAAACATACAGCAACCATGCACACAGTGATAATAAAAAAAAAACGACAAATCTTACGGAAAACAAATAACTAAAGAGCAAGTAACTACTAGAATTCGATGGGTTGCCTCCCATCAAGCGCTCGGTTTAACGTCGCTAGCCCGACGAAGTTAACGCCCAATCACCGATACTGCGGCTCATCTAATGTCATTGTAGGGTCTAGCTGTGGTGGATTTTCGATATACGGTTTTAATCTATGACCATTCACTGTGAAAATAGAGCCAGATTTAGGATTCCAAATCTCAAATGCTCCATGAGGAAAAACTTGTTTTATTGTGAATGGCCCATTCCACCTAGACCGAAGTTTTCCCGGGAAGAGTCTAAGCTTGGCGTTAAAAAGCCAAACTTTATCACCAACATTGAAAACTCTTCGATGAATGAACTTATCATGATACGCTTTAATCCGAGCCTTATAAATTAGAGAATTGTCATAGGCTTCATTACGGATTTCTTCTAGTTCATTCAATTGAAGCAAGCGGTTACTACACCCAGTCCCTTGGTTCCAGTTCACTTTATGAATATTTAACCATACTTTATTCATTAGGCTTATTGGAAGATTGCAGTGTTTGCCATACACCATTCTGAATGGGGACATACCAATCGGGGTCTTATAAGCTGTACGGTAAGCCCATAAGGCCTCATCCAGTCGCATAGACCAATCTTTTCTATCTGCCCGCACCACTTTTTCTAGAATCCGCTTAATTTCTCGGTTCGACACCTCTACTTGGCCACTAGTTTGAGGATGATATGGTGTGGCAACCTTATGAGAGATTCCGTATTTATTAAGGGTTTGGCGGAAGTACCTATTCATAAAGTGGGATCCTCCATCACTAATGATCGCTCTAGGGTGACCAAATCGAGAAAAGATGTTCGAATGAAGGAATTTGATAACAACTCGATGATCGTTTGTCCTAGTAGCTACAGCTTCTATCCACTTAGAAACATAATCAACTGCTACTAGGATATACATGAAGCCATTTGAAGGAGGAAAGGGACCCATAAAATCAATGCCCCAAACATCAAAAATTTCACACACAATGATAGGAGTTTGCGGCATTTCATTTCTGCTGGATATATTACCAAGCTGTTGACATCTAATGCAAGCTTGGGAAAAACTATGAGCATCACGAAATATAGTCGGCCAGTAGAAACCAGATTGGAAGATTTTGGCTGCAGTTCTCCGGCCAGAAAAATGCCCCCCACAAGCATGAGAATGGCAAGTGGTTAAGACAGAAATAATTTCAGATTCAGGTACACAACATCGCATAATTTGATCAGGACAATGTTTGAAAAGAATTGGATCATTCCAGACATAGGATTTAGTTCGAGAGAAAAATTTGTCTTTGTCTTGCTTGGTCCAATGAGACGGAATAAATCCTGTAACAAGATAATTCACGATATGTGCATACCAAGGTGTAGGAGGATGGTCAACAACAAAAAGGTGTTCATCAGGGAATGTGTCATTAATCGGAATTGAATCGTTGATCACATCTAAGGGCAGTCTAGATAAATGATCAGCTACTACATTCAAAGCTCCCTTTTTATCTCTTAATTCAAGATCAAACTCTTGCAAAAGCATAATCCAGCGGATTAACCTTGGTTTGAGTTCTTTCTTCCCTACAAGATATCTTAAAGCAGAATGATCGGTGAATATAATGACCTTAGATTCAAGAAGATATGAACGGAATTTTTCCAAGGCAAAGATTACAGCTAGCAACTCCTTCTCAGTTGTGGTATAATTAAGCTGAGCTTCATTCAAAGTCTTGCTAGCATAATAGATAACTCTGGACAATTTATCAATCGTTTGCCCAAGAACAGCACCAATGGCACGATCAGAAGTATCACACATAATCTCAAAAGGGTGATCGTACACAGGAGGATGACAAATAGGTGCTGACGAAAGAGAGTCCCGAAGGATATTAAAAGCTTTAAGGCATGATTCGTCGAACACGAAAGGAACATCTTTCGCAAGCAAGGCACAGAGAGGACGAGATATTTTACTAAAATCCTTGATAAATCTATGATAAAATCCCGCATGCCCCAAGAAGGATATGATTTGACGTACTGAGGAAGGAGGCGGCAATTTAGAAATTAATTCCAGTTTTGCTTTGTCGACTTCCATCCCCCGACTCGAAATCACATGACCAAGCACAATTCCTTCATTAACCATAAAATGACTCTTCTCCCAACTAAGCACAAGGTTTGTTTCGACACATCTAGCAGGAACTCTTGAAAGATTTGATAAACAAGATTCAAAGGTTTTGCCAAAGACAGAAAAATCATCCATAAATATTTCGAGGAATTGCTCAATCATGTCTCCAAAAATTGAAAGCATACAACGTTGGAACGTAGCTGGAGCATTGCACAAACCAAAAGGCATTCTCCTATATGCAAAGGTTCCAAAGGGACAAGTGAAGGTCGTTTTCTCTTGATCAACAGGATCTATAGCTACTTGGTTATAGCCTGAGTAACCATCAAGGAAACAGTAGTAGGCTTGACCCGCTAATCTTTCTAAAATCTGGTCGATAAAAGGCAAGGGAAAATGATCCTTTCTTGTCAAAGCATTCAGTCTCCTATAGTCTATGCAAACTCTCCAACCTGTAGTCTGACGTGTTGCGATTTCTTTTCCTGTTTCATTTTTAACTACCGTAATCCCGGATTTCTTAGGAACCACCTGAGTTGGACTAATCCATTTAGAATCAGAGATCGGGTATATGATACCAGCATCTAAGAGTTTCACTACCTCTTTCATGACCACGTCCTTCATCAACGAATTAAGACGTCGCTGCATTTCTCTAACACTTTTAGTTTCATCCTCTAAATGTATACGATGCATGCAGATAGAAGGGTCAATACCTCTAAGATCTCCTATGGACCATCCAATGGCTCTCCTATGCAACCTAAGAACTTCAATCAATTGAGATTCCTGAGTTTTGGTTAACGAAGAGGAGATAATCACAGGAAGCGTAGAATCAGCTCCAAGGAAGACATATTTAAGATTAGAAGGTAATGTTTTCAAATCAAGCTGAGGCGGCATAATCAGAGATGGTAAGGCTGGAGTTGAAGAAGTAAGTGGTAGTGGTTCAATTGGAATCATTTTCCAAGAAATATTACACACATCCTCATACAAATCATAACCTTTCACATCCTCAAGCATAATCAGATCATCAACATCACCAGTCAGTATACCATTCTGCTCATCAAATATCTCACCATGTAATTCAGGAAAATCAATATTCAGATCTGGTAAATCATCTCTAGTTACCACATCCTCATCATCGAAAAATAGAGCATCACATGCACTTACATAACTCTCACTTGATACATCATCATCATGCACTATCTTATACATCGCATCATCCACACACATATCGATATCATCATTGTTCATTAAAGCATTTACCACGAAACAATCATCATCATATGCATGGCGTTTTGACCTATGAAAAATATTCAATTTCAATTCCATATTCCCAAAAGTAAGTGTCATAATACCATCCCTACAATTAATGCAAGCATTAGCTGTAGCTAAGAAAGGTCGACCAAGAATTATAGGAACATTTTTCTTAGTTTGCAAGCTTGGTTCCATATCCAACACCACAAAATCCACAGGAAACACACATTGACCAACTTTAACTAGAACATCTTCAAGCACACCCCGTGGGGTTTTAATTGAACAATCAGCTAACTGAAGAGTCATAGCAGTGGGTTTAAGTTCTCCTGTACCAAACTTGGAATATAACGAATGAGGCATGAGATTCACGCTCGCTCCTAAATCAAGTAAAGCTCCATCAATCAAATGGTTTCCTATAGTGCAAGAAATAGTAGGAGTACCTGGATCTTTAAGTTTAGGAGGAATATCACTACGAAGGATTGAGCTTACTTGTTCAGTCAAGAAAATCTTTTTGGAAACATGAGATCTAGATCGACGCTTTTGAGTGCATAAATCTTTCAGAAATTTCGCATAAGAAGGAATTTGTTTGATAGCATCCAACAGAGGAAGATTGATATGAACTTTCTTGAAAACTTCAACCATCTCATCAAGTTTAGAATTTTTGGAAGGACGTGAAGTCGGATCTACCAGGGCCTCAGGAAAAGGAATTTTCGGAACATATGTCCTAGGATTCGGCTCAGGCAACGAAGTAGAATCATGAGGAGTAGGAATTGAAGTTTTGGGTAACACCTCATCATTAGATGCATGCAAGTCTCTATCTAATGGAACTTGAGAAGTAGATGGAGCTGCATTGAGAGGTTGAGATATAAGATCATTATTAGGACATTCATCATCTGGTTTCTCAATATTAGCAAAGGTCTTCCCACTTCGCAGAGTAGTGACAGCTTGGACATGTTCATGGGAGGATTCTACGGAATGTTGACCTCTAGGGTTAGGAATGGGTTGACTTGGTAAGGTACCTTCTTCCCTTTTAGACAAGGCGTTAGCTATTTGACCCATTTGAGCTTCTAACTTAGCCAATGCTTGAGTATGAGAATGGAGTATTTTGGTATATTCATCCATAGCTGGACCTTGGTTCGGTTGGGGAAAAGAAGGTTGGTTTTGAGGTTGTTTAGGTAGCGGTGCTCCATATGACGTGCCTCCCCAAGGTTGATGCTGTTGAGATTGATATGGTCCTTGGGAAGGAAAATTTTGAGGAGGCTTATACTGAGGTTGAAATTTAGGAGGAAAACCCGGATTTTGATTGTTCCTAGGTGGTCTTGGATTAAAGGAATCAGGTTGCTGTCCAGGTGTTCTCCAAGAGAAATTTGGGTGATTGCGTAAACCAGGATTATATGTATTAGAATATGGATCATAAGCTGGTTTGGACTGATTATAAATTGCATTCACATGTTCCTGAACTAATTCAGGATATTGAGGAGCTAAATGACAATCCGTGACATCGTGATCAGAATTTGAACATAAGAAACATACATCTGCAGTATAAGATGGCATTGACGGATTTGAAGGATTTGAAGAATTTGAAGATACTACTTGGTTTGTAGTCTGAGTCAAAACTTGGTCAAGCTTCCTACTTAGAATGTCTACTTGTTGGGCTAAACGAGTAGATTCATTTAATTCCAGGGTACCTCTAGGTCTAGCTTGATTGGGCAACTCTCTGGTATTCCTAGAAGATGAAGCATGGTGTTGGGAATTCACAGCTAATCTTTCAAAAAGCCTCCATGAATCATCAAGAGGATTCGTAATAAACACTCCTCCACAGGCGGCATCAATAGTCATTTGGTGTCTCTCCTTAAGCCCATTATAAAAATTCTCTATGATAGCCCATTGAGGGAATTGATGGTGAGGACACTTCCTAAGGAGTTCCCTATATCTATCCCAAGCTTCATGGAAAAGTTCATCATCAGCTTGTTTGAAAGATGAAATCTCTTTCCTAAGATCACTGGTCTTGGTAATTGGAAAGAATTTAGCAAGAAACTGGGTTTGAAGTTGAGGCCAAGTCGTGATAGATATGGGCTCTAAAGATGTAAGCCAATATTTTGCTTTGCCCTTGAGAGTAAAGGGAAAGAGTTTCAATTTCCAAGCATCATCAGTGAAATTATTAACCTTCACGGTTGAACTGATCAAGATAAACTCTTCTATATGGTTGTAGGGATCTTCATGAGACAGACCATGAAAGGCAGGAAGAGATTGAAGGAACTGAGGCTTGATTTCATAGTGGGCAGCTCCTATTACTGGGGGTTGAATGCATGAATTTGAAGTAAATGAGGTAGAAATGTAAAAGTCCTTCATATTCATGCGACCTTGATCTTCATGATGGGTCGGATTTCCATCATGATCATGAGGATCATCTACGTTATGGTTCTCCATGGATGAATCAGGTGAAATATTCACAGGTCTAAGCAATGCAGCACGAGAATTCAAGAATTCTTGCAATGTAATATTTAAATATGAATCTTCACTAACATTCATCCATATACCACATCACAAGAACAACCAAGGTTTAGAGATACTCACAGTGCTATCTCGGTGAGGCTTTGACCGATGCTCCTTCTCCGCTTGGAAGGTGCTTCGTCAAAGTCCCTAACACACGATCAAAAAGATAGGAAATATTAGAACTAGTACTATTTTTGGTCTTTTATATAATAGATGAAAGAAATAAAGATAACCAATTAAAATAAAACTACACTAAGCAATTTAAACTTAATAAACCGTGATCCCCGGCAACGGCGCCAAAATTTTGACACGCCTTGAAAAGTGTCGTTACCTTAACAAGGACGCCAAAATTACAAATTTATAAACCGAAACACTACTAACTATTTAAGGGGTAGATAGCGATGAGTCCGGGTCGGTCCACAGGGAAAACAGGATTAAGCCTAATTACCATGCATAGTTCTAAATCAAAAGTTAAGGAAGATAGATGATAGTTGGTCTTTTAAACTAAATTGGGAGAATAACAATAGAGAAAAGGCTAGGAAATTCTAATCCGTAATCGAGAGCTATCTAGGCATTCCTAGGATAAGAGCAATTCAATAAGTTCAAGATGGTTTTCTAGGGTTGATAGAAGATCGGCTAGGTCCACTATCACTCAACATAGATTCATTAGAAGCCTATGTCGGAATGAAGAACAAATCAGCGGATAATTGGTATGAAAATAATCAAAGTGGTTCTAGCACTTTGAGATCGCCTAATCGATAAAGATAAAGAATGAATCGTAGGTTACAATCATAGGTCTTAATGGTTCTAGCATTAAGGCAGTGGTTCTAGCACTCCTACAATCATAAGCTAGGGTTTAGAATCCAATCCAAAGATCTAACATGGTTCTAGCATGAAAGCAACTTGAACAAGTCCTAATCCTAGCCTCTAACATGCAAAGCTCAAAACCAGCGATCGTAATCTCAGCGTAACTTTCACATACGAACTCGAAACGAGGCGATTCAAGATTCGTTGGAAAGCTAAGACAAAGATCTACGACTTTTGTGTTTTGAGTTTTCACAAAATCCGGCTGTATACCCACGGAAAAAAACGAGATAAGACAGACCGAAATTAGGGCACAAAGAGTAAACAAAACATTCACCATAAGAACTATTACCAATAGATATATAAAATCCGAATTTAATCCATTAAACTATCATAAAGTACATGCTCAGATCCATAGGAAAACCGAAATAAACTCCCTATTACATCATAGAATTTCCTAGACAAAAGATTTAGCTACTCATCTTGAAGAGACGATCCATCGGAGAAGGTTGATGATGCGCTCCCACTATGGATCTATCTTCAAGATCTAACCCTAATGTTTATGGAGGAAGAAGGACCAAGGAAACACCCAGGAGGAGAGGAAAATTCGCCTATGGGTGGCTGCCAAAAATCCTCTCCTAACACCTATTTATAAGCCTTAATAAAACCCTAACTCGGATTAGATCTCAGCCCTTTATTTTTCTCCCAGCATCAAATGAGATCGATCTCCATAGGGAAGAAGATCGATCTCCTTCGTTCTGCGAACTCTGGATCTGGAATACGCCCAACCAAGATCGATCTCCTTCAGGATGAAGATCGATCTCCTTTGCTTCGACTGGACCGCTTCTTGCTGGAATAATGAGATCGATCTCCATTAGTATGCAGATCGATCTCCTTCACGCAGGATTGCCAAAATCACTTCGTTTTAGCCCCAAACTTGATCTAACATTCGTTGAAGGCTCTTATACCTGAAATGCACAATAGACCATCAAAATAGCATTGCTCGGAGGCTAACAGGACCTAGTTAAAGGGGCGATTTGTGCACTTTTCACGCATTATCACATGCCTTGGAGATCGATCATGCTCGAGTCGGTGGGTTTTCTCTTTCGCGAGGACGGCCATCGGCCGTCGCTCTCCCCTGTCAGGGAGGGAAGACTTCCCATCCCTTTCCCCCAGCTTTTCCCCCTCTTTCCCGGCTTTCCCCTCCCCCTTTCCCCTCTTTTCTTCCCCTCCTCTTCCTCCTTCTCCTCTCTTTCTTCTTCCTTCTTCCTTTCTCTCCCGAAGCTCTGCTTCTTCCCCTGTTCCGGCAGCCAAGCTTCATCACCTCCGTTCTCCCTCCTCCGGCCATCTTTTTCGGCGTTCTAAGGCTCGTTGGATTCGTGACAACGAGAGGAAGATCCCTGAAGTGGTTTGGAGGCTTGTTGGTGATCAAATCGCGGGGAATCAGCCGAGGAAAGCGCAGCTAGGTAGGGTTATACCTACTGTGTTCTTTTCGGGTTTTCTTGAGATCTAGCCGTTGGATCTTGTTGATCCTTACTTTGTTGGATTCCTTATGCCTTGTAGAATAACTGATTTAAGTGTCATATTAATCAATTGAGATTTGAGTAGGTTTTATGCAAGATTAGTCTCGGATTTCTGGTTTTTTACTGTTCTTGAGAAACAGCCGGCTTGCGGCGAGTTTTCCGGCCAGCGAGTACATGATCTTGGCTTTTGATAAAAATAAGAGTTGTAGAGCTATTCGTTAGCTTTCCATTCCATCTTGTTTCGTAATTTGCAGATTTTTGTACTATTTCTTATGAATTTGTTTCTGAAGGACTGCGTTGCAGCAATTAATGGGTAAATTAGTTTGATTAACGATTTTGATTAGCGTTTTCCCGTTAATCCAACCGTTGGATGATTATGATTTTCGGATATGATGATCCTGGTTTATACCTCTACTGGTGGCTAAGTTGGATCTTGAATCCGATGTCGTTTCGGCATCGGATCGACGGGATCAATTAGCCCCTAAGTAGAGGCTTTGGGTGTTTTTGAATATAATATTATATTTCGGAATATAATATTATATTGTGTTTTGTTCATCATCGTTTTCGGGGTTGCTTCCCGTTGCAGGAGTCCGCGGTTGACGGTCGCGGTACCGTCGTAATGCCGGGACCCGCTGCGGATCGGCTGGCAGCGGTTGGTGGTACCGCTGTAGCGATCTAGTAGACCTATATGATGCTTGACATACTGATGCATGCCTTTCCTATTATCTGTGTATGTCATAGCATGCATTGTTGTTGTGTGCATTAGTTGCATTGGTTAGGGCGTGGGTGATCTTTGGGTCGCCGTCCCGAGGCTGGAAGCTCGGACTTAGCCCTAGGACCGGGGTTGGGTGGTTTGGACCCTGTTTGAATTGTAGTGCCCAGTCGATTCGATGATAGGCTTAGATGACTGGTGCACTTGTGGCTTGATGATTGTAGAGGTCGTGTCGGCCTTGAGTCGGTTGCAGAGGTGTAGCCGGTGTCCCACTGTGCTGACCTGTAGTGTCGCAAGTGTTGTTCCTGTTAATGAGTGTCGTCCCTGGGCCTCAGGGACACGCGGTGGGGTTATGGGACCCCTGTATACACCCAGATCCTACTTGAGGGCAACACTATTGCGTTTCCCTCTTCCTTCTGTGTGTCGTAGTGTAGATCCCTACTGAGCTTAGTTCTCACTCCTACCCGGGCTGCGTTTTGCAAGTGCATGCGGCAGTACCTCTTCTGTGGCCCCTACCGGGCAGTTGGTTGGCGGTGCAGCGGCCCTAGGTGGAGTCTGAGAGGTGGTGATCCTTTACAGCTTTTATCCTATGTTAGTTAGTCTCCTACGGGAGTATGTTGTATTTTGGATCTTCCCCTTTCCGAGGTTTTGTATATTAAATCACTTTAAGTTTTAAATCTGTGGTTCGAGGCTTCAATATATTATTATCTTTTAATTGAGGGTGCTTTCGGTGAATTGCTAGGGAAACCAATAGGTTAGAGGGAACCCTCGCCAGCTTTGTTTTCCGCGTTTTGTAGGTTCCGGTTCGCGTCGCCCGGTCCGGTTGGGCTTTCGCGGGTCGGGGCGCGACACATCCAACCATTCCAACTGGAAAATTCAAAGTAGGGAGGGCACCTTCGAGAAAAGACCATTCAACCTTGTGATAAACCGATCTCAATTGTCGGATCAAGATTTTTCAATCATATAGCGGTGGCATAATTCGTCAACAGTGTCTTCAAGGAGTTGTTCTCTACTAAAGGCACTTCCCATTAGCTTGCATGTCCATATACGCGGCAACAAAACGGCGTCTCCGAGCAGAAGCATCGCCATACCATCGAGACAACAATTTCCTTTCTATCAACATCTTCCTTACCTCTTCACTTTTGGAATGCGACGGTCACTATTGCAGTCTATCTTATCAATCGGCTGCCATCACCTTCATTACAATAGCTTTGCCCACATGAGCTATTATTCCATCGACCAACAGATTATCAATTCCTTTGAGTTTTTGGATGCCTTTGTTACCCATGGTTGCGACCATACAATGCTCACAATCTTGAACCGCAGTCGAAGCCTTATGTGTTCTTGGGTTATTGTCATAGCAGTAAATGATACAAATGCTACAATATGAGTTAAGGAGTCACCTATACGTGTCGATGACACGCCTTGAAAAGTGTCGTGGTCTTAACAAGAACGCCAAAATTAGAAATTTATAATCCGAATCACTAACTAACTACTTTATGGGTAGATAGCAATGAGTCCGAGTCGGTCCACAGGGAAAAGAAGTGTTAAGTATAATTACTCGTATAGTTCTAAATCAAAAGATTGATAAAGGAAATGATTTTTGGTTTTTAAACTACTCTTAACTCAGATTAAACTCAACTGAATAATAATAGGATAAACGGCCAAGAGATTTCTAATCAGTAATAAAGAACTAACTAGGTCTTCCTAGGATAAAAGCAATTCAAAAGGTGTTAATGGTTTTAACAAGTCGATAGGTGAATGGCTAGAACCCCTACCGCTCAACAAAGATTCGTAAGAAGTCTTCATCGGAACGAAGATCAAATCAGCGGATAATTGGTATGAGAATAATCAAAGTGGTTCTAGCACTTTGAGATCGCCTAATCAATAAAGATAAAGAACGAATTGTAGGTTATAATCATAGGTCTTAATGGTTCTAGCATTAAGGTAGTGGTTCTAGCACTCCTACAATCATAATCTAGGGTCTAGAATCCAATCCAAAGATCTAACATGGTTCTAGCAAGAAAGCATCTTGGAAAAGTCCTAACCTAGCCTCTAACATGCAACGCTCAAAATCAGTGATCGTAATCTCAGCATAACTTTCACATCCGAACTCGAAATAAGGTGATTCAAGATTCGTTGGAAAGCTAAGACAGAGATCTACGACTTTTGTGTTTTGAGTTTTCACAAAATCCAGCTGTATACTCACGGAAAAACCGAGATAAGACAGACCGAATCTAGGGCACAAAGAACAAACAATTCATTCACCATAATAAATATTACCAATAGATATATAAAATCTGAAATCTATCCATTAAACCATCATAAAGTACATGCTCTGATCCATAGGAAAAACCTAGAAAGATTCTCTATTACATCATAGAAATCCCTAGGCTAGAGATTAGTTACTCATCTTAGGAAGGAGATCCGTCGATGAAGGTTGTCGCCGCGCTCCACCCATGGATCTTCCACCAAAGATCTAACCTAATTTGTGGAAAAGAAACTAAGAGAAACCCTAAGAGATGACGAAAATTCGGCCATGGAAGGCTACCAAAACGCCCCCAAAGAAGGCTATTTATAGCCTAGGGCAAACCCTAACTCGGATTAGTCAATTTCCTTTTATTTTTCCCGCAGCGCCCAAGGAGATCGATCTGGTTTTCCGCAACTGCTTCTTTTGCACCTCTGTACTAAAAATAGCATATCTTCCTCTAGGAAACTCCAAATCACAAACCGTAAAAAGTTCTGGAATCTAGACTTCAAGAGCTTTACAACCATATATAGCACATCATCTGATTCTTCCTGAGCAGGTACAGTTTTGATGTCAAAGATTGTCCATCTTTGCTCCTTTGCTCTTTTGCTCCTAGCAGGTTCTTTATTTGTTCGTTTTAGCACCAAACTTGATCTAATCTTCGTTGAGGGTCCTTAAGCCTGAAATAAGGAAAAGACAATCAAAATAGCATTGCTTGGAGACTAACGAGACCTAGTTAAAAGGGTGATTTGTGCACTTTTCACGTCTTATCACACCCCCCAACTTGATCTTTGCTAGTCCTCGAGCAAAGCAAGATAAAAATAAATATAAAGCAGTAAACCTAACTAGCCACTTTCGTAGGTCTCACAATTACACTTAGCATGTGTAACAAGCCTTTAAACCCCTGGGTGGCCCCAATGGAGGAGTTATAGTCTCCTGAGGGTTTCCAGTGATGATACCCACAAACATCTATACATCCCCTTGAATATATCATCAGAAATCAATTACAATATTCATCAACTCTCATGCATGAAATAGAAACAATATCCATGAATTTATTCTATAATTCATAGTCACATAAAAGTAGAGTAAATACAAGTATGTCATAACACACTTCCAATACTTCAATATATTTAATCATAATTCAAAAATAACCTTAACACTCCAGTGTGTGAATAAAGTTCCACATGCATGAGAGTCTCCATTATATCCAAGCATTCAACTGTTCAAGATCAATATTTTAAGCATGCACATATTTTCCATTATCACATAACAATATCTGTTCATTTTTTCAGACACATATTTTTTTCTTTAGGAAATTCAACCGTTTTACGCGAACAACATGCTGGTTAGGCACACTGCCCGGTTACTAGGTATGAAATCCTTTTTTTTTCATTTCTCTTTTTTTTCTCTTTTTTTTCAGGTAATTCAACTATTTTACGCCAAGAGCACGCTGGTTAGGCACACTGCCCGGTTACTAAGTTGAAAACCCTACACTTTCAGACATATACTTTTTGTGAACAGAAAATTGTATGTGTTCGTGTATCTTCTGTGACATGATAGAGAACAATAAATCTATCCTAGTCTTAGGCTCATAATCTAATTTCAGCTCTTCAACATGTGAAAGTGAACATGTGCATCAGGATATGTCAAGTTTTCCCTAAATCATGGTAAAAGTGTTAAAGTATAGAACTCATGTCATGCGTAACAAAAATTTACTATCCCTTATATGACATACAAGTTTCAAAATAATTCATAAGATAAATTTCTAAAACACGCATGTTTATCAAATCATATCATAATTTCATTCTTCTGACATAATCCAAGGGATGTATAATAGTTGGTTCTCATAAAAAAATAAACATAAATTTCTAGAATTCTACCCCCCAATTTAAATGTAACTGTCCCCAATTACACTAAATTATAAAAATAAAGCAATGTATAAAGGGTAGAGATCATCATAAGATCGTGTCAGAATAGTCGTCTTTCGCATTATAATCACCACAACGCCAACACAATGGAAACATCGCCACCGACAAAATGCATGTCTCTAGAAAATACGATCTATATTTGGTATAAATATCCGCCCACAAGCAATGTACAAAGGAACACTTGCCATAAAAATACCTTTCCAAAGAAAAATCAAATAGAATAAATGGAAAATATATCATGAATAGCAAAAAAGGCATATAAATTATTAAAAATTTCGGCAGAGTCTCCTTTGTATTTCTTGAATATGTAGCCTGTACAATCATTCATCCACATAATTTAAAATATAGACATTAAATCATCCATGCGCAACACCAAAAAATATTCAGCATCAATAATATTGTCCTGATTGATAATCACGACCGTCCGATCGGAAAACTGGGCTTTGTAGTATATGGATCGCGTCTATCAGCAATCGGACGGCTGAGAACTCACCGGCCGGTGATCAACGGTGAAACGTCGTCGCCGGAGGACGGGAAGGACAGGGATAGAATCATGGAGGCCTAAGGAGTTCTTCGGTAAGCTCTGATTAAGGAACGGAGGTCCTCAGGTGGTAGATCGGTGATGGCCGGATCGGAGGAGAATGATCGCCGAAATTGGAAACCGGCGGTCGGAGCTTCAATCTAGATTGGCAAGAATCGAGGAAGGATCGTGGAGGCCTAAGTAACTCACCTATAGGATATAATTTCATAATAGGTGTTCCAGGAAGTGGATAGAAGATGGCCGGCGCGGTGGGAAATGGCCGGAGTTGGAAACCGGCGATCCGACCTGCAAACTTGAGTTTTGAGGGTGGAAGAAGCTTCGTGACAGCCAGAGGAAGGTGCTGGAGGTGGCTAAGGGCGGTAGGAAGCAGTGGAAGAGGTGATCGGAGATGGCGGATGAAACAGGGGAGGCTCACCGGCGTCGGAGGAGGTGATATTAAGGGAATACGAGGTCGGGAGGAGGTATAGGAGAAGATGGCGGTGATGATGGCGGTGATGTAGGTGTTGGTTTGGAGGGATGGGGATGGCCGAAGAGACGGCGACGGTGGGCAGCGTCGTCGGCTCGGGGACGAGCCGACGAGCCGGGACGACAAGCTGTGAGAAAAAATAGAGCGGGAGGAGAGAGGAAAAATGAGGAAAAGAAAGGAAAGTTAGGAAAAATCCGAAAAAAAATAGAAACAAAACATAGAAAAATCTTAAAAATTAATAATAATTCTAAAAAACTGAGGAAAATCCGAAAAACTACTAGGTTGCCTCCCAGGAAGTGCTCGGTTTATCGTCTTCCGCTCGACGTTATGTTATAAAGATCAAATCCGAATTTGGGTGGGCGATGGTTCCAAGTGAAGAAATACATTGATTGAAACATATAGAAGATGTGCAAACATAATTCATCAAAGATGAAAGACTGGTCCCAAGTAATGAAATCATTAAAAAATTTAGTTAGTGACCAATCACCATCCTGCAAACCATGTGTTTCAATAAATCTGTCTATCATCATATAGGCTTTTGGTGGTCGATGGGTGAAAGTAAAGAAATACATGTTCCTAAGAATGGCGAGGAGGTGCAAACATGTTTTATCAAAGAATAAAGAAGGATTCATGGCAAACAGTTCAGTAAAAGTTTTAATCATGGGCCAATTGTCATCCTTCAAGCCATGAATTTCAATAAAAAAATCCATCCTCAAGTGGTCTTTTAGAGGTCGATGATTTGAGGTAAAGAAATACATGGTCCGAAGAAGGGTAATGTGAGGACCCGTCCCTCCATCCCTTCGGCTTGTTGTTTACCCCAAGGGCAATTTGGGAAATTGCGCCTTGGCGGTCGTTTTCACACTGGCTGTGCACACACAGGCCTTGCTTGATGGTTGTGTTTGTTAGAAAGGTTAGGTGGACCCGAGGTTGGGGGTTCTGGGCTTGGGCCCGAGTCCCAGCCCAAGTTTGCCTTTCAGTGCACAGAAGATCGATCACCTTGGGGTGAAGATCGATCCTGTTGCTAGCAGGATCGATCATGCATGCAAGGATGATCGATCCTACATGTGCCTGGAAGTCTTTGTCGGTGGCTTTCGAAGGACGGCCACCGCGGTGGCCGTCGCTTCCCCTGTCAGGGGAGGGGAGACTTTTGCTCCCCTCCTTTGCCTTTCCCGCGGTTTCTCCGGCTTTCCCCGGCCTTACCCCCTTCCCCTCCCCCTCCTTCCTTCCTCTCTTCTTCTTCTTTCCCGCGAATGCTCTGCTTCTTCCCCTGTTCCGACCGCTCCTTTCTCTCCTCCGTTCTTCCTCCTCCGGCCACCTCTCCTGGAGCTTGAAGGCTCGTTGGGTTCGTGGCGAGGCGAGGAAGATCCGTGGCTAGTCTTCGTGGATCGAAGCTGCTCTGAGGAGGTAGGGTTCTTCTTCTAAACTCCGGCTGTTTGAGGGTTTTGTATCCGGGTTTTGTTTTGCTTAGATCTCCTTGTGGAGTTGTTCTTTCCCGGTTTTGAGGCCTTGAGTAGCCTCGTTGTACTCAGATCTACCAACCCACCAAGTTTGGTGGGGTTTGGTTGTGTTTTCCGGCGGTTCTCCGGCCGGAAGCACGCCGGAACCCATCTTTGGGTGATCGATCCTTCTGGGAGGAAGGATCGGTCCTCTGGTGTGGGCTTGCTGCGCCCAGCACATGATCGATCTTCTTATGGGAGGAGATCGATCATGGGGCCTGGGTAAGCATGGTTACCCTTCGTCCCGAGAATGATCGATCTTCCTGGGAGGAAGGATCGATCTTCCCTGGTGCGACTGGAAGGGTGCCCTCTGTCACCAAAGAGATCGATCTCCCTGGGAGGAATGATCGATCTTCTTTGGCTCGACAGCGAGGGAAGCTCACTGTTGCTTGGATGATCGATCCTTCCCTTGGTGAGGATCGATCCTTCAGTAGCAGAGAGGGTTTTCAAGAGTTTTGCCCGCGGGGCTTCGCATGCAAGTGACTTTTTACGGTTTTACCCTCGGGGTTTATCCTGTAATGAATTATGTATGAATGCTCATCGCTTTGTGGTTGAACTGGGAGGGTGATGCCTCCCAGGTGTGTAGAATAAATGGGCTGACGGTATGCCCTTACCGCTTTGTGGTGAACCGAGGGAGTCATGACCCTCGGGAGTGTTTAGTATAAATGGGCCGAAGGTGTGCCCTTGCTGTGTTGTTTGTTTACAGCTTTATCATACTTATCCTGCCCTTTTTCCTGTGCATTATAGTCATGAAAGGCAAATCGTGGTTTTGGGGTTGTCCCTAGGACTCCAGTATCAATAGCTAAGTGTTGGCCGCCGTTACCCTGGCATGGGTGTCCTACTGGTAGCGTCGTTGTCCACCCGGTGTCAGGGAATGTCGGAGTAAGCCCACCCCTGAACTGAGGCCGTCGGAGGACGTACTATGGACAGGAACCCTGGGGGTATTGATGGGGTGTGTGGGACCCATGGTAGGACTTAGCTCTTGACTTGGAGTTTAGGGATTGTATTGGCTCTATGCTTTGAGTGCTGGGAGATGGTTGTCGTAACCCCGGTTGTTCCGCCGGGCGCGGAGATCCCGCTTGGAGAAGGGGGTCCTACTGGTTGCGTCGTGTCCACCCTGTGTCAGGGAATGTCGGAGTTGCCCACCCCTGAGCAGTGGCGTTATCGGAGATACGCACCTAGGACAGGAACCCTTCGGGTTATTGATGGGATTGTGGGATCCTTGGCAAGCCTCGGCATTTGGCATCAGAGTGTGTCCGGTTGCTTTACCCTTGTGTGTGTGGGAGTTGTAGAGTAGGACCCTGCTGAGCTGTTGCTCATGCCTACCTGGACTGTGTTTGTTGCAGGTGCAGGTGGCCGCTCTGTCCCAGTGTTACCCCCTCGGTCGTCTCGTGGCAGCGGGCCGGATTCTGACCATGTCTGAGGGTCAGGATGGGTTCGTGTGTGCCTTCGCGGAGACCCCGGTGGGTGTTGCAGTTTCTTTTTGGGGACTGTTGATCCCTTGTGGCTTTTGTACTAAACTCTGTTAACTCTTTTATTACCGTTTTTGTAATAAATGTTAATAGCTGTGGTTTAGTAGCTTGCTTCCGCTCTTTCTCTGTGCTGTTCAGCTGTTTCCGCCAGCTGGGCCTTAGTCTCAACTGTTTCCGCCAGTTGAGGCTAGTGGTTGTGGTGTTCATTTTTCCCCCCCTCGTGTCCCGGCCCGGGTGCGCTCTGCGGGTCGGGGCGCGACAGGTAAAGCCATGCAAACAAGCTTCGTTAAAGAAAAGGGGAATGTCCGTAGCAAACAAAGTGCTAGAAGGATGTGAAGTCTTTATAAGATCTTTGATGAAGTTTCGATGAAAATCAGCATAGTCTCTACTCAAAATAAGGTCTATCCTCCCCAAATGTTCAACTAGTGTGGATGACATGAATGGTAGAAGCTCAAATTGAGGCTTTCTATGAGAGGTTTGGCTAACATCACTAGATTCCTCATTATCATTTAAACAAGGCAAAACACCATCATCATCCAACACGTCAAAAACCGGTAACTTATCATTATATGTACTTTCATCACCATAATCATCAAAAATCGGTAAAATATCACTCGCATATGATGCCTCAAGTACTGGCTCATTATCATTAAAAATATCATTTACCGGTAATGACTTATCATACTGAGCATTATCATCAATAGCATACTCACACACCGGTAAGTCCTCATGAAACATATCAATGACATCAAATACAGGCAATATCTCCTTAGTCACATCATCATCAATTTGTTCATCGAAAACCCGCAAGTTATCATAAACCATACCACCATCACATGCCTCAAAATCATTAACCGGATAAGCATTATCAATATCATCATTAATCGTAAGAGGCTCTAAGTCACACATGCGTTCATCACTATCATCATTGTCATGAACAATATGAGGCAGTTGTCCATTCAACCATTTAATATGTGCCGCCGACCAGAAATCATCAATAATGTCATCACACACCGGCGAAACATCATTCAACTCATCATGAACAAGTGAAGTCTCATTATGGATCGCATAATTGCATGTGTCACTAACATTGGTAACTTGGGTATCACAAGTAACATCATTAGAATTAGAGAGTGCCGACTCATTCCTACAATCATCAACCGCATCATCGTAGGATTCCATCAAAGATGTGAGTTGCTCAATTTGGGCTTGTATCCTAGCTATTGATTGCGACTGGAAATGTACAATTTCTACTAAAAATGGGTCTACTTGTGCTTGCGGTTTCAAAGAAACAGAAGGCTCATACCAATGTTGGGGTGGAGGGTATTGGGGTCGAAAAGGATAAGACGGTTCAAAATTAGGTGCATAGTGCGGGTTAGGATAGTAACCTTGGTATTGCCATTTGGGGTATGTATGACTACTCAAATTCGGATCATAAGAGTATGCATGCAAATTATATGCTGGATTTGAACAATCATATGTGTCATTAACATAAGCGGGTGTATGACTAGATGGTAAAGAATAATCATGTAATTCATCACCCGGTGGCATATACTTATCGGCCATGTATATCAATCAAAACAATCAAGGATCACACCAAAAAGATAGAAATACGTTACAGTGGATGGTCCAAGAATGAGACGTCCGTCGTCGCTTAGATGTTGTCAAATCTCGCACGGCGGTGTCTTCTATCAACACAAAGATATAGAAACGTTAGCACAAATTCTATTTTTGTATTTTTAAACAACTAGTTGGAAGCAACTACACTAAGTAAACAACTTAAAACCCTAATTAATTCCCCGGCAGCGACGCCAAAATTCTGACACGCCTTGAAAAGTGTCGTAGTCTTAACAAGTACGCCAAAATTAGAAATTTATAATCCGAATCACTAACTAACTACTTTATGGGTAGATAGCAATGAGTCCGAGTCGAATCCACATGGAACTAATGGTTTAAGTCGTATACTAGGTATAATTCATAGCCAAGGAGTTGGGAAAAAGATAATCTTTCGGGTTTTTATCTAGAACTAAACAAATACGGAAAGAGTACTAATAGATAAGATAATGCCAAGGAACTCTAATCAACAATAAAGAACTTACTAGGTATTCCTAAGATAAGAGCAGATAAATCAACTTAGATGATTTCATATAGTCGATAGGTGAATGGCTAGAACTCCTACCGCTCAACGGCGATCAATAAAGTCCGACGTTGGGGATAATATCAAGAATGGATATTGGTAAGTAATCAAGATGGTTCTGGCACCTTGAGATCGCCTAATAGAATGTATCAAGGATTAGAGTTACCCTAGTGGTTCTGGCACTAGTGTTGTGGTACTAGCACATACGAAATCCCTAATCTTGAATAATGATGAATAACGGATTAAGAAGCGGTCATAATGGTTCTAGCATTATGTGTAATGGTCATAGCATTACAAGGCTCTTAATCACGAGAAGGAAATCCTCACATCCATGGTCCTAGCATAGACGTTTGATGAGAATCTCTAATCTCAAGCCCTAACATGCACAAGACCTAAATCTAGGGCATATAGGAACAAATCATTCATCTAACATATAATAATAATCACACCAATAGATAAGAACATAAAAACAATCCATTCAATCATCAAACGTATGATTTACAACTCATAATCTATAGAAAACCCTAATAAATAACTTTACTACATCATAGAATTCCTAGGCTAGGGTTTAGGTACTCATCTTAAGAAGAGGACACCTTGATGAAGGTTGTTGAAGCCATCCATCCATGGATCTTCTCCCAAAGATCTAACCCTAACCCTAATTTATTTGAGAAGAAAGGAGGAAGAAAAAGGGGGAAGAAAGCTGCAAAAAACGTCTAAAGGAACCCCAAATTCGGCCCTGGAAGGCTGCCAAAACGCCCCCAAAGAAGGCTATTTATAGCCTAAGACAAACCCTAACTCGGATTAGCCAATTTTCTTTTATTTTTCCCGCAACGCCCAAGGAGATCGATCTCCTTTGGGTTGAGATCGATCTTCTTCACTTCGGGAACTTCAAAAACTGGTATTTGCCCGACCCAGATCGATCTGCATGGGAAGCAGATCGATCTGGTTTTCCGTAACTGCTTCTTCTGCACCTCTGTACTAGAAATGGCATATCTTCCTCTAGGAAACTCCAAATCACGAACCGTAAAAAGTTCTGGAATCTAGACTTCAAGAGATTTCCAACCATATATAGTACATCATCTGGTTCGTCCTGAGCAGGTACAATTTTGATGTCAAAGATGGTTCATCTTTGCTCCTTTGCTCTTTTGCTCCTAGCAGGTTCTTTATTTATTCGTTTTAGCTCCAAACTTGATCTAATCTTCATTGAGGGTCCTTAAGCCTGAAATGGGGAAAAGACAATCAAAATAGTATTGCTCGAAGACTAACGAGACCTAGTTAAAAGGGTGATTTGTGCACTTTTCACGTCTTATCAGTCGACATGTTCGCTTTTGTGAAGAGGAATTCTCATTTGCCACCGCATCTCCCTTATCATCTTCTCCATTTCAAGGTCCTTCACTCCCAGCTCCTCATGCCTCCTTCCAACCCTCTCTATTGTTGCAAACATTGAGACCCTCACACCCAACCTTCTCACCAACTTTTTCACCTCATCCTCCAACTTTCACTGCTTTATCATGACCACAATCTATTACAGAAAGTTCTTCATCTCCTACTCCATCACAAAATCAGCATCCTATGACTACAAGAGCCAAATCTGGAATAACCAGAAAGAAGATTCCTCTTAGTCTCAACACAACATTGGTCCCACCTGAGCCTTCATCCTATAATGAAGCATCCAAATATCTTTGTGGAGAGTTGGGATGTTTGAGGAATTCCAAGCTTTACAAAATCAAGGTACATGGAGTCTTATACCTCCTCCACCTAATAGTAACAGTATTGGTTGCCGTTGGGTCTATAGAATAAAATATAACAGTGACGGCTCCATTAGTCGATACAAAGCTCGTCTCGTACCGAAGGGGTATTATCAAAAGGAAGGCCGTGACTACCTTGATACCTTTAGCCCGAATGTTCGTCATCAGACCATCCAATTCATTATTGTCTTAGCTTTGGCTAATAAGTGGGATCTTCGCCAACTCGATGTATCAAATGCTTTTCTTCATGGCACCATTGATGAAGAACTCTGCATGTCACAACCACCAGGATTTGTCTACCCTCAAGCCCCTCATGTTTGTCGTCTTCATAAAGCCTTGTACAGTCTTCGACAAGCTCTACGTGCATGGTACTCGAGGCTCTCTTCTTTTCTCATGTCCTTTGGTTTTACAATAAGCTCGTGTGACACTTCAATGCTCATACGGCACACCAAGGTCTCCACTACTATCATTCTTATGTATGTTGACGATATAATCATCACTGGTGGCTCTAATGTTGAAATTACCTTTGTTATATTCGCTCTAAAATAAGAATTTGTTGTGAAAGACTTAGGAAATATGAGATACTTTTAGGTATCGAGGTCATCCGATCTCAGCAAGGTCTATTTCTGTCACAGACAAAATATGCTTTAGATCTACTTCACCGTCCCGGCATGGACAGTTGCAAGCCATGCCTCAAACCTAACGGATACTCGGCCGGAGCTCTCTTTTGCAGTTAATTCCGTGTGTCAACACTATTCTAAACCTCGAGTCTCATTTCATTGTTGTCAAGCGGATCTTGTGGTACATCAAAGGGACTATTAACCATTGTCTCCTCCTCAAGCACGGTTTTCTTCAAATTAATGCCTTCTCCGATGCCGGTTGGGCAGGTGATTCGGTCTATCGCCGTTCTATAAGGGGGCGTTTGGTGGACGCGGGATCCGGCGAATCCGCCAGATTGCTTGATGCATGGATTCTGGATCCCGTGGATTCGGCCATTTGGCGTTCAAGCGGATACTGAAAATCGGGATCCCGATTTCAGCATCCGCGGGAGCGGATTCAGCGGATCCCACCCCGCGGATCCTGACGCGCCAAATGCCCCCTAAGTGATTCATGTCTCTTTATTGGTCCAAATCCAATTATGCGGAGCGCAAAGAAACATAACACAGTCTCTCGTTCTTCAACAAAGATAGAGTACCATTCACTCACTTAAACTGCTGCCGACATCAAATGGATCAAAATGCTCTACAATGATCTTAAACCTTTTGTATCCTCCATCCATGTGTTGTGGTGTGACAACATATCTGCCATTTCACTTGCCTCCAATCTTGTGTTTCACTGTTGGACAAAACATATTGAGGTAGATGTTCATTTTGTTAGAGAAAATGTTACTACCAAGGAGATACTCGTACACTACATCTCAAGCTTTGACTAGCCAGCTGATATTTTCACCAAAGCGATATCCACATCCAAGTTCAAACCATTCAGAGACAAACTCAACGTGTTTACTCCACCTTTGAGTTTGCAAGGGCTATAAGACTAACAAACTGCTGAGATCAAATCTCAGAAGTCTATCAACATGACTGGCAACATATGATGGGTTTAGATTCTAATATAACTGATGTGTAGTTATCTACAAGATATGATTATTTATCGGTAGTTATATAAAAACCCATGTAACGTGTTATCAATCTCATAAGGAGCAAAAACGGTTACAACCGTTTACCTCCTATTAGTTTATTTACATGTATATTTTCCTAAGTTAACTTTGTATATTTTTATCATCTTTCCTAGGTTAGTTTTAAATATACATCCTTATAATCATAAGCCAGGAGATTAGTTTTAAATATACATACTTATCTACATTATAAGATCCAAGGGTAGTTACTTTTATGACTCATCATCTGAATCATAAACTTATACACACGTGGCATACACGTGGCTTACACGTGGTATAAAATTATAATTAAATAAATAAAAAAAGGATAGTGGCTGATGTGGCGTAAGTTATAATAGAGATAGTGGGGGCGGGCAGTTAGCCGTGCTAGGTGGCACGGGCCCACCACCTTGTGTGTATATATATATATATATATATATATCAATTAATTTGTCTCAGTAAAATGCGTCGAGTATTCCTCAAATATTGTTTTTTCAAAATCAACTTTGGCCAACATAAGACTGTTAGTTTTAGGAGCGATCCACACGGAATGTACCACCTTCGAGCCCACATCAATATTATTATGGATAGAATGACCCAACACAAAAGCCAATTGTTTCAACCTAATAATAGAGTCCAACACCAGCTTCATTCTTTGTCAGCTTCATTCTTTGTGCAATAATGAAAGTTACTATCTTATAGTCCATTTTATACAAACTAATAGATCGAAAATCCTTTACCGTCTCGAGGGATATGCATTTAAGAATAAATGAGACCAAAGTCTCATCCCAATAAGGCTGAAGGCGACCATGAAAACCTTGGACCAAAGCAACCATGTCCATCCCAACAACATCCCAGTGTGAGATGAAAAGCTCCACGGGATGCCATGGCCAGCACACTTATTCTTTTGGCATTCCAAACACCACAGCTCTCACGTCACTGGAATTTCTACTTCTGACACTGTCTTCTTCCTTTGTAAATTCTTCATTTCTTTAATTTCTTCTTGTCGATTTATTTCCAGACACAACTCCACAAGAGAGTTGATTTACTATCACATATAATTAGGACTACAGAGGGTTGGTATACTATACAATCACATACTGAATTGTTCGTTATGGGGGGCAAAAAAATATCTTTGCTCTGAATAGATGGTTTAATGATTTTGGCTATTTTAAAAGGTTAAAAACATATTTTCCTTTAAAAGATTTGAAATATCACATTTTTCTTGAATTATTAATTCGCCCAATAATATGTACGAGGAAAAGAATATGGATTTTTATTACCTCACATGCATACAGTATGCTTCAGAATTGAGCCTACTTAAAATAAGGCTGCATATACAATGATGCAGAGGTGATGCACCATAATTAATCACCTTACAAATATAAACTTGTAATATAACATCATGGGAATGCAGCAAGAACATACTCCCCTGCTTCATCATGACAAGTGGTTAACCTTTGATCAACGAAACAAACTCTAGTCGATCCGTTCGAGATTATACTTTACTATACCTTCAAGAGAAGACCTGAACTGACTCTGGGGAAGGCAATCAAGATTTTTGATTGCCAAACCAGCTTTCTCTTTTGCTAGATCTCGCGCTCTCTCAATTCCTCCACATTTGTGAACCAATTCTATTGCAATGTCTAAAGAACCAGCTTCACTGAATTCGGAGTCAATGATCTCCCTTAGTTTCGGATCCTTTTCGAGAGCGTAGATGACCGGACCTGTTAGGTTTCCCTTAGCGAGATCACTGCCCGCCGGCTTGCCTAATTGTTCCGAAGATTGTGTGAAATCCAAAATGTCATCGACTACCTGAAATGAGAGTCCCAGGTTTCTTCCATACTCATACATCTGCTCACAAATGCTACTGCTGACACCACTGAATATGGCAGCTGCCTTTGTGCTTGCTGCAACCAATGAGGCAGTTTTGTAGTAACTCTTGAGCAAATAATCGTCGAGTGTGATGTCGCAGTCGAAAAGGTTTGATGCCTGCTTTATTTCACCACTAGCAAAATCCTTGATAACCTGTGAGACGATAACTACTTGAGAAAAGAATTTATGTAGGCTGGTCTTAAAGGTAAGAAGGAAGTTTGCTCTGAGCAACATACCTGGCTGATAAGTTTTATGACTTCAAGGTTCTCGAGATTTGCAAGGCGCCAAGAAGACTGTGCAAACATGAAGTCTCCTGCAAGCACGGCCACACGTGTCCCGTACAGCTGATGAATTGTTTCCTTTCCTGCAGGTCATGGAAATATCTCTTTGACTCAAATCAATCGTTTACTAAGTTTCTAGTTCCAAAAGTACCCAGATTTAGCATATGAAAAGGAGATCTGCTACCATACTTATCCTAGCACAAGGTCAGTAAGGATACATGCGATAAACGATAAGGGTATTTATATATGAAATAATCACTACAGTAGAGTAATAGCATGAATCAGTCGTGATACTCACTGTTTCTTCTGAACAAAGTCAACTGTACCTATTGAAGTCATGAGGATTGAGGATTCAAATCAGTTTTTTACCAGGATGCCAAACTATATGATTTTGACTTACAACACTGTTAAAAATATGCTGATGAACCTTTTGTTTCCTAACATATTTCAATCAACAGTATGTCAAACTATCAAAAGCGACAAAGTTGATCTGAGTCATGACAAATCATGCAAACAGAGGATCAGCACCAAAAGGTGCCTTTTTACCATGAATGCAGGCAAACTTTTGAAAATAGTCGGTAAGTAGAAATTGTGCTCAAGACAATCCAAAGATTCTAGGAGCAGGCTATAGGTTGTGCATCAGCCATACAAAGATATTTGGAGTTAAGTTACTAGTCATAATAGAACAAGGAAGAAACTAAAATAAAGCACAAAAAATCTTTTAAATCAAATTGATTCCCTGAGTTCATGATGAAACTACTTTCAAAAGCCTAGGCTA
The DNA here is from genome assembly GCA_963920575.1 of Narthecium ossifragum. Classification (NCBI taxonomy): domain Eukaryota; kingdom Viridiplantae; phylum Streptophyta; class Magnoliopsida; order Dioscoreales; family Nartheciaceae; genus Narthecium; species Narthecium ossifragum. The sequence goes on along the minus strand of OY986970.1, from coordinate 25,523,897 downwards.
GAAGCATCAACAGGCACCTCTTGAGTTGCTTATTGTAGATATGTAATTGGTTCAATGTGAATAAAAGGGTCATTGATGGACAAATATGACAAGATGGAATGCAACCCAAACAGTGGATACAGTAGCAAATGGTTTGCCCATTGCAGTGAAGTTTTGAAACTCTCAAAACAAGCTTGGGAAGGATTTTGCATCATGTCATATAGAAGGAGTAATAAGAAGTTCGATGATGCTTGTTCCAACAAGGGCAGAAACCCACATGTCAAAAATACGAGAGAAAATCTGCCGCCTTAAGTCTTACGGCTTAGATTGGGCAATTCTATAACTATACAGGGAACTAAAGTACATGAGACCATACGTATGCTAATCCATCAGTAATGCAGTGTTCCTTGCCATCCATATATCAAATAGACAATGGGAGGTACTGTATTTGCATGCCAAGTAACACTCTAACTGATCAAGCATAACCATAACATCAAGCCTTGCCAAGCTATATGAAGTATTATGCAAATTAAAGCAATAAGGTCGACTAAATAACAATCGAAGTTAAAACCAAATGAGAACCAGATACTGATGATTCTTCCTTCAAAACTATAAATGAATGTCCAGAAACCATGTTGTGAGTGAAATAATTGCAGATTTTTCTGCAGATGAACTTCGAGATGTAGGCCATCCACTGAAAAAGTCTTACAAGAAGAATCAAGACATATTGGTGAACATTGTCAAGCACATCCAAAATATCATTTCTTTTTCATCTTTCTAATGTGGAAATCATTTCCATACACATACTTCTTACAAGGTCATCATTATTATTATATCATAAGGGGAAACAGGGAAGCTACTGCACCTATATAGAAGACTACTTGTTAAAAGTCAATAGCTTAGAAATGCAAGAAAGCATAACACTAATGAAGCTGACAGACAAGCTATGTACCTCTTCGAATCTCGCTGTCATCGAGCACATCATCATGTATTAAACTTGCTGTATGGATCATCTCAATAATCTCTGCTAACCGTTGATGTTGTGTAGTTAGCTCCCTGGAAAATCACCGAGCATCAGTAAAAAATTTCAGGTTGCTTTTTCTCTAAATGGTTGGAAAATTTTCTTTACAGATGCAAAAACTTACTCTAAACCTGCTATTTGAGCAGTGGCTCTTGACACCATAAAAACTAAAGCAGGTCTCAACCTCTTTCCGCCAGCACCAAATATCTGTTCAGCAGCAGATAGCAGAACTGGATTTTCTGCACCAACAATCTATCATAAGGTTTGTTAGAGAAGTACTTCAGACAAACATTAATGCACATCAGAATTACTAACAACCAATTATAAGCCATAATTATGCTGAACTGACATATAGTATCTCATAACATATAGTATCTATATGAGATATCTTGTTATTAAAGACAAAAACAAACATTACACACACAATGCAGAATATCTAGGTATGGAGGGACTGACTATTAGATCTTTAAAACCAATGGCAATCCAAGTCAGGTTCAACTCCTTTACAACCCTGATAATAGCGAACACAACATCAGCAACTGAGAGGGTAAGTCCTTGGTCCTCTGGTGTGTTAATTTGGGAAGTTACCAGCCCACACTATGTTGAATACTAACTACACGGCACATATGTTGTTGTAGACTATCTCTACCACAAAAGGATGTAGAAAACTCAAGACCTGGATTAATAGGAAACAATTGTACATGGGAAGGGTATTTAACGGAAATATTTGCAAAATATCCTTAAGGACTTCACTGCAGAACGTTGATTTATTACTAAGTGTAACTTGCATCTTCAAAGCTCAACAAACAAAACTGTTTCCAAATATACAGAAAATACCTTGCACCTCCATGTGTTGATCATGGAGCCTAAGACAGCAACTAAAAAACCCAACCTAGTAATTTGTTATTTGATCGCAGATTGGGCAGGCATTGTAGTTTATCGACCTATGGTAGGTATGTCTGCCCATAATAAATTGGCAACAGCAACCTGAATTGTCCTTCTTGACCTAGACTTCCCTTTATGTTTTCTTTCCGAAAACTGTCGCTTACTGTACAGCTGAATCACAATAAACATCATAGCAATTAGATGCCAGCATACCCCAATACACTATGTGTATAGGCCTTATTCCGCATCGTAACAACATATTATAGTATGCCCCTGAAAGGAGAACATAGACAAGACAACTTAAACATCAGTGTAAGCAAATGGAGAAGCCATTTGATGAAACTGGACTTTGTAAGAAAAATGAGCAACTTGAAAAGTTGTTCTTCAATAAACTGGAGTTTCTAAGATGAAACAAACAGGTTTTGCCAAACCACTGTCAGGCTGTTTCCATAAAAAAAGTTCTCTAGGCTTATAGTCTGCTGGTTTAGCATGTATACACATTTTAAAAGGAGCACAAATAGATTTTTTTGGAAAAAATTGAAATAAGGTCATACATTACATGCTTTATAAAGCTTGCAGATAATCCAGAATCTTAGATTTTTAAAGTTATTAGCATGAGCAGTATTTCAAAGCCTCCCAAGGGCTTGTACTTAGCCACTTGTTCAAGTAGGCAATGGACAATGGAGAAAGAAAATCCTCATATGATGCCTCATCGAGTCAAAGGGCAACAACCTAAGCAAGTGAAACTGAAGTAAAGAGCAGTGTGATGTGAAGTGAGGCAACAAAGAAGCTAAAGATCACCAGATCTCAACTTCTAGAGCTTGTGGCTTTCCTCCTGAAGAAGAGTAACCGAGCTAGAGGGACTGCTGTGCATCAGGCCAAGTAAGCAAAAACAATCAAGAAATCAGCATTTATGGCTACAAGAGCTTTTTGCTTTCCCAGTTCCAGATAAGAACCATTTTGGCCATAACCTTGGTGTTTTTCTAAGGTTTCTTATGGAGCCAGATTTCAAATCTCATCAACAACATGTATTTCACAGTCTGTATATTTCTTTCTCATAAAAGTTTTGTTTGCGCAGTATATCAAACGTCTTCACATCCAAAAAATCCTGGTCTCATGCAACATCAGCCCAAATTTGTCCTTTCTTAATATAATCCTGGGCTTCCCACACTACTCTCTTTCCTAAAACTATGACTTACTGTACGCTGATAATTACCTGCGTAACATTAAACACCCCAGCTGCATCCTTTATGAAACATCATATCAATCAGATGCCTATGTCTTACAGGACGCTCATAATTATGCACCTAACATGACAAACATGAAATTTGAACTGCGCATAAGCATCTTATCAACTCGATACCAGCATATTCCGATGGGCTGTGTCTATAGGCCTAATCCCATGGAACATCATATAGCATGAGCAGAAAGGAGGAGACAGGCGCAACAACTGAACAATTCAAGATATGCAAATGGAGAAGCTGTTCGATGAAAAGCCGGACTATGCAAGAAAAATGAGCGTTATATCTTCTATAAATCGAGAATCACTCACCGATTTCAGACTCTCGTTAAGCTTCTGCAGGTCGACAGATACTGTCTCCAACAAAGAAGACACCGAAATGGGTCTACTACTACCCTCCGAAGTCTTGGCAGCTATAGCAGCTCCACCACTCTTAATATCAACTGCAAGCCCGACAGAGACAATCACCCACATCTCATTGACACAAAGAAGCACATACCATCCACTAAGTTGAGCAACCAAAGTAATCTTAAGCAAGTAATCTGTAAAAAACACGATTTTGGCTCATACCAGAAGGTGTTTGCGCCGAAGCGACCAAACACCGAGCATCTCCGCCTCGCCGGGCAAGCGACCACCTTTGCGTCCTTGAATGACTCCTATTAAGCGAGCATCCGCAAGAAGCAAAATTCAATCCCCTCTGGCAAAGATCCAAACTTGGGCTCGCTAAAGATAACATCCTCCAGGAGTCAACCAGAATCAATGGCACCGACGCCCAACAGCCTTGCAAAGCGGACTGCACGGCTCAAAGACCTCAAATCACTTCTCTCCACTGCTTCTCCCTCCAAAACCGCCAAAAAATCCCAGCCCAGAATAATTTATCACTCCAAAAAAGCAGGAACAGTGATATGTTTCGCTCTGGGAACGAACCCAGATAAATTATTTTGTCGACGTCTGGCTTTCACCAACTAAAAAGATGGCCTTTTTACTAGAACTTTGGGGTCATCCGTCAATGTTATCACAAGGAAGAGAGAGAGAGAGAGAGAGACAGAGAGGAGAGGAGGGTGTGGATTTGAAGTACCTCGATGGCTCTCCAGAGGGCTTTGAGGTGGATTCAGGAGGTCCACATGAGCTTTTGGGACATGGGCCCTCCTCCTTATCATCTGTGGAGATGCTGCTGTGATGAGGCAGAGGGAAGGAGACTTTTCCACTCTCAAAGTTTGGAACTTTATATGTAGTCCCATCAGTATTCAGTAGGCATATGCTTCCACAGTATTTTTATTCTTGGAAACATTGATCTCTGAAAACTGAAACCTTGTAACTTAGATATGATCATAGCAGTAGGATTGAGGAATGCCAAAGGGTCTACAGCTTGTAGCTAGATCTTTAAAACTGTGTGGAAGGGAAGTTTGTGGACGTGGATGGATGGCCAACTAGATTGGCTTGCGTGCGTGTACACCTCTTACATGAATCATGGAGGGCATGTTACCACTGGATTATATTCTTTTTACGTTGAGTTCATTGATGAGGTTCCCCAATTTCCCCTGCAAGTTGATGTACTTCTCCTGCTTGTGTGGTTGAGAAAAGCGAGTACAATTACTGGTGTGTATGAGCGCGCTCCATGCCTCAGGCTGCATTAATTAAGAAACAGAAAGAACGGTGTAATTATGAGTCCTGTGCTTCATAAATAAAGTTTTGTCTGTCTTCAGTTACCCCATCCAATGATTTAGTCTATCGCTAACGATGAATTAGAATAAAGATTTAATAGCCATTACCGATTCATGACATATCTCATGTGTCCATATACATAAACCAGTGTTTATACATAAAAGACTTTACATGTACCAATCAATCTTAATATAGATTGGTACTGTACATGAATTCATTTGCTAACTACCAGATTTTATTTCTAACTTGTTAATGACCAAAATTATAGATGACTAGTGGGGGCCCCTCCCACTTGGCAGGGTAACCACCCAACAACTTTTTCATTAACCATTATATAAGAAGAGCCCGTGATATTCAGCCAACCTGACGTGGCGTTGGCTCAGCCAACCTGACGTGGCATGCATAGATAATCAACATGTGTCCACATTTTGAAAACTGAATCAATTTTGACCACCTCTCCTCTCTGCTTTCTCTGCTTCCTTCTCCTTCCTTCTCAGCCAACCTCTCCTCTCCTCTCCTCCACCGATCTCCCCTCCCCTTCTCCTTCTCCCGCCGATCTCCCCTTCTCCTTAGCCCGCCGGCGATGATCTCCTCCGCAGATCTCCGCTTCTCCTTATCCCGCCAATCTCCCCTTCTCCTTATCCCTTTTTTCCCAACTTTGTTTCTGAATGGAGTTTGATGTATCCCAGAGTACCTTGAGGAAATAAGAGCTGTTCTTGATATGTCTACTAAAAGCAAACAGTATCGGCTCTTTTAAGTTAACAACTCATAGATACAAACTCAGCAACTCATGAACACTAGAAATATGCAATTGCTATTGATAAAAAGTCATTGTACAAAGAATTCTTTGAACACAACTGCTGTATACATCCATAAATTACATAGATAAATAGAGTGGACTAATAACATACAATTTGTCAAAAAAAATAATTTCTATGTTGTGCCTCCAGTTGAGCTCACTTGATTCGGGCAAGTGGATCAAAGGAAGAGATTCGATGCCGAGAAGTGGAATGAAATGACAGCCATCTTGTTGTAATCCACGGGCCTCTTCCATTCTCGTATATTGTCCTTCACAATTTTCTGGAATCCTTTAAGGGTTGCTCTGCGGTTGAAGACTTGAAGGGATTAACTTGAATAAACCAATCAAAATAGTTCACCCAACTAGCAGGCCTCTTCCCACACTTGCCTTTTCCAAACATTACAAATCCAGTTTGGAGTGTGGTGGCAGGTGTTGCCTATAATCTGCATTAAAGTTCCTTGTAGTCTCATTTACTCCAAAGGCTGAAGTTGACTCCATTTTTGTGTGTTTCCTTGATGATGATGATGATGATCCCAACAACTGACTACTGTGTGATCCTATGTGCTTGAAATCAACCTAAAAATACCTCAAGTAGTGAATATGGTCAACGTGCGAGGTCCGGGTGGAGGAGGCGAGGCCCGGGTGGAGGAGCTGCCGGGAGGAGGTCGGGTGGAGTAGCCCGCGGCAGAGGAGAAACCGGGAGGAACCGGGAGGAGGTCCGGGTGGAGGAGGCGAGGTCCGGGTAGAGGAGCCGCCGGGAGGAGGTCGGGTGGAGTAGCCCACGGCGGAGGAGAGCACCGCTCGCCGGTGAGATGAGGAGAATGGGAGCTCGGCGGGAGAAGGAGGAGAAGGGGAGAAGTGAAGGTTGGCTAGGGCAACTAAAGGTAGGGTAATATTTCTCCACCATCGATTTCCAGCCACGTGTCGCCAATCCATCCCAGCCACGTCAGATTGGCTGAGAAACATTTTTCATATAAGAATGATTAGGGAATATCTATATGTAAATCTAGGAATATATATAAAACTAACTTAGGGAAAATGAACATGTAAACAAACTAATAAGAGAAACGGTTGTAACCGTTTTTGCTCCTTATAAGGTTGATTAAAGCATACTTTTTACCCAAACAAGTTGCCTGAAAAAACTATGGTCAGACCGGGATTTGGGGGTCCTACATTGCTACGCCGTCAATTTGGACCCTTGGATTGGCCAGGAAAAGATCCAACGGTTGATGGGAAAATGAGGAAAATGGTTTCCCTGGTGTAAATCTTGATTATAAATTAAAATATACTGGATAATTTTTAATATAAATAAGATTGTGTTTGGGTGTGCAAAATTATTATTTATATTAAATCTATTTTCCACATCCAAACACAATCTTATTTATATTAAAAATTATCCAATATATTTTAATTTATAATCAAGATTTATAACTGGGAAACCACCAATTCATTTTCCCAATTTTCCAATCAACTGCTGGATCTTTTCCTGCCAATCCAAGGGTCCAGATTGGCGGCGTATTTTCTGCAGGACCCCGAATCCGGTCAGACCGTAGCTCAGTCCAGCCTGGCCCATATAGATCGCACGGGCCTGGCTCCGGTCTATTCCAACCCGGCTTACCCCACACCCACCTAGGCGCCATCTCAGCCGTCCAAAATAACATCCTAGATCACCGCCTCCACTTTACGCCACCTCCAAACCCTAGATAACTCCTTTACTCTCTCTCATCGTTGCGAACGCCGACTCCGTCCTCCTCCACTTCCTCCTAAACCCTAGCTCTCTCGATCCCATCATGGGCTTCGAGGTGGGCGTCGTCCCCTTCAACCCCGACGGATGGGGCCCCCCGGATACCCCCACAATGCCTTTCATATCTCACCGCGACGTTGCCGCCTCGGGAGGCGGAGCCGCCGCCGCATCCCAGCCGGCGAACATCCCCTTCGCTCCCTTCTCTCGCTCCGACAAGCTTGGCCGCATCGCCGACTGGACTCGCAACACCAACTTCAACAACCCAGGACGCGGGGGAGGTGGTGGGGTGTTCGATTTTGCGTTGGACGAGTCATCCGCCTTGGCCGGTGCTGGAGATGACGATTCGAGCTTCCGGCTCGTCGACGGCAAGCCGCCTCCGCGCCCCCGGTTCGGCCTCCGTTGGCGATTCCAGCAGCGGCCCCAGCTTCCGCAGCGACGGGATGAGGAGGTCGAGGCCAAACGCCGCGAGGCCGAGAAGGATCGCGCGCGCCGTGATCGCCTTTTCCATCAATCCCATCGTTCGTCCCCTGCCGGAGGCGGCCCTGGAGGCCACCACGGCGGTCAGCGGCGCGAAGCTTCCTCTTTAAAGCCCTCGGTGGACATTCAGCCGGAGTGGACCATGTTCGACCAGATCCCTTTTTCGACCTTCTCCAAGCTTTCCTTTGCCGTCGCTGATCCTCCCGAGGATCTCCTTGTCTGTGGCGCCCTCGAGTTCTATGATCGATCCTTTGATCGTGTGAATCCCAAAAACGAGCGCCGTCTTGAGCGCTTCAAGTCGCGGAACTTCTTCAAGGTTACGACCACCGACGACCCCGTGATCCGCCGCCTTGCTAATGAGGACAAAGCTACCGTCTTTGCCACCGATGCCATTCTCTCCGCCCTTATGTGCGCGCCTAGGTCGGTGTACTCTTGGGATATTGTCATCCAGAGGGTGGGCAACAAACTCTTCTTTGATAAGAGGGATGGGTCGCAGCTGGACCTACTTCCCGTGAACGAGACCTCCCAGGAGCCCCTCCCAGAGGCCAAGGAGGACATCAACTCCGCCCACTCCCTCGCGATCGAGGCCACCTACATCAACCAGAACTTCTCTCAGCAGGTGCTTGTCCGTGACGGCAACAAGGTCACCTTCGAGGAGCCCAATCCTTTTGCCGCTGATGGCGAGGAGGTAGCCTCTGCTGCCTACCGCTACCGACGATGGAAGCTCGATGATGACTTGTACCTGGTGGCCCGGTGCGAGGTTCATAGTGTAACAGATATCAAGGGCCAGAGGTCCTTCTTGACACTAAATGCGCTTAATGAGTTTGATTCAAAGTACTCAGGGGTTGACTGGAGGCAGAAGCTTGAGACACAGAGGGGAGCGGTGCTTGCTACTGAGCTGAAGAACAATGCTAACAAGCTTGCTAAGTGGACTGCCCAGGCCCTTCTTGCTAGCGCAGACATGATGAAAATTGGATACGTCTCGAGGATCCACCCAAGGGACAGTTACAACCATGTCATCCTTAGTGTAATTGGGTATAAGCCAAGAGATTTCGCTGCCCAGATCAATCTTAATACTGGCAATATGTGGGGGATTGTGAAGTCGATTGTGGACTTGTGCATGAAGCTGAATGAAGGGAAGTATGTCCTTGTGAAGGACCCAGTCAAGCTACAAGTGAGAATTTATGAGGTTCCACCAGATGCATTTGAGAACGATTATGTTGAGGAGCCACTACCGGAGGACGAGCAAGTGCAGCCTCCTGCAGACGATGATGCTGGCGAAGTAAATGAGGAGGCAGCAACTGAAGCTGAGGTAAAAGCAGATACAAATGAAGAGGAAGCGGAGAAGGAGGCTAGTGCTACTGTTACTTAGAGGGTAACGAGAATGTTTCATTATTTTTCATTCAAAATTTTTGAACTGTGGTAGGAAATGAGAGATTTTGATATCTCACCTATGGTAATCTTTTGGATTTTGAATGATGAAAGAGACTTGTTCTTGGCTTTTATGTTTGTTGTGAGATGCTATCATTTGAGGATGGCTTCTATTTATGTATGTGCTTTGTTTGGATTTTGTTGCTTGCAATTATTTTGCTCATCATTGTGAATTATCTTGGTAAAGCATCTTTACCACTCTCTGCTAATGGTAAACACGACTTTGATGTTGTTAAGATGCTGACGCCCTTGAATGACATACTTATGTGATGTTTGTGTCATTTTGTCTTAACCTAAGATGTAACAAGTTCCTGTGATTTTCCCTCTTTCTTTGTGTACATCTTTGTGCGGGAAACACCATCTTACTCAACTAGGTCTTTACATATCAATTCTTTTTCTAATGCCGGCTAGTTTTCAAATTTGGATTCTTGATATCAGCCTTTTTTACTTCGCAAGTAAAATGTGTATTCAACCGAAAAGTCAAGCTCTATTAGTGCTCAGTTCGGCGCAAATTACTAGCTTGTGATGAGAAAATATAACTTGGGTAACATAATGCAACTTAGTGTTATTAGGGACTCTATTGTTAAGATCCATCTTCACTCTCTTGGTAGTAGTATGCCAACTAGGATAGCATCTTTCTTAGGTCTTTAGACATTTGGGAAATTACTATTTGGTGTTTGTCTTGATAGATTGCATCACGCTTCAGCAAAAGAATATCTGAACATATATTGGAGTATGTTGCTGTAGCAACCATTAAAAGGTTGAGGTGTGCTTTTTGGTTGGGATTAGACCAAGAATATTGTTTTGGCCTTAAATTTTAGCTATGAATTTCTTTATCATTTACCATTTTCTGAAGACACCAGGTATGGTGACCAGGCAGTGGTCTGTGAAGCCTGTCATGTCCCTTATCTCTAGTTCAGCTAGTAAATTACTAACTCTAGTGTTACTAAATTGTTAGGTCCGATGTGTATGCCTTTATTGACATGTATTAACTGCCATTCACATACATAATGGCCATCTTCCAATGTGATAAATAAATTGGTGACTTGCGTTTGTTCATCACCAGTGGCATACATCAGTAATGATATCCAATCAATTGATTCTTTTATCAGTGACTTAGGTTTACGCCTTCATTTGCATTCACCGCTTATGCATACTCATTTGCTTTAGTTAGAGCTGATACTATTTGCATTCTAAATGATGTATGGAAATGCAAAACAGCATAGAAGGTATGGTTAATGTTATAAGCCTCTTGTGAAGAGGTCTCTTAATTACTGATATCGAGAAAGCAAGGACGCTATTGAGTTCAAGATCCAATAGGGAGGAGTTATATTGGAGCATTTGCCCACCTTCTTCTGCAGCACTGGCTAGTGCTTGACATTTGTGGAGACAATTGAGGATTTAGAGGTCCTGAGCCAGAGTCAAAGGTTTAACTAGTAAAAAGGAGGATGGAACTCTATGAAATTAAAATTGTCATAAACCAATTTATCATACTAAGATTGTTTAGTAAAATAATAGGCTTTTATGTGTTACTCGATTAGTTATTTGATTGACACACAATAGAAGCCAATTACTTGGACACACTTTTTGTCTTTAGTTGAGAATTTAATCCTTAGAAAATGCTCAACTACTCGAAGAAAGGTGGTATATTATATTGGCATCTAGTGTATTGTTGATTAAATAATGCAACATGTAGAAGTCTATCTTGCTTGTATACAAACTTATTATTGGTTTACTGATATGTAGCTATTTCATTCTGATTGAAGTTGATTTTTTTCCTCCTAGTTGAGCCTTTGATCTTGACTCAGGATCTCTACATCCAACTATACTGGCCATAGGAAGGCGGGCAATTGCTTTATCATAATTCGCACTTTTGGAGCTTGAACCGAAGACTTTTTTTACAACAGCTTTATATTCTTAACAACTCCTTGCATGCTTAGCACATTGATAGAGTTCATCGACAAGATCTGTGTCTCCCTCCCATCTCACTTCGACCTAGCACTGCTACTGCAGGCACATCCCAGCTTGCTTGAGTTGTGCTCATCTATGATGTGAATCACATCCTGTGGAGTGTATTCTTGTTGGTATATGATGACCTAGCTTCCATTTTTTCCTTAAGAGTGAATATCCTATTTGAATTGCTCCAGCATCTCAATGCTAGACCTGTCCCTCCTGTTAGTGTAAATCATCATAGCTAGTTTGAGTATGACAAGTACATCATATTAATGCTATGATCTGGCATCATACTAAAGCTTGGCTGGCTACAGCCTCTTAGGAGTCATCTACTTGCTGGAGCTCATATGGATTGGTTTGTGTTCTCTGTAAGCTTACATGGATTGATGTGCTTGAACAGGTTTAGGTTTCCGTTCGACGGCTATCTCACCTGACTGGGCTTCAACACCATGCATAGACAAAGTAGTCAGCGCTGAGGGAGTTACATCTAATGTTTTAGTAGCAGTAATGATCCGGGTTTAAGACCCCCTAAAACAGTAACTATTAACCAGAACTGTTTTATTAAGAGCGAAGTCTGTAGCAATAGATGCCTGATAAAGTTCTTTCTTTTTTATCATTGATTGGGAACTCAAATTTTCTACCCTGATGTGTTTTATTTGATCACATGACCTGAGAACAAACCAATCTACAGAATGGTTTGGCTCGTCTTTAGCAGCAATATTTTGCCAGGAATCTTGGACTATCAACAGAAAACGTATCCTAATCCACTAAACAATATGATAGGTTGAAGCAATGATCAAAATCTCAGAGTTCAAAAGGTCTTAGGTCACCACGAAACAAGAATCCATCAAATAATAATCAGAATCAGGATTTAGCCCACAGAAGTGAGTTTCAGTTGGTTATATCAATATTTATTTAACATATGCGATCTTAATTTTATCAAACGACAAAATATGTACACGATTACCATTTTAAAAGCAGTGGTTGTAAGGGTGTTCATCCGGACCAGGCCGGGTGGGAGGCCCCGGGTCCAATAAGCCTTCCATTCTGTCCAGCCCAAGTATGATCCTGCTCGACTTGAAAACTGGGCCGAACCCAGCCCACCAGCCCCCTTTCTCCTCTCTCATCTTTCTTCCTCCCTTTCGATGTTCTTTCTCCTTCTCTCTTGACATGTAGGACACCAAGCCTGACACCTCACCTCACCGGAGCCACCACGTGCCAAGCCCGATGTCAACGCTGAGCTCCTCCAGCTCCACCAACCTAACAGGGCTCTCCGCTGGATCTGCCAGAGCCAAGCCGCCCCACACCAGTGGCCATCAAAACCAACCAATCAAAAACCCACCTTGATAGCATGGAGAAGGAAGAGGGCGGCAAGGACGAGCACCACATTGAAGTGAATCGCACCAAGCCATATCGCAAGCGCGAGGATGGTGCGGAAGAAAGCGTAGTCCTTCCCCGCGATCAAGGTGATGCCCTCCATCAGCGGCGCCGAAGGAGGCGGAGCTACGGCAATCTCCACCGACCCCGTCCATTGGAGACGATTGTGTACGCTTTGAGATGGATCCACTGGTTCGGTTGATGATGGCGGATCAGGGCCCTTTCTCCTCTCCTCTCTCTGGTTGATGACGGCGACCCTCTCTCACCCCCGCTGTCCCTTTCTCCTCTCCTTTCTCCGGTTGATGATGACGGATCGAGGCCCTTTCTCCTGTCCTCTCTCCGGTTGATGATGGCAAATCGCAGGCTATGATGGCTAGCAGCAACAAGAGACCCACGCCATCCTATTTCTGCTCAAAAGATATAGTTTTGGAGATCCTCTCTCGTGTTCTTGACAAGCCCCTCTTCCGGTTCAGGTGCGTCTCGAGATCATGGTGCTCATTGATCGGCACCCAACTCCGGTAGTGGCAAGTTTTGCCTTTGTCATACATAGTTGGGGTGTCCAACCTGGCTGGCCCGAGTAGACCTTTTGTGAGGCCCGCTGGGTCTACCGTGGGACAAGATGCCTGCGCCTGGAAGGGGGGGCTGAGTCGGGTAGCCGGGCAAGCAATCCCACAACGCCTGGGTATGGTCTGGGGTTCGATATAAGTATATAGTAAGCCCTTATAAGACACAATGCGTTTTAAAGCCGTGCTGGCAGTGATCCGTCAGAAAACTCCATGGTTAAGCGTGCTTGCCTTGGAGCGGTCCCAATATTGTGTCCTGGTAGGACCGGGAGCCCGCGGGGCGGGGCCCAGTGGAGGGCCGGGGCATTGCACCTTTGGTTAAGGGTTAAGGGGGATAACCCCACTTTATACCCCATTATCCTCACTTTTTCACCAAACACCAAAACAATGATTACGGGGTTACTACTATTACACCTATCACATCCCTCTCTACTTTTTCTTATCCCTATTCCTTAACCCCACCTTTTCTAACCTCATCTCCTCTTAACCCTACTTTTTCTAACCCCATACTAAACGGGCTATTAGATGCCTTCTTTAAAACCCCGGACCGGGCTAGACCGGACTGGGATTTTTACCAAGGGTCCTGGGCTAGCCCTGAACCTGAATCAGTCGGTTGAGTAGGGCCAACACTCAAGTCAGATCGAGCTATGGCTCTGACAAGCCCGGACCGGACCTTGTTTGGTATGGGATTAAGGGCGGATAAGGACCAAACCAAACAAGGCCCAAAGGTAATCTTCATTATGTATCCCTAATTCATCTGCCACTGCCACTACTATTTTCTATTCCCATCAGATAATCTCACTTTTCCTTTCTCAAAAATCTCTTGACCCCCTCCAAACCCCACTTTTCCTGTCCCCGCTCCAGACGGGGACGTCAGCAGCAACGAACAGAGGGACCTTCTAAACCCCGAAGGGATGGGGGTTCATTGAACCTGGCCCTCCCCGTGTCTCCAAGAGCCAAAGGGCCTCACCCATTAGAACCTCCCTCGACCTTTCCGATACCGTCGACGGCCGCCGCACTCTCTCTCTCTCTCTCTCTCTAAACATTTCCTATTAAAATCCAATCTTGGCACTCGGCCAGTCCAAAACAAGACCGCCATGGCCGTGGCCTCGCCCTCATCGCCTTCCTATACGCCTCCAACCCGCATCTTCTCTTCCAAACTCGACCACCACCACTGGCACCCCTCGCCCCTCCGCTCTCTTTATTCCTCTTCTCGGCGGCGGCGCATCACGCTATGCTACTCCTCTTCGTATTCTCCCTTCACCGAAAGTAACTCGCCGGAGAGACACAAAAGAGACAGCTGGCTCTACACGAGCACCGCCAGCTACGATGACCAGAGCAACGACATCGCGCTCCAGTTGCCGGAGCTGAAGAAGCTCCTTGAGGTCCTCAAAGCCAGAAGGAAAGCTGTTAATAGAGCCGATGGCGATGATGGTGCTGGCGGCAATGGCCCGGGGAACGTGACGCTGGTTGGGACCGGGCCTGGTGACCCCGAATTGCTCACGGTAAAGGCGGAGCGGGCGATCAAGGAGGCCGATCTTATACTATACGATAGGTTGGTGTCGCACGATGTGTTGGGTTTCGCCCGGGAAGACGCGAGGCTGCTGTATGTGGGGAAGACGGCCGGATACCATAGCCGGACACAGGTGGGTGTTTTGAGTTTGGATGAGAGGGGTTTTGAGCATTTGGGGCTTCGGGTTTGTTTCGATTACAGAGAATGATAAATGTTTGTTGGGGTTTTTTAGGACGAGATTCATGAGTTGCTGCTTAATTTTGCGGAGGCGGGAGCCAATGTGGCGAGGCTCAAAGGAGGGGATCCTCTGGTGAGTTCTTTGTTTCATGATCTTCTTTGGCACTTCAATGCTGGAATGTATTCCTAGGATTCCTGTCCTTAAGATTTATACGGATCATTTGCCATATTGATTGAGCATTGCCATTTTTGGGTAATACATAGATTCATGAGATCACACCTTGAATTCTGACAAGTGAATGTGCACTCTGGCATCTTTTGTCTGCTTTATTTCACATGTTACATCCAGATGCCTTACTTTGTATGCCTTGGATTTCTCTATTCATGGAAAAGTAGTTTTTCTCCTTAGAAATGTATTGTTTTGATGAGCCTCCAGTTGATTTTGAGTGGTTGGGTAACATTTTTCTGGTTAATTAGGTTTTTGGTAGAGGTGGGGAGGAGATGGATTTCTTAAGGCAGCAAGGGATTCAGGTTAAGGTGATTCCAGGTATATCTCCTATACGGCCCAAAAACACGTCTGTTGGGTGAGCTTTTTCAGGCATTGACTGATTATGTTTGTGGCATGTAGGAATCACTGCTGCTTCTGGGATAGCAGCAGAACTGGGAATGCCACTTACTCACCGTGGTGTTGCAAATAGGTACGATCAATGTTCCCAAATCATTAATTTTTCGATCTTTGCGGCAACTATCATTATGCTGAAAGTTTTCTCAAATACTCTTGTTTTGGTGAAGAAATTACTTTTTAATGGTTCCTTCGAGCTCTTGATTTTGGGAAATGCTATGTTCATTGTTTATCACAGCCTGTTTGCTTTCTCACACTTAGCGTTTCCAAAGCTTCAGAGACACATTTTGATCTCCATACTGTAGTTCAAACTCCTCATGCTTGAGTTACTTATTTGACAAGCACAGTAGCGCATGCAATACCGAGAACTATTGCATACGTTGATTGTTGAGCTATATTAGCATAGAACAACTTGAAATTTGCTACCAAGGGACTAAAATAGAGCTCAGCCATCTAACTTGGATAATTTGATATATAGGAATTAATTTATGGTGGAAGAATGTTGCACATTTCCTAGGAACTAGACAGCGGATTGGAGACCCTTATTTTCTTGAACCTGGGGGTGTGGATGAGTGTCCATATGGATTATCTCCATAGGAGTGCTTGGTTGGTGTTTTTTCAGGAATCTTAATTCTTATGGTTGAAAAAGAACTAGAAAGAAAAGGTATGAACAATGGGAAGAAAAGGAAAAGAATCAACCTGTTGGTTAATGTTGTCCTTCAGAATTTTAACTGTTCACATTATTGGTAATTTCCTTTCTCATTTCAATAAAATAAGGAGCTTGAGCAACTTTAAACTATTATCTGCTGCAGTGTATGGTTGTTGACTGGTCATTCAAGGAATGGAGGAGCAGATCCTCTTTATGTGGAAGACCATGTTGCAAATCCTGATTCAACCTTGGTTATCTACATGGGTTTGTTAACTCTCCCAGCTCTTGCTGCAAAATTAATGAACCATGGCTTGCCATGGGAGACTCCTGCTGTTGCTATAGAGAGAGGGACTACCCCTCAACAACGAGTGGTGAGAAGATATTTCTCTGAACCTTCTTCTAGATTTAGAGTAAACTTTTTTGAGCCTTGAACCCGTATTTTGGTTATAACTAAATAAGCAGCAAATTTCTTGAGCACTCCTCATTCTCAAACTTGTTTTTGTGCTTTTTACTGCAATAGGTATTTGCATTGCTGAAGGATCTCGTCGATGAAGTTAAATCTGCAGAGTTGGTGTCTCCTTCACTTATAATCATTGGTAAAGTGGTGGCCCTGTCGCCGCTGTGGCCAGAGTCTTCCAAAGAATCCTTCATGCCTGAAACGGAAATGACTTGTGCCAAAGTGGCCAGTGGATAACTCCTTTCTGGTTTGGATTTCAAGAATCATCTGTTCTATTGACAGACAAAGGACATGAACATTGGGGTTTTTCTCATGGGGGTACATATTAACACCCTCCAAGTCTTGGATTTTGAACCCTGGAAATCCATTTAAAAAGGATGGGGGTAAGCTGTGGCGGCTTAATGCAGGGAGATTAGAGGCTCCACCATTTCTGGCTGATGGGATGAATTCGGAGGTTTCTTCTTCCAGCATCCTTGTTTGCAGCTTATTTTAATTTCATAAGCATTTAAGATGAAATAACTTATTGTCATGCCCTCGATCCATGTTCTTTATGGTGAATAAAATAACCTCTTCTGCGTTACAACTGACACCCTCCTGTTTCCTTCGGCACTCATAGTTTCATTTCTATTGACTCCAGTTTCTTACACCATCCAAACTGTTGGTGTTGCTTAATAAACATAGAGAAGAGATGTCCACAGAAAGCCATGCTAGAAAGTTTTTTTTTTTTGAAAAGTAAAGCCGAAGCTGGATTACAAACCACTTACATCAAAACATCAGGGATAACCGGGAGTGGCTCACCCGATTCCCTCTGTCAAAGGAGATTTTCATTAGACACCCTTCCCATCTTAACTAGACTATCTGCACACACATTATGTACCCTCACAACATGAAGTATAAGCACCTCCTGGAATTGAGCCGCTAACTAACATACCCGTTGGAGCATGTTCCTAAGTGGCTCAGGCTAAGAGTACCAACCATTTACAAACCCAACTACATCTTTAGAATCTAACTCAAAGACTACCTTATTGTAACTCATCAGAGATGCCATCTCCATTCCTCTAAGCAATGCTACCAACTCCGCTTCGGCAACTGAAAAGGCACTCACCTTCTCCGCAAGGCACCAGGATACACCATCTGAGATGCATACTACGCTCACCCCTGCAGTCTGTTCACCATGTTAGAAAGTTGAAATGAGATGTTTTATCTCATCTTTATTTTTCACCAACATTCATCAAATGATGTTTACAAACAATAGCCAACACACATCGTATAAGTTTAATTGCCTTCAAGGAATGCCTAGCTTGATTACACTTACTATGCCCTGACATCATGTACAACAACAGCATTGTTTCAGACCTAATTATCACAAAACCGAAGTGAAAATCTCATTTCAACTACTGCATTCATCTACCAATAATCAGTGCAAGAACACTGCCCATCTTTGAAGTGGTGAAATCTGATTCTATCTCGCACTATAATCTCTCGACCATAGACCTTGGAGATGAACTTTGTGGCGTGATGACAGTCTCGGCATACACGCAAGTTCTTCACAATCCGAATTGGAGTTCCTGGTGTGGTGTTTATCAACCCAAAAGCAATGGCTAACTTTTCACTGTGTCTTGACAGAGCAGTCTCTTTATCTTCATCATCTACATCAAGCAACACTTCTCCAACTGCTGGTAAATAACCGGCAATCTTAAGTTTGACAGCCATCTCATCCAAAAAAGAATAGATCTGCTTGGTTTGTGGGTGGGATCGATCTCCGACGAGGAACTGATGAAACATGCCATTCAGTTCGATGGAGCTGCAGCCTGGCATTTTCCTGATGCCAGCAACTTCAATGTTCTTCCTTAAATCTTTTGCATCTGTCCATCTTCCAGAACTGGAATATATATTTGCCATCAAGACTTGACAACCAACTTGTCGAGGCTCCAAGTCAGCAATTATTTTCCCAATTCTCTTTCCCCTTTCTACGTCTCCATGAATTCTACATGCACTTAAAAGAGCACTCCATACGACAGTATCTGGAACCACAGGCATCATCAGTATGAATTCCTCCGCCTCTTTCAAAAGCCCGGCACGGCTGAGAAGATCCACCATGCATCCATAATGCTCCATTTCTGGATCAATGCCATAAATGCTCCCCATCGACTCGAAATATGATCTCCCTTTATCCAGAAAACTCGCATGGCTACAAGCACTAAGCAAGGATACAAATGTTACCTTGTTAGGTGCTATGCCTGATGCTGTCATCCTCTCAAAAAGTTCTATTGCTTCTTCGGAGTGGCCATGAATAGCAAAGCCACTGAGCATGGTGTTCCAAGGCCTGACTGAACGGTGCAGTCTACTTTCAGCATTGAATACTTTTAAAGCAGATTCCAACTCTCCACACTTTGCATACATGTCAATGAGACCTGCAAGCAATCTATCATTCATCTTGAACTTTTCCTTATCTATGTAGGCATGAATCCATCTTCCTTGATCCAAAGCTACAAGATTGGCACAAGCCGCAAGAACAGCCGTCAGGGTGAACTCATTTGGTGTAGCACCAGCAAGCTGCATCTCACGAAATAGTTCTACCGCCTCCATGAAGCAACCCACCTAGGAAAAGCTAATGAAACATCAAAAAATCAATTCCACCTTAAGAGACATGAAAAAAATCATCTTTAGACGTAAAGAAAACTACAGAATAAATGGCATTTCACAATCAATAGGAAATATGTATGTTGCAGCGGAAGATTCAGTCGAAATGATCCAAGTGATACCCAATGGCTGGGCTTTAAAACATGAATGCTCATCAAGCTAACACTTCCTGTCTCCAGATTATTCATCTAACAACAATGTATTCTAATTTAAAGTCAAATAAACACATATAGTGGACGATCATATAAAGTGTACCAAAGAATCAACATAGAATGATCTCATATCAATATAAGACATGATCCAATTGATACCATTATGCACCTAGACAAGAAGAAGCTAGCAATATCTCATATCTTTCGATTCGTATGTATACCTGAACATATCCCGCAATCACGGAACTCCAAGAAACCACATCCCTCTCCTTCATCCCATGAAACACCTCCCTTGCGCGCACGACATCTCCGTTCCCCACGTATGCACCTAACAATGAGTTCCACGAGTACAAATCCTTCTCACCCATTTCATCAAACACCCTCCTCGCCTCATCCACCGACCCCTTACTGCCATACATCTTTATCAACACATTCGAAACGAACAGGTTGCTCTCACAACCCCGCTTCACCGCCTGGGCTCTCACCTCCTCCGCCTCTACCAAAGCCAAAGCACCATCGCAGCATTTAGTTAGAACGAAGGCGAAAGTATACCGGTTGGGGAGGAGGGAAGGGTGGTGGCGGCGGAGAGAGGAGCGGAAGAGGTCGAGGGAGGACGGAGGTGGGAGGCGGCGGAGGAGGGAGTTGTGGGAGAAGAGGGAGGGGTGAGGGGAGTGGAGGAGGAGGTGGTGAGCGTAGGGGAGGGAAACGGCGGCGGAGATGCAGGGGAGGGAGAGGAGGAGCTGGAGGAGCTTGCTTGGGGGGTAAGGGTGGCCGGCGAGGCCGGAGGAGATGAGGAGGGCGTGGGATTGCTTGATTTGAGATAAGGATTTGATGGCATTGGGAGAGGAGAGGAGGGAGAGGAGAGGGTGGTGGTGGCGGGAGAGGAAGGCGGGTGAGGGTTGTTGCTGCATGGCGGGAAGCTGGGTTTGAACTTTTGAATGCAACGTTAGGATTTCGAGTGCTAATCATAGGATATTCATACGATAGAAGGTTAAGTTTTCAACCAACGAGTGTAAATGTTATATAGGAATTTGTCATAACAAAGGCTCGTATTGAGCTACAAACACCAAGGTTGCGTGTCTATTTCACAAATGCGAATATAAGTGTCTTATCAGCGCATATATTAGTTAACGAATATGAGTATAAATCATAATTCCGCATAAAACTAACAAACCTGAAAAAGCGCATATATTAAACGTTTATACTCGTATTAGCAAAATATACACGCACACTTGGTGTCTGTAGCTCAATACGAGCGTTTGTTATGACAAAAGTCTATATATAGTCATTGTTATGCCGCGCATAGCATTTATACTCATAATAATGGTGTGTGTAAAATGATTTTATTCGTATTTGTATTTGTGTATTTATATATATAGATATATATATATATATACTTCGTTTATAATTTTATAACTTTATATATAATCATACGTGCTAATTTTCCTATACAAGAAAAAAGAAAAAAATATCATCAAGAGATAGATCTACCACCAATTCTTGGCCTAGCTAGCTCTGAATTAGAAACTAAATCATAATAGGAAACGAAAACAAATTGCTGCAGCTGAAGCCAATCAAAGAGATACGAATTAAGTAAGAGCCCCTCTCGATCTCTCTTGCAATTAATGCTACTTCTGATCTCTATCGATCGCCTTTGCAGCCAGGTAGCTTGTTGTTGCGGGCATGGAACCTGTCCATGAGATCCTGGAGATCAATGTAGTGTCCGTTTGGATACCGTGGGAGCGGATTCCACACCAGGACGTCAAAAATGGGATCCGTCCTTGGGTGGATTCCATTTTCCGGGATCCATCCTTCTGGGAGCCGCGCGTGCGATATCCAAACGTCAGATCCTGCTGTCCGTCAGATCCCACGGATCCGCTGGGATCCAGGTGAGCCAAACGAACAGTAGTGAACGGAGGGGTTGTTGCTCCGAAGCAACTATGAGGCGCAAGAAAAGGTCGGCTTCGTAGGCTATCTGGAGGGCCCCCTCATAGGAGTAGCGGAACTCCGACACAGAGAGGCGCAGGAGGTCCTCGAGCAGCTGATGGTTCAGGTAGTTGGCCTTCAGCACGAACCTCTGCAGCTCGTCGTCCGTCCCTACGCACACCCATATGTGTCCCTCCGAGAGTTCCGTCCGAAAGCTCTCTGTGTCGCGAGGGAGAGCTTATTTGGAAGAGGAAAAAAGATTGAGAAGTGATCGGAGGAAATGCCACTTAGGCATGTGCATTCTACATGATCACTTTCAACGCTCCAGATCCACTCACATCCACTGGTCTCCATCACGTAAGCCAATACTACATGGCCACAGAAGTCATATACTTGAGTATTGATTTGTGTACATGCCCACGTGGTATCTACATTGCACACGAGCTTTAATCGATAGTGATGTACTGAGTCAAGCATTTAGTCCACGTGGGATTGTACACAAATCTTTTTTTTATTTGAAATATTTTAATAATCATGTCCAAGGCTGGCCCTGAGGCAAGGCCTAGAAGGCCTGTGCCTTGGGCCCCCAATTCTGGGGGGCCAAAAAAAAAATTTCTATATATAATAATAATAATAATAACTTAGGAAAAAAATTTCTGGCCCCCAGAATTGTTCATCTCCTACGCCATACTCATTCCATTTACTCATCTTGTTCTTTGATTGCGTTTTAAAATTGAGTTATTAGCATCTGGATTTCTTTGCACCGTGATGTTTCTAATTTCAACTCGGATTTATTTTGGAATTTCTTACTCTGGTGTGCGATGAAGTACTCCATATGTTATAACATCTTTTTCTGTTCAATTTCTTTTTGTCTTTATCATCAGCATAAATTGAGTTTTGTTTCCACAATGATGCTATGTTGAGAGCAAGGGTTTATTTAGCACCCCTTGCAGGTTATACGCTTATGTTTCACTTTTTGATTCTTATATAAACAAGGAGAATTGGAGTGTTAAAAAAAAACTGATTTCTGAAGCAGTCTTATCTGATATATAGTAAGCCCTCGGCTCTGCCAAGAGAAGTTTCTCAAAACTAAAGTTGATCAAATGTTATCTTCGATCAACCATGTCACAGTAAAGGTTGAACAATTTAGCTATTTTATCTATTGAAAATGAATTGATTGACAAACTTGACTACACAAGTTTGGTTGAAACTTTTGTTGCCAATACTGCAAGGAGGATGATTTTTCAGTAGCAACAGATTTGGTTTTTATAAGTTTTTTATTTTCATTTGAATTTAGTATACTATTTTGTTAAACTGTATTGAGATTGCTAGATTATATTTGGCGTGACAAAGTGATTTTTCTATTTGATGAATTACAATGCTATACTTTTTTCAATAATATATATTTCTTTTAAAGTTTGTTTTAGAAGCGAAAAAAATTTATGTATTTTAGAAGGTCGCAGGGTCCTGTTTTTATCTTCCGCCTTGAGCCTAAAAAAACTCAGGCCAGCCCTGATCATATCATGCCACGTAATACGCCGTGGCCATGCATGGTATTTAGGAGTTTTGAGGCCACGTCTCGTAAGAAAATAGAGGGGTCCGGAATTACAAAAAGTGAACTTCGGGGGTCTTAAACCGTAAAAAATTCACATAATGGTACCAGAATTGTAAAAAGTGAAATACGCGGTCTTAAACCGTAAAAAATTCACATAATGGTACCAGAATTGTAAAAAGTGAAATACGCGGTCTTAAACCCTAAAAAATTCGCATAATGGTGCACATGAGGCTGTTGCCACTTATAGGCATTCAAGATTCTTGTCCCACATTATAGTGACAGGGATGATCTTTATCTAAGCTCAGTCATTAGCTTGCTTCTCCGGCCACTATTTAAATTAGGGGGTTTGTAAATAAGTTCTCAAAAAAAATATGGTACGTCTTAGAATCCTTGATGACTTTCTTTTAGCCGTTTACTACTTTCCTATATTCAAAAGGTCAAAATATCCCTCTTCCTTCTTCACGATCTCCACTTCCTTTCCTTATACGCCACTTCCTTCTCCACTTATGCCGTTCCCGACCTTCGATCTCCGATCTCCTCCGACCTCTGAGCTCGGCACAACCTCCGATCTCCTCCGACCACCAATCTCCGAGCTCGGGACGGCCTCCAATCTCTAAACTCCAATCTCCTCTGACCTCATATGAAGGAAGCTCGGCGATCTACCTTTCCTTCACTGCCACCTCGAGCTCCTCCGCCACACTCCCCAAGCTCCTCCGCCACCTCCGACCAGATCCGTCGAGATCCAATTTCCTTATCTCCTCCGCCACCTCCGACCAAATCCACCGAGATCCAATTTCCCGATCTCCTCCGTCGCCCCGAGCTCCTCCGCCACCTCCCGAGCTCCTCCACGATCCAAGACCTTCGGCATTCTCAAGACCCATCGACGAGCTTCCTTGGATCCGCCTAAACCGTCAGTAAACAGCACGATCCAAGCCGTTGGATCGACTTCCCACACTCCACCGACCTCTCCTCCGATCTCCCCGACCGCCGATCGTCCCTCCTCGCCGGCGATCAAGCTCCGGCGACTCTAAGCCATCGGAAAAAATAAAACACAAAACGGTGGAGGGAGAAAGTAATGGGGAGAGAGAAAATAAAGGGAAAAATGAAAAAAAAAATAGTATGATATATGAGAAAAAAAGGAAAATTGGAATAAAGGTGGAAAAATAGGATAAAATAAGTGAAATATGTAGAAAAATAAGAAAACTTTTCACAAATTACTTTCCACAAAAGCTACTTTCTACAAATTACTCTCCAACAAAGTTACTTTCCACGAATAATATGTGAACAAATCAGCTTAAATAAGAAAAATAAGAGGGAAAATCGATAAAATATCGAGGAAATTTCACATTTTATTTTTCAATATGAAAATAGCTTTACTTTGCACAAATTACTTTCCGCCAAAATTACTTCACAAATTCAAGTTGGATATTAGCAAGAGTGTCTTCAGTTTCAGTAGTGACTTTCATAAGTTACTTTCCACTAGTTAATTTTCATTAGGAAATTGAATTAATTTCCATTAGGAAATTAACTTTCATAAGTTCTAGTTAATTCGGAAAGTAACTCACAAAGCTTCCATGATTTCATCATCGAGACTCTAGTTAGTTTTCACTAGTTACTTTTCATTAGTTTCATTAGTTACTTTCCAGAATTCAAGTTGGATATTGACATGAGTGTCTTCAGTTTGAGTAGTGACTTTTATACGTTACTTTTTATTAGTTACCTTCCACACATTTTTTTTTCTACTAATTACTTTACACTAGTTATTTTCCACAATTTTCGTAGTTACATTTCACAATTCTGGTACTTACTTTCCACAATTTTCGTAATTACTTTTCACAATTCTGGTACTTACTTTCCACAATTCTCGTAATTACTTTCCATAATTCTAATGATAATTTTGGTAGTTACTTTTCACAATTTTGATAGTTACTTTTCATTAGTTTCATTAGTTTCATTAGTAACTTTTCAGAATTCAAGTTGAATATTTTCCCACATTTTACATCTAAATACACAACAATTACTTTTCACTATTAGTTACAATCACTAGTTACTTTCAATCAGTTACTTTCCACAAATAATATGTGGACTACTCTCGATCTCCTCCTGAACCTTCGCGTATTTTTCACCTATTTTCCACCATTTTTCCATTTTTCCCAACGTATTTTCTTATTTTACTGTCTTTTCCACTATTTTTCACCATTTTTCTATTTTTTCCGCCATTTTCTCACTCCTCTCACCTCTTCTCCTCTGCCAACGCCATCTCCCCCGAGCTCCTCCGCCGCCCTCCCGTCGGGCGTTGCCTCGAGCTCCCATCGTAACCCCCAAGTGCCTCTGTTCAAAAAAATGTCCCCCGAGCTCGTCCGCCGCCCTCCCGTCGTACCCCGCCGAGCTCCTCCGCCGGCCTCCCGTTGTACCCCGCCGAGCTCCTCCGTCGCCCTCCCGTCGGGCGTCGCCTCGAGCTCCCATCGTAACCCCCAAGTTCCTTTGTTAAAAAAAATGACCCTCGAGCTCTTCTGCCGCCCTCCCGTCGTACCCCGCCAAGCTCCTCCCCCGCCCTCCCGTCGGGCGTCGCCTCGAGCTCCCATCGTAACCCCCCAGCTCCTCCACCGCCTTCCCGTCGGGCGTTGCCGCGAGCTCCCATCGTACCCCCCCTGTCGCGCCCCGACCCGCAGAGCGCACCCGGGCCGGGACACGAGGGGAAAAAACGAACACCACAACCACTAGCCTCAACTGGCGGAAACAGTTGAGACTAAGGCCCAGCTGGCGGAAACAGCTGGACAGCACAGAGAAAGAGCGGAAGCAAGCTACTAAACCACAGCTATTAACATTTATTACAAAAACGGTAATAAAAGAGTTAACAGACTTTAGTACAGCAACCACAAGGGATCAACAGTCCCCAAAAAGAAACTGCAACACCCACCAGGGTCTCCGCGAAGGCGCACACGAACCCATCCTGACCCTCAGACATGGTCAGGATCCGGCCCGCTGCCACGAGACGACCGAGGGGGTAACACCGGAGGAGAACGGGGGCCCGCACCTGCAAACAACACAATCCAGGTAGGCATGAGCAACAGCTCAGCAGGGTCCTACTCTACAACTCCCACACACACAAGGGTAAAGCAACCGGACACACTCTGATGCCAAATACCGAGGCTTGCCAAGGATCCTACAATCCCATCAATAACCCGAAGGGTTCCTGTCCTAGGTGCGTATCTCCGATAACGCCACTGCTCAGGGGTGGGCAACTCCGACATTCCCTGACACAGGGTGGACACGACGCAACCAGTAGGACCCCCTTCTCCAAGCGGGATCTCCGCACTTGGCGGAACAACCGAAGTTAAGACTACCATCACTCGGTACTCTAAGCAGCAGAGTCAACACCCACCCAACCTATCCTAGCATGTCTAATGCACAGGAAAAAGGGCAGGATAAGTATGATAAAGCTGTAAACAAACAACAAAGCAAGGGCACACCTTCGGCCCATTTATACTAAACACTCCCGAGGGTCATGACTCCCTCGGTTCACCACAAAGCGGTAAGGGCATACCGTCAGCCCATTTATTCTACACACCTGGGAGGCATCACCCTCCCAGTTCAACCACAAAGCAATGAGCATTCATACATAATTCATTACAGGATAAACCCCGAGGGTAAAACCGTAAAAAGTCACCTGCATGCGAAGCCCCGCGGGCAAAACTCTTGAAAACCCTCTCTGCTACTGAAGGATCGATCCTCACCAAGGGAAGGATCGATCATCCAAGCAACAGTGAGCTTCCCTCGCTGTCGAGCCAAAGAAGATCGATCATTCCTCCCAGGGAGATCGATCTCTTTGGTGACAGAGGGCACCCTTCCAGTCGCACCAGGGAAGATCGATCCTTCCTCCCAGGAAGGTCGATCATTCTCGGGACGAAGGGTAACCACGCTTACCCAGGCCCCATGATCGATCTCCTCCCATAAGAAGATCGATCTCCACAAGGAGATCTATCGAAAACAAAACCCGGATTTAAAACCCTCAAACAGCCGGAGTTTTAGAAGGAGAACCCTACCTCCTCAGAGCAGCTTCGATCCACGAAGACTAGCCACGGATCTTCCTCGCCTCGCCACGAACCCAACGAGCCTTCAAGCTCCAGGAGAGGTTGCCGGAGGAGGAAGAACGGAGGAGAGAAAGGAGCGGTCGGAACAGGGGAAGAAGCAGAGCATTCGCGGGAAAGAAGAAGAAGAGGGGAAGGAAGGAGGGGGGAGGGGAAGGGGGTAAGGCCGGGGAAAGCCGGAGAAACCGCGGGAAAGGCAAAGGAGGGGAGCAAAAGTCTCCCCTCCCCTGACAGGGGAAGCGACGGCCACCGCGGTGGCCGTCCTTCGAAAGCCACCGACAAAGACTTCCAGGCACACGTAGGATCAATCATCCTTGCATGCATGATCGATCCTGCTAGCAACAGGATCGATCTTCACCCCAAGGTGATCGATCTTCTGTGCCCTGAAAGGCAAACTTGGGCTGGGACTCAGGCCCAAGCCCAGAACCCCCAACCTCGGGTCCACCTAACCTTTCTAACAAACACAACCATCAAGCAAGGCCTGTGTGTGCACAGCCAGTGTGAAAACGACCGCCAAGGCGCAATTTCCCAAATTGCCCTTGGGGTAAACAACAAGCCGAAGGGATGGAGGGACGGGTCCTCACACCCCCCCAGCTCCTCTGTTCAAAAAAATGTCCCCCGAGCTCGTCCGCCACCATCTCCCCTGAGCTCGTCTGCCGCCCTCCCGTCATACCCCGCCGAGCTCCTCCGCCACCCTCGACGCCCTCCCGTCAGGCGTCGCCTCGAGCTCCCATCGTACCCCCCGAGCTCCTCCTCCGTCGCCCTCCCATCGTCGCCCCGAGCTCCCATCAAGCTCCCTCTCTCTCCACTCGCCATCTCGAACTTTGATATCCGGCAGCCCACGGGCGTCGCTCGCCCTCCTCAAGACCCGTCGCCGCTCTATTGATCCTTGACATCGCCGGAACGACGTCGACCTCCACTTGCTCCAATTGGACAGCAACCACCCAACCTAGATCCATCTCCTCCGTTGCCTAACAACCCGATCCAAGCCGTTGGATCAAATCCCATGCCGTAGACGACCCTTCCTCCACCGATCCGGTGACCTACCAGCCTTCGTCGCCGGTGATCATCCTCCGACGAGTCCTCAACCATTAGATGAGAGAAAGGATGTTTTAGTCATAAATTTTTTAAAACCAAGTGTATTCGTGGATGGGTGCGGCTATCCGCACCACCGTTTCGACTCAACACACCACATTTACTCAACACACCCCAGCCCAAGTTTGAAAACCCCAGGTTTCACTCAACACACCACACAAAATAAATCTACTTACCTAAACTACCCTCAAAACCCCACACCACACTAATAACTAAACCCTAAACCCTAAACAAAACCCAAAATACCAACACTACCCCTCACCCCACTCCAGCCCCTACCTTCTTCGCTTCTTCTACCGAGACTTCCTCCCTCCCTCTTCTACCGAAGTCTCTCCCTCTCTTCACTCTCCCAACCATCTCCCTCCACCTTCCCAACGCCCTCTCCCGAACGTTGCCAGCCTCCCTACACCCACGGCAGAGTGAGATTTTACAACAAGCCCTCTCCCGAACGTTGCCAGCCTCCCTACACCCGCGGCAGAGCCTCGCCAGCGAGCTATCCACGCCTCCGTCGAGTCCGTCGAGTGAGATTTTACAACAAGTGAGTTTTTCATTTCTTGTTGCATCAAATGCATTGTCTTTGCATATATAGCATTGGTTTTGCAGCATTGTTCTTCGAATGCGTTTTTTTTCAAGATTTTCAAATTTTTCCAATGGGTTCCGACCTTTCAGTTTTATACGTATCAATCGGTACAAGACAACCGAATGATTCTCTATCATATCGGTACAAGACAACCGAATGATTCTCTATCATATCGGTACATATTCACCGATATGATAGGATTATTGATCGGTACATAGGTACCGATCAATATGTTTGTTGCTGTATAGAAAAGAGCTCGTTCGGTATCAAGGTATCGATAGTTATTCTACACTATCGGTAACTTAATACCGATATGTATGCTTTATTACCGGTACTTAGGTACCGTTAATAACACTTAATTTCCGGTATATGGATACCGAAACGATCTACTAATCTTTGCATTTCTTTTTCAAAACAGTTAAATGGTTCATCCAAGGGGAAAAGCACCCGCCGGAACCTCTTCATCTTCGGCGGCCTCGACATCTTCATCGGCCCGTGGTGACCGGCCGACGGCCTCAGCTAGGAGGAGGAGAGCGGTACTTGAGGAGATTCCAGAGGAGATCCCAGAGGGTGCCTTGATGGTTGCTAGCCCTGGTGAAGAGGAAGAGGTGTCTGACGACGAGGCACCCATCCATGGTGGGCCTGTTGACCGGTCGGTTTTGACGGAGTTCAAAACACACGTGGCATATCGGATATGGGCTGGAGCGGTAAAAAAAGGCTGAGTTTTTTTTTTATATCATGCCGTGTTTATATCAAAGTCTGCTCACTTTTCCCCTTCTTCTCAACGTAGGAGCGTGGGCCACTAAAAATTTATGCGCATGGGCTGTCCACTACGAAATGGGACGGCATCGAACGGCAAGACTTTAAGAATGCCGTGGAGGCCACCGGTCTAGCAAATTTGACGGTGTATTCTTACAAGACTATCAGTAGTGCCCTGATGTCGGCGTTCGTCGAGAGGTGGCACCCGGAGACCAACACTTTCCACCTGCCCTGTGGAGAGATGACGATCACTTTGGGTGACGTGAGCCGTATTGTAACACCCCGGCCCTCCACTGGGCCCCGGCCCGCACTCAAAGCACACCACAGGTCTCTGCTCTGCCTGCTGGATCTGACCAAACCCTGCGAACGCCTCCTGCTGAGGCTCCTCCTCCGGAAACCGCTCATCCGGATCATCCTCCGCGAACTCCTCCTCTGCCTTTGAGAGGGGCTGGTCCTCGTCGTACTCACCGACTGACTGCTCCAGCTGCTCATCCTCTGAGAACTGCTGATCGGGATCATCCTCGTCATTCGCCCCCTCCTCTGCCTCTGGACTGTCTCCACCGACGTCCTCTGGCTGGTGCAGATAGGGTTGATGGCGTCGTGAACGGGTCTCCCCCCGCCACGGTCCTACTCCACCCTGAGCCTACTGCGGCTGGCCGGCGCGCCCTAACCTCGAGGGGAACACAGGCTGAACTGCCCTAGGTCCTGCCTCCAGCAGTACGGCCTCCACTGACAAGGCACAGTTCACCACCTCCCTGAGAGCGCTAGCAAACCGCGCCGCCATCAGAAGCCTGATCTCGGGCCATAGCCCCCACTGAAACTGCCCCGCTCTGGTGAGAGGATCGCTCACCACTGGACCGGCGAACCTGACGAGCATGGTGAACCTAGCTGCATATTGAGCCACTGACTGCGTATCCTGGAAGATGCTGAGGTACTCCCGAACCAAGGCCTGACGCGCACTGTGAGGACCCGTTCCTCTATTCATGTGGCTCGTCGTTGACCGCAAGGGCAATTTGGTAAATTGCGCCTTGTTGGTTTGTTTCACACCAGCTCGTGCACACACAGGCCTTGTTTTGGTGTTTGTGTTTGAGTAGAATGGCTAGTGGACCCGGGATCGAGAGATCCGGGCTTGGGTTTAAGTTTTAACCCAAGTCTAGCTTCCTGCGGAAGAGGGATCGAACCTTCCTGGCGAGAAGGATCAATCGTTCAACGCCAGGAAGTTGGATCGATCGCACCTCTTGGGCGGATCGATCTGGCCTTGCTAGCCGGATCGATCCGACAAGCCAGTGCGGATCGATCTCACCCTTCCCGAGGGTGAGTCTGTCAATGGAGTTCGACGGGACGGCCTGGACGGCCGTCACCTCCCCTGTCAGGGGAGGGAAGACTTTGCTTCCCCCCTTCCCCTCCTTTTCCCCAATCTTATCCGGCTTCCGCTCTCTCTTTCCCTTCCTCTCCCTTCTCCCGCGTTCTGCTCTGTTTTTCCCCTGTGCCGGCTGAGCCTTCCTCGTCGCCGTTCTCCCTCCTCCGGCCGCCGTTTCTGGAGCTTTGAGGCTCGTCGGGACCGTGGCGGCGTGGGGAAGATCCGAGGCCTAGCTTTGTGGGTTGAAGCTGCGCTGTGGAGGTAGGGTACCTACTTTAGACACTGGCTTGGTTAGGAAGCTTTGATCCTGGTTTTGGTTTTTATTGGTGTTCCTTGTATCGTTGATGTTTTCCAGTTTTGAAGCCTTGAGGAGCTTCCCGATCTTCTTGGTTACCCGCCCACCAAGTTTGGTAAGGTTTGGTGTTGTTCTCCGGCCGTAAGCGCCGTCGACGCTGGCCGGAGGCTCTGTCGGATCGACCCTTGGTTGAGCAGGATCGATCGGAGCGGCTTGTCGGATCGATCCGAGTGGGTGTCGGATCGATCGAAGCCTCACTCTTGTTGGTTCGTTTACAGGGGGAAGTCGGTTCGATCCCGACATGAGTTTGGATCGATCCGAGGCTCCCTGGACGATGGCTGTGAGTTTTGACCAGCCTGATCAATCCAACAGTGTGTTGGATCGATCCGAGGCTAGTCAGATCGATCGGCAGGCCGATCGGGATCGATCGGCAGCGTTCTCTTCGTTTTCCTTTTCCCAGCCGGATCGATCCAGGGGTGACTTGGATCGATCCGAGCGCTGGCTGGATCAATCCGAGGCCAGTTCGGATCGATCCGATCTGTGCCAGTTTGCCTTTTTGAGGCGGTTTTGCCCGCGGGGCTCCGTATACATGCATTTTGAAGCGGTTTTCTCCGCGGGGCTTGCTATGATGAGTTGTGTCCGGCTTTCTGATATGCTTAGTAGTATAGCTATAAAATGTTGTGTGTTTATAGTTTTGTGGTTGAACCGGGAGAGTGGTGACTCCCGGGATTGTGTAGAATAAATGGGCTGAATGTATGCCCTTACTGCTTATGTTATTCTATATGCTTTTACTGCTTTGTGGTGAACCGAGGGAGTCATGACCCTCGGGAGTGGTTAGTATAAATGGGCCGAAGGTGTGCCCCTGCTTGATGCTTGTTTATCCCTTCTTTTTATATATATGCCTGTTAGTGTCATTGCTATGTTTGTTTATATTGTTATCAGTTGCCTTCGCTACTGCTTTACTATTTGTCTGTTGCTTTGCGCACTATAGGCATGTTAGGCTTGTCGTGGGTTTGGGGTTGTCCCTAGGACTCCAGTATCAATAGCTAAGTGTTAGCTGTCGTTACCCCGGCATGGGTGTCCTACTGGTATTGTCACTGTCCACCCTGTGTATGGGATCATCGGAGACAGCCCAATCCTTGAGCAGTGGCATCGGAGGACGTATTAAGGACAGGAACCCTGGGGGTATTGATGGGGTGTGTGGGATCCCTGGTAGGACCTAGCTCTTGATTTGGAGTCTAGGGGTGTGTTGACTCTGTGCTTTGAGTGCTGGGAGATGGTTGTCGTAACCTCGGTCGTTCCGCCAAGTGTGGATGTTCCGCTTGGAGAGGGGTGTCCTACGGGTAGCGTCATTGTCCACCCTGTGTCAGGGACTGTCGGAGGTGGACCACCCCTGAACGGTGGCCATCGGAGGACGTACTTTGGACAGGTGCCCTTCGGGTTATTGACGGGATTTATGGGGTCCTTGGCAGGCCTCGGTACTTGGCACAGAGTTAGCACGGTTGGTGTCGCCTTTCCTTGCGAGTGTCGTAGAGTAGAACCCTGCTGAGCTTTGGCTCATTCCTACCTGGACCGTATTATTGTAGGTGCAGGTACCAGCGCTTCTCCTGTGGGCCCCGGTGTTCGTCCTGCGGCAGCGCGTCGCCAGCCGACCTTGTTTGAGGGCCAGGAGGGCTTTTGCTGTGTGTTTGCGAAGACCTCAGGCGATGTTGTATTTCCTTTTGAAATTGTAAATGTTGTAAATGTGTATAACTCTGATGTATTTAGTGTTTTATTATAGTAGTTGTTAACTTTTCTTCCGTCTTTGGTTTATTGTTTTTCTGTCTCCGCGTTGGGTTGTCTGTAGACGTAGGTTTCCCCCTCGTGTCCCGGTCCGGGGTGGGTTTCCTGGGCCGGGGCGCGACACGCACTCTGAGGGAAGTACGCGTCGAGAAAAGACGAACAGAACATGTCCCACGAGGGGTCACTCCCGCTCCTAACGGTCAAGACAGCAGTCCACCAGTCCAAAGCGTCCCCGTCGAGTTGGAACGCCGCCAATCTGACCCGAACCCGGTCATCCTGGATGAACAAAGCGTCGAGGACACGACTGACTCCTCTCAGCCAGTCGTCCGCTACTGCCGGATCACCCTCAGCACCACTGAACCTGGGCGGGTTCAGTTCCTGGAAGG
This sequence comes from Narthecium ossifragum, assembly GCA_963920575.1. Classification (NCBI taxonomy): domain Eukaryota; kingdom Viridiplantae; phylum Streptophyta; class Magnoliopsida; order Dioscoreales; family Nartheciaceae; genus Narthecium; species Narthecium ossifragum. The sequence continues at coordinate 25,490,721 of OY986970.1, read as the reverse complement.
TGATCACCGCTGCCGTCACAGCGCATTCGCTAAGTGGCGGAAGAACCCTCTCGGCGAAAAGAGAGGCGTTTTCCCCCACCGCGAACTCAACACTCGTCTCTGGTGCTGGTGCAGAGTCTCGGGGCAAAGCTGTCGCGGCTACTGGAGCCTGTCGGGCGGTGCGCTGCTCACGCGACCGGGCACGACTCACAACGGAACGACGTACCCGATTCCTCGGCATCTGCACCCCCACCAGAAACAACAAGCATCCACTTGTTCGAAACCCAAGACAAATCTGCACAACATAAAGCGGAAAAGCATAACACATCAAAAGGAGCATGCACGGATGTTCTAGACATAGAACTAACTCATTCCACGCTCAATCTCAACCGAAACCTGATCCTAAACCCTGGGATCTACAACCTATGCTCTGATACCAAGCTGTCGCGCCCCGACCCGCGAAAGCCCAACCGGGCCGGGCGACGCGAACCGGAACCTACAAAACGCGGAAAACAAAGCTGGCGAGGGTTCCCTCTAACCTATTGGTCTCCCTAACAATTCACCAAAAGCACCCTCAATTAAAAGACATTAATTTAACAACATCGAACCACAGATTTAAAACTCAAAGTGTTTAATATACAAATCCTCGGAGAGGGGAAGATCCAAAATACAACATTACTCCCGTAGGAGACTAACTAACCAAAGGTAAAAGCAGTAAATATCGCCACCTCTCAAAGTCCACCAGGCGCCGCCGCACCGCCGTCCAACTGCCCGGTAGGGGCCACAGAGGAAGAACTGACGCCTGCACCTGCAAAACGCAGCCCGGGTAGGTGTGAGCACTAAGCTCAGTAGGGATTTACACTACGACACACAGAAGGAAGAGGGAAACGCAAAAGTGTCATCCTCAAGCAAGACCTGGGTGTATACAGGGGTCCCATAACCCCACCGCATGTCCCTGAGGCCTAGGGGCAGCACTCCAACACTGTCGACACACAAGCTAAGTAGGCAACTTCACTACTCCTGGGTCAGCACAGTGGGACACCGGCTACACCTCAGCATCCGACTCGAGGCCAACACGACCTTTACAATCATCAAGCAAATAAGTGCACCAGTCATCTAGGCCTATCATCAAGTTTGACTGGACACTACAATTCAAACCGGGTCCAAACTACCCAACCCCGGTCCTAGGGCTAGGTCCGAGCTTCCAGCCACGGGACGGCGACCCAAAGATCACCCACGCAACCAATGCAACTAATGCACAAATCAACAATGCATGCTATGACATACACAGATAAGAAGTAAAGCATGCAACAGTATGACAAACATCATATAAGTCAACCGGATCGCTGCAGCAGTACTACCGACCGCTGCCAGCCGATCCGCAACGGGTCCCGGCATTACGACGGTACCGCAACCATCGACCGCAGACTTCTGCAACGTGAAGCAACCCCGAAAACGATGATGAACAGTAAACAATATAATATTATATTCCGAAATATAATATTATATTCAAAACACCCAAAAATTCTCTACTATTGGCTATTTGACCCCGTCGATCCGACGTCCAAACGACATCGGATTTGATATCCAACTTAGCCACCAGTAGATCTACATACCATTATCAACATATCCAAAATCCATAATCATCCAACGATTGGATTAACGGGAAAACACTAATCAAAACCGTTAATCAAACTAACTTTCTAATTAATTGCTGCAACGCAGCCCTCCAGTGCGAAAATCATAACAATTCGTAGAAAAATAGGAAAAATATGTAATCAGTTGGAATGGAAAGCTAACGAAGAGATCTACAACTCTTATGTTTATCAAAACCCAAGATCATACACGTACAAGCCAAAAAACTCGCTGCAAGCCGGCTGTTCTTCAAGAACAGCAGAAAACCGGAAAATCCGAGATTAATCATGCATAACTTCTACTCAAATCTGAACCAAATATCATGAAACTTATATCAGTAATTCTACTAAGCAAGAGGAAGCTAACAACACCAAGATCAACAAGATCAAACGGCTAGATCACGAGAAACCCATTAAAGAACACATGTAGGTAGAAGAACCCACCGAACTGCGCATTCCTCGGTTGATCCCTCGCAAACCCGTCACCAACAAGGCTCCAAACCACCTCAGCGATCTTCCTCTCGTTGCCACGAATCCAACAAGCCTTCAAGCTCCTAAAAAGGTGGTCGAAGGAGGGAGAACGACGATGAAGAAGGGGGCTGCCGGAAGAAACAGAGGAAACAGGGCTCCGCGGGAAAGAAGAGAAAGAAGGAAGAAGAAGAGAAGAGAAGAGAAGGGAAGAAGAGGAAGGAAAGCCCGAGGGAAAGCCGGAGGAAAGGGGAAGGAGGGGAGGGAAAGTCCTACCCTTCTGACAAGGGAGAGCGACGGCCGCCGACCGTCCTCGCAAAGGAGAAAATGCCACCGACTTGCTCACGAGTCCGATCGATCGCTCCTACGAGCGATCGATCGCTCAAGGGCCGTAAGCTGCCCAAAAACAAGCTTCAGCGCGCCTGAGCTGGGATCTTCCGATCCCGGGTCCACCTAGCCATTCTAAACAAGCACTAACACATACAAGGTCAGTGTGTGCACACGCGGGTGTGAAACAAACCAACAAGACGCAATTTACCAAATTGCCCTTGTGGTCCAAGAAACAATGCGATCCACCGGATCACGCGCTCGACGCGAAGCAAACCAACGAGCCACGGGCCTGACCCAGCCGGTCGACCCAGGAGTAGAGGGACGGGTCCTCACACGTATACTGGACATCCCCGTCACCGGTAGGCCGCTTGAAGAGTGCAAGCTGAAAGTCTCCCAGCTGAAAATGCTTATGAAGGTTAATTTGGGAGTCAGTGAAGCAGAGGCCGCGAGCCAGTTGGATGGGAGAGGGCTGTCAGTCAGTATGACCTGGCTGAGGAGAGAGTGCACTCTTCGCAAGGTCGGCCTGGAGTGCTCTGTCAAGACATACATCATGTATCTGCTGGGTTGCACCATTTTTTTGCGACAAGTCGGGGTCGAAGGTTCACGTGTCTTGCCATTCTGCCCTCACAGACTTGGATACCGTGTGTGAGTATGTGTGGGGTGTTGCCGGCCTCGTCTACCTCTATCGCATGCTTGGCTCTGACAGTCGATGGGGGACAAGGGCAATTGGCAGATACTTGACTCTGGTGGATGTACGTACTTTTAAAACATCTGCTTTGTGATATAATACCAATAATTGTGACTGGCCCACATTCTTTTAATCAATGCAGGCATGGATATATGATCACCTCTCGGTAATTATAAAGCCACAGCCCGACCCAGAATACACGGTTGACGCGCCGACTGCTCTTGCGTGGCTGGATCACAAAGATCCAGGTCAGGATCCGGAAATGGCTCTGCTTCAATGGCGCGCACAGATTGATTCCCTGAGTAGAGATCATGTGAGTTGTAATATTTGTCTGACTCCGAGTTGAATTTTGTAATATATTCAGTAGTGATCAAATATTGATTCCCTTACTATGAGTATGGTTGCAGGTTGTGTGGGACCCATACGTCAGACATAGAGGAGGCCCCTTCCCTCGTGATGATATTAGCTTTTTCCTCGGCACCATAAGCAGCGGGGAGCACGTCGAGCCGTACCATCCTGATCGGGTGCTTCGGCAATTCGGGATCATACGACCATTCCCGCCGCCCCACTAAGGCCAACCCACTTCCACATGGGAGCCAAGGAGACTGTTCGGGGGTACAAGAGGGCCTTCCACTATGAGCCGCGGTTCTGGGCTGATTGGCCAAGCCACTGCACTGCTCTATGCCGGATGGGCGAGTATGCTATCCGTGGGTATGACTGCGTGGATGGGTATTATGAATGGTATCGATCCATATCTCATGTGAAGGTCATAAACCCAGAGCGGAGGACTTTCCAGGCTGAACATGCAGATGATTATCTGCCGACGAAGGTAATTTTTAGAAATTCTAAATGGAAATGAAATACTAGCACATAATATTATGTCTAATTTGTTTCGAATTCTTGAAATTCAGTATGATAGGATTGTCACGATCATCGACGCCACCATGGCGCACATGGATACCCTGACCATTGACGACCATAGGAGTAGGTGGGCGCGGGCTCAAAGAATAGCCCGCGGCTAGACTGACACGGAGTGCGCCTAAGAGAGAAGATCTAAACAACGAACCAGAGAATAGCATGTATATTGATAGTATGAATGTGTTTCCAATGTATGAACTTAATTGGATCCAATGTATGGACGTGTTTCCAATGTATAGACGTGTTTTCAATGTATGGATGTGTTTCCAATGTAGAATTAAACCTCCCTCCCAAATACTCTGTTTTTTTTATCAAGTACGCAACTATCGGTACCCAAGTACCGATAATAACCAACACACATATCGGTACCATACTACCGGATGTATACCCGACACTATTGGTAATTAGATACCGTTACAAAGCCAATCAAGTAAAACAAACAATGTCTCGGTACTCACTCTTCCGAACAGTGAAGCATTTTATCGGTACTATACTACCGATAACACGCAGCTTACTTCTTCCTTTGATTCCATGTTTGATCGGTAGTATAGTACCGATAAAATGCTTCACTGTTCGGAAGAGTGAGTACCGAAACAAAGCCAATCAAGTAAAACAAACAATGTCTCGGTACTCACTCTTCCGAACAGTGAAGCCTTTTTATCGGTACTATACTACCGATCAAACATAGAATCAAAGGCAGAAGTAAGCTGCGTGTTATCGGTAGTATAGTACCGATAAAATGCTTCACTGTTCGGAAGAGTGAGTACCGAGACATTGTTTGTTTTACTTGATTGGCTTTATAACGGTATCTAATTACCGATAGTGTCGGGTATACATCCGGTAGTATGGTACCGATATGTGTGTTGGTTATTATCGGTACTTGGGTACCGATAGTTGCGTACTTGATAAAAAATAGTTTTTGAAGCAACCCTTTGCAACACAATGTTTACAACCATACAAGATACTCATACAATGTTTGCAACACAATGTTTACAACCAGAGAAGATATTAATATTGAAAATCATATAAGACATTAATACCCAAATTTTCATTCAAGGTCTATAGTGTCCGTTGTAGCAACATCTGATGGCACGATTAACTCAAATTTTTCTATCTCATCGTTATAGAAATCCCATCCAATGGCACTGCATGTGTAGTTGAACAAAGTGATTTCCGTTTACGAACCCGATCGCGATGATCCTCCGTGCCGGTTTCGGGGGCGCTGCTGTCCAAAGTGGCAGTAAGGTCACGCATTGTCTTCTGGAGATGTGAAGTAGGACAACCGAGTATCGTGATGCAATAAGATAACCCATGTCCGGCATGGTCATCCACCGATCGGGTAGAGGGTTGTCTTCGAGAAACGACAATGAGTACATAAGTTCGTGAACATGCTTTTCATTCCCATACAACTTAAGGTAGCCCTCGAAGTGATCACGCAACTCATTGATAAGATCGTTCCTCACTTGTGACCAGTTGTCCTCGCCGTAGCCCAATAGCCCGACTATCGCTCTAAAGCCGCAGTTACCATCTGATGCAACATCCTTAACATGCTTAATATATTTTGTCAACTCTTCTGGAAACTCGCCAAGATAGCCCAGCGGAGCGGCTGTCCGAGCCCTTATCACTCTCTCCTTTTGACGCTTTTTTTTGACTATATCAGGCTTCTCTGGTTTCATGCAAGATATGGGACTAACATGTAGAGGTGTTTCTTCTAGTGAGTTACTGTCCTTGAACGAAGGTGCATACTTAAAGGCGGATGGGTCGCGTTGTGTTGAGAGCATCAACTTCTTCTCCTTAGCGCTTGGTCGACCGCGAGTCCTCAACTTCACCTCTGGCTCAAGAACATAACTACACTGCGGTTCTGCTAGCTCATACATTTTCCTCAGCATATGCATTCTTCCTGCCTCATTCTGAGCTAGAAATGCGTTTTCCAAGAGTTCTAGCGCATTTTGGCACTTAAGTTTTGGGATTTCATTGGCTGGTGTAGCCGACAAGTCAAGCTTCCGCCAATGGTGATGTATGCATTTTAGGGGTATGGGGCGGCAATCAAGCTTGTAGTTGGCGATCTCATGGGCACATGGCAAGCCATGTGTGTGTCGGACTGTACAACCACATGCGAACTTATCCGCACCGATCTCATTGGCTCTCTCTGATTCTTTTTGAACTATTAAAAGTGCACTCTTTGAAATGAAGCCTCGCAGCTCTTTGAAGATGGCTAGCTTGAAACTGTGATGCACAATGTATTTGCTCTTCTCGAAGGAGGCTTTGATATCACAGTGTTGCAGCTCAAGCAGGGAGTGAATAGTAGCCCACGATGTGTCAAAACTGCAGCTGGATGCCCCAAGATGCCTCTTTAACTTGGCATGTGCACTCTCTACCCTGTTTGTAGTGTGATTGCCAAAATGCATATATTCGTCAGTCCAAGCACTGACGAACAGTTCTTTGAAGTCATCCAGCCACGATTCCCGAACATATTTAGAAGCTGCTGGGTAACTGCAAAAAGATGTCTCTAGTGTCTCCAAGTGTTTCTTGTACTCCTCCTCGGTAGATGCAGTTACAACCAATTTCCACATTGTCATGAACAAGTCGGCTTTATCTGCAGTTTCGAAAATGTGTTTGCAGCTGAGCTCTACGTTCTTTTGGATATGCTATCTACATAGCATGCTTTTGGACTCCGGAATGACCGAGCTGATAGCGTTCATCAAAGCCAGTTCTCGGTCTGTCACCACAACGCGTGGCATTGGGTATCCTTCCAGCAATGTCCTTAATATTTTCAAAGCCCATTTGTACCTGTCCTCCTTCTCACACTCCATGTAGGCAAAAGCTGCGGTGAATGTCATACTCGTCGACGTGACGCCAACAATCTCTAGCAGTGGAAGTCGATATCTATTGGTCTTGTAGGTGTAATCCATAATCAACACCTCGGGAAATGCACGGACTAAATCAATAGACACAGGGTGTGCCCAGAATACGTCCATCACAGCATCCGTGTCTTCTCGACCCGTATGATACTCAACGTATCCAAACTCATTTAGATGCTTCAATAGTTGCTGCATCTCTGATCTCCCAGCGTTTTCAATCACCCTATTCCTTTGGCGTACATTGTAGATGGTCTTCATGGTGAATACGTTTTCAGGATATTGTTGCTTTATAGTGTTCAGGATTTGCCGTGGCTTCACTAGGTTTGCTGACATCGTAACCACCATATCATTTTGTTCAGCAGATAATCTTTCGGCGAACGAGTGACCCTCGAGGTGATCCGCATGGGGGTGATTGTGGACTCCGCAAATAACTCTGAGCATCCAATCATCATCAGATACAAGCTTCACACCCTGAAGCTTGAAAGGACATCCACACTTCTTCGTCCCGGAGTCGACGGATTTTTTCCTTCGATTGGCAAATTTTTTCTTCCCGCTATCATCTTTCTTCACAGTTTTCCGATACTCTCCACTACGCTCACATGCCAAGATAATCCTCGACTTTCTACCACACCCCCCGACCTCTGAATTCTTTGTCACAATCACCAGCCCATTCTGCCTCCCAACTGTCTATACCCATTGGACAAGTGTTTGTCGACTTTGAAATATCTATAATCAAACAATAAGAATTATGTTAATCAAACAATAAGAATTATGTTAATGAACTTTAGACCTAGTTGTCGTCCGGCAAGATATAGCGATTAAACAACATACCGTACTGGTCGTGAATTCCAGGGTGTAGTCGTGAGTAATTATAGCTCCTACACCGCTCGCATCAGTAAAAACATGCTCCTGAATGTAAGCAAAGAGTTCGTAAGCCAGGTAGCCAACATTATGTTCACATCGATACCATGGTACCGGTATACTAACGTATTATTCGGTACCATTTTACCGGTATATAAAGCTATAGTTTCGGTGGATACGTACCGGTATACATAGCATACTAATCGGTACTATGTTACCGATACATAAAGCCAAAGTATCGGTTGATACATACCGATACGTTGACGTTTTCTGTCGGTCTGATACTACCGATCAAAACGCGATCTGGGAAGGACAAAAAAAACAAGAGAAGAGGAAATGTACATTTTTTGGGGGCCTTTTCTCGTCTCCTTCGCTCCAGCATTCGTCTTTTCCATCCATTTCGACCTAACACACCTTGAATTGACAATGTATAATGGGGAGGGCTTGTGTGAGTTGAAAACCTAAGGTTGGAGGAGATGATTTGGAGTATAATGTGAATGTGTTGGGAGGATAAGAAAGAAGATAGAATATGATGAGGGTAGGGAAGAACTATCTAGGATGGAGGGGGAGTGAGTAACTTGAAGACCTAGGGCTTGGAGGGAGGAGATGGTTAGGGATTGGAGGAGGTGAAAATTCGGTAGTAAGAGGTAGGAGAAGATGATGGTTAGAGGTAGGAGAAGATGTGGTGTTGTGGTGTATTGAGAAATAATTCTTATGGTAGATTAGGTTTTGTGGTGTATTGTGTTTTAGAAGGTTATTTTGGACATTTCATCAATGGGTGTTTTGGATATGAAAATTGATGTGGTGTGTTGAGTCGAAACGGTGGTGCGGATAGCCGCACCCTTCGTGGATTTGAAGACTAAGAAAAAGGCTAAATTACCTTTTTGGTCCCTGTAGTTTTCTAAAAGTGTTTATGTGGTCCCTATAGTTCTAATTTGATCAATTTGGTGTCTATAGTTTTCAAGTTTTGCCAATTCAAAGCCTCAGCCCTCGACTGCCGTCAGGAGACCCAACGGTGCCGTTTGTCAACGTTGTCACGTGTGCGGTCGTCGTCAGCCCCATGGCAATGTTGACCAACCCCTCGCCGCCAACCCCACGGCCGCCGCCACCCGGCGATGATTCTTGGCCTGAGGTGGTAGCTGGATCGGTGGTGAGCTCCTCAGGAGAGCCGTAGTCAGTGATGGCCTTCTTGTAGGTAGGGGTGACCATGATGGAGAGGTTGCTGGTGGAATCGAAGTTGTCCTCGTATTTTCAGCTTAAATCCGTCGCCGGTGTAGCTGGAGGAATAGCCACTTGGTGGCCTTGGATGGCCCTGTCTTGCCCAGGGCAGTGGAGGAAGGGAGCACACCGAAGAAATCGAAGGCGGCGGCGTCGCTGAGTGCGCCGCCGAGCTTGTTGAAGTCGGACTTGGACGAGGCGGCCAGCTGGGACTCTGCGGCCTGGAAGAGGGCGGAGTAGGCTACGCGGAAGGCGGGGACGAAGCTGGCCTTCCGGGAGGCTAGCATGTTGAAGACGAGCTGCTTGACGCGCGCGTGGTTGGGCTCCGATGGGTCCAGGTAGGCGCAGACGCGGTAGCCGCCGGTGAGGGAGGTGGATGGCACGTAAGTGCCCGTCATGACGTCCTTCTTCTCCACCTTGGTGACGTCGAGGAGCACCGGGAAGCTCTTGGCGTCGAGGAGGGCGATCACGTTGGGGTTCCCGGCCATGAAGGGCCCGGGCGGCATGTTCACCCGGAACACGGTTGAGCCGTACTTGTCGACGCGGGACTGGAAGAACTCGTCCTGGCCCTGGAAGTTGTAGTAGTCCAGCCGGCGGCGTTATCATGATCACATGCTATTGAGTCGCTGGACAACGAAATTGTGGCTAGCTTAGCTTTTAATTTCTTTGTGTAGTAGATCTAGTTACTGATCAGATCAGCACTACCTACTATATAACCCCACTGCGAGCTTGCTAGCTACTATAGTGAAGTATACCATGCTTTTAAAAAGAGAAATTGGAGATGATATAATTAAATGAAGGGAAGATGACAAAAAACTTATTAATATTATCCATTAGAAGCTGGTATTTCTTTAGGAAGCTGAGGAAGTGAGAATTTCTTTAGGAAGCCAATCGGCGGGACAGCACTGCATGGCTCTCCTCGTCGACGGCGGCCGCCTGCTGCTGCTTCTGAGCCTTGCAGACGAGCTGGGTGGGCTTAAGGCTGAGGCCGGGGCGTTGGGAGGCGATCCGGGAGGAGGTGGAGGGGGCAGGGTGGTGGAGGAAGCATGCAAAAATTGGAGTGATTAGTGATGAGTTGAAGGAAATGGCAGTGGGGTTGGCCCGCGAGCGGTTAGTCAATGTTGACCGCACACGTGGCAACGTTGACAAACGGCACCGTTGGGTTTGCTGACGGTAGTCGAGGGCGTGGTTTGGATCGATAAAAATTGAAAACTATAGGAACGAAATTGGTCAAATTAAAACAATAAGGATCACATAAACACTTTTAAAAAATTACGGGACCAAAAAGATAATTTAATCTTAAGGAAAATGTATCACATCTATAGCTAAATATTTCTTCCAATTAGACTAAACGTCAATTATCCATTATATATACATAATTTAGAAAAAGGTATATTTTTTCAACCGGCTCTTACTTTCCTCAAAGGGCCGATTGCATTATACAGAGGACTAGGTGGGGTCATGTCTATGGCACGGTTCAGTTAATGATGATGATGGTTGCATTAGTCGCCCATGACCATAATTATGTGCTTCAAACCAGGGAATAGAAACGTGACACGTGGCAAACCAGTTACGCATTAAAAAAAAAATTGTTCTCCAACCTTGAATTGAGCAATCCCAACCTTTCCACCGTTAGATTCACATTAAAATTTGAATTACAAAATATAATTAAATGATATCGGATTGAATTCTCCATCCTTTATCATCAACAGCTTCGTCTCCATCATCTTCTCTTAGCTTGTTATGACAAAGATGATCAAGACTAGGGGCGTTTGGTTGCGTGAATCATTGGTGCAGGTGTATCGTGGGATGCATGGATCGTGGGATGCATACATCGTCCATCTGATGCTGGTGTTTGGTTTGCCTCTGGGATCATATGATGCAATATTATTTTAATGTTCGCATTAAAATTATATATATATACATATATATATATATATATATTATTCATATAATGTTCACATAATGATGCAATAAAGTTATATATATATATATTAAAATTTTAATATATATTATATGATATTTTAATATTATATATATTAAAATTTAACTTTATTGCATCATTATGTGAACATTATATGAATTTTATATATATATATATATATATATATATTATCTCAATAATATATATATTATTCATATAAAGTTCACATAATGATGCAATAAAGTTAAATTTTAATATAGTAATCTTGCTGAATAAAAGTTTCATTTTCTTCATATAAGACATCCAGAGGAGATGGACGTTTGTAATAAAACTTCCCAAGATTACGAGGTCTATGCTCAATCTTATTAATCTGTTGAAACTGTTGTTCAGTTTCAAGAATTTGATTTATAGATTCAGTTTCTGATTGATTATCAGACTCAGCAGAATTAATCTCTGTATCAACTGGACCTTTATTCTTGCTAAGGACTTGAATACGGGTTTGATTTAGTTGTTTACTAAGAGATTCAATTATCTCTTCTTTAAATTCTTTTTCAAGTTTAAACCCAGAAATTTATGAACTAGGTTTTATGAATGGTTTAGAACTTTTTATAGCCTTATCTTTAGCTATATATAAATTCGGAATTAATTCTTCTAGCTTAATAACAAGTCTTTCAACAGTTTGCTCTATACGAGTTAATTGTTGACCAAGGACTTGCAAGTAGACATTCAAATAATTATTTTGTTTAAAGAGTCGATTAATCTCTTTTAAAGTTTCATGAGTAGTTTCTATAGGCTTTGTAAAAGCCGTTGCTTCCAAATTTGAAGTTGAAACTCCTTTTAATTTCAAAGGTTCTGTCGGAGGATAAAGAGATCTCTTTTGAGTACCGCTGCTTGTTCTCCAGAACTTAAAATGTTCTTCAAGCATGTTAATACTCGCATGACTATTTTCCTCAATTATTTGATTAATAATTTCAGTTATTTCTGATTCTTTTTCATCAACATAATGATTTAAAAACTAAGGAGCAAAGAATTGAATTTGATTCTTGGCTTCAAATTCACTATAATATAATTCTTTATAATTATTACGTTGATCTTCATTAAATGTTGAGAAGAACCAATCACGAAATTGTTTGTTATAAAGCTCTTGAAATTTCTTATTAAGGTATTTCCTGAGTGGACTATTCGGCTTAAAATCCATTTAAAGATGTACACTCATTTCGGAATCAGTATTAGACTCCTTATCATATATTCCATGAGGAATTGAGATTCAGAAATTCGGATAGCTTGAACCGGAGTTCCTGCTCTAGACATAGATTTTCTAGACGAAGTTGTAATATCAGTAAATTTTATTGTCCTATTAGGATCAAAGGTTATAGTGACTTCACCATCATCAGTCTGCGAAATCTGATCGATTTGTTGAGCATTAGCTATAACTCAGTTATCAGGGAAATTAACTTCTTCTCATTTTATCTGTCTATTCGTAGCAATTCTAGAAGACAGAAGATTAGTTTCAATTAAAACTGTTTTTCCCGGAGGCGTAAATTGTTTAGCTCTGGGAGCTAAGGTACTAATGACCTTATAATGAATTCTATAGACGATAGCTATAGTCTCGGATTGAGGTAAAAATTCATAACCATGAGTCTTAATGTTAAGACTTGTAGCTTCAAGAATATTAGGATCAGTCAAGGATAAACTTAGGTTTGGGTAAACATTAAAATAAACCGGTCCATGACTGAGACTAGTCTCCATAATTCCTATGAGGGATTGAGGCCAATTCAAACATCTAACATCTCTTAGACAGGAGAGAATCGAAGCATTTAAACCCTGAAGGGTAAGTGGTTTATAGGCCACTTGAATTAATCCGATGTGGATGTAATTGTATTTATCCATATAAGGATCTAAATCTTCTTCAGAGAGAAGTTTAATAGTCTGATCATCTTGATCGACAGTCACAGTCTTCTCGACAGCTTTAATCGCTATAAGCGACTTTAGATCTAAAAATCCAATTTTGTAAATATCCCTGTTCGGAACATCTGGGATTGCCCAGTTATTAAGGGCTTCTAATTCGGAAGGGAATTCTGCCAATTGGGCATTCTTCAATTTCTTATCTTTTTTAGAATTAATTTTCCTTAATGCAGTGGATGTAGCCATAATTCTAGTGGTATGCAGATATGGTCGATTAGAAAGATGTAGGCCAAAGAAAATAAGTTTTATATTTTTCTATCTTTTATAGTTCTAAGAACACAAATCAGTCAATGGTTTAGTTCGATCTTTTTCTAGTACCTGATCTTTAGTTTTTTTAAGTTTCTTCTGCTCGTCTGCCAACGACTTAAAGGACTTACCCTAACGCCTATTCATTGGCTAATGGTGCCAAACGCGGCTTGGGTGACGAACCACAAAATAGATTCAAAAAATAAAAATCAAAGACTAAAAATAGAGAAAACACGACTATGATTATGCATGCAAGAACTATAAGAGAAAGAACATATATAAAACAAACTCTCTTCTGAACTACATAGTTCTATCGATCAAATCCACACAACTCCACTACTCACACAACATGGCTCTGATACCAGGAAGGCGGAAGGGGGAGGTATTGATTAGAAATCAATATCCAGAGGAGACTGGCGCTCGATTCGACTGATCTGTTTGACGAGATCGGAAGGTAGAACTGAACGATTAACGTTCCAACCTTTGGATATTATTTCCAAACAATATCTCTAAATAAAATAAAGAATTTAAAGAGACTTACAAAAGAGATGTAGCAAAGACTAGAAGCTTTTATTCCACTGGTAAGGGTTACAATGGTAGTAGGAAGGTTACAAGAGAAGAGAAGGGGTGAAAACCAGTGTGTGGAACTCAGAGGAGTTCCTTCCCTTATATAAAGGTGGAGGATGCCTTAGAGGCGAAGGATGCAACCTGGCATCATACAATAATTGAGAAGATATAATAATTGAGAGGGAATATATTCCCTTATCAACATGTCGGCCAGTGGATTGCCACTTTTCTTTGTCTGTCATGTGCAAGTGGGGCCCGCCACTACGTGTGCTGGATAAGGTGCAGTCTGTTGAGTGGCCTTTATTCCCTGCTAATCTCAATAATATATTATTATTATTATTATATATCTCAATAATATATATATACACACACTATTCATATAAAGTTCATATAATGATACAATAAAGTTAAATTTTAATGTATATATATATTAAAATATTATATTATTTTAATATCAATGATATATATATATATATATATATTATTGATATAATGTTGTGAATATATATATTAAAATTTTATTATATTATGTTTGGTTTGCCTTTGAGTCAGTGTCGGGTTCACCGGTGAAAGCTCGCGCGAGGGTACATCGTATGAAACGATAATTTTGACCGTTTCATATGATGCACGAAATCAACTGAAAATACATCGTATGATGCATGCATCGCGCGATGCGTCCTGCGAACCAAACAGAGGATTGATGTATTATGGTGCATTGCGCGATGCACCATGCAAACCAAACAAAGGATTGATACATCATGGTGCATCGCACCATGCAAACCAAACATGCCCTAAGTTTATCCTCAATATTAATTTATCTCAACACATGTAATATATTTGATTTGATTTAATTTGATTTGATTTGACGGAGATTTATTAGGCTTACACATCATCTATCACCTAGTTACAAGTTACAACATCCCACGACAAATACCAAAGCACATATGTAACACTTTCCTAACATATATCATGGTTAGAAAGTGCGCAACATTTGTTTTATTCTTTTTTTGGTTAATCAAGCATGAGAGGCTTCACATCTCTCCTCATCGATCCTTGCTCTTCTATGAAAAATGAACCTAATTAATGGTATATATATATATACAAGACAAAGATGTCACACGAGTTTATGGCCTAGTGATAAAAGATCTTCTGATCACATGTGCTAATTAATGTGAAATTATGAACATATCATATAGAATGTATATATGGTCGTCTCTACGGTGGATATATAGTCTGCTTCACTCTTTCTTTCTTTTTTTTTTGCTTGGCTATTCTGCTAGCTGTTGTGATTGCAATAATGCTGATCTTTTATAGTTTCTACCTTATTTTTTGCTTCAGGCCTACAGGTTCTTAGAAATACAACAACCTCTCTATATGATATGCCCATATGGCCACATCTAGCTCTTGTCCCTTTCATTAACTCATGAATAATTTCAGACCGCACACTTGGCCAGCCAATGTGATATATATGTTTTCAAGATATTCCATGATTTTACACATCACACACGGCCTTCAATGCAAATTAAATGGCAAATAAAAGAAAAGGAATACAAGACAAATTGCTGAATTAATTACTCTGTGAATGTGTGCTGTACTACTATCTTGTCTTATATTTTATGATCCACCTAACTTTGCAATGAAATAGTGCATGGAATAAGTTTATGCATACAAGTATTATATATCCAGTCAATCAATCTATAGTTTGCCTATTGGAGTACTGCAGTGTTACACTGTCTGACATTAATATGGATATCCTTTGATTGGTAGAGTATTAAAGATCATGGTGAATGATAAGTTATCTTGGTAGTACTGTTTTTAGTAATAACGTGGAAAGCATCAGCTTTTGGATTTATTGGGATATTGGACTTGTTGATGTAAATAATAACCTTGGGGGTGAATTAATAAAAAAAAATCAGCTTTTGGGTCCAACTGTCCAATAGAATATGATATCAGGTAATTGAAGCTTGGTACGGATCTGATATCCTAATTTTTCTAGTTGAGCACTTCAATGTGCTTCATGCTTGAATAACTTAATACACATGATCCAAAACATACAATATTGGTCACTTAATACATGAGACATCTAGCAAAGGTGATCCAAAACATACAATATTGGTGTTAGGGTGGAAATTTAACCGTTGACCAGTCAAATAGTCAAGATCATAATTACCTAACACTTTACAGATAAGATGATTGTGATATGGATCAACTCGTTCGAATTTAGTTCGAACAGAGGTGTCAAGTTAAACGGAAATCTGAATTAAATATAATTTAATAATTTAATAAAGACTAGTTATCTAGATTAAACCTAAATTAATCTACTGAAAACGGGAAAGTTATCTAAAAACTACTAAGTTAATCTAGAAAGCAGTAAATATCATCCTAAATTACTAAATTAAGGAAAAGATGAATTTAATCCTACTGTTAAAATTAATCTAGATTAAAATACTAAAGTTTTTAAATTAAACTAATCTAAAGAAAACAGTAATGAACGCATCATAGAGATCTGATCCTACGAGAGTTACCTAAGAATAGTAATAAAAAACTACTTAATGTGAAGAGAAAGAATTAAGATTAGAATAATCGTAATCATTTCATTAAATAAAGCAACTTACAGGAATAAGAAGCATATTGAAAGAAGACATCAGGCTCGTAGGCTCTGGATTTGATTTGCGAAAGAGATTACACAGTGAAAAGAGAATACTATTTATACTTAAGCGGTTAAACCGTCTGGTAACTCCTGCTCAACATGTTCTCCACTATCTTCCATCTTTCACTCTCGATGGGCCGCGTGCCCCACGTCCTCCGATGTTTCCACATTTGTTCACGCTACTGTTTGATCGATGAAGGTTGCATCTGGGTGATGATTTTTCCTTGTGTTGTTAGGTCCTATTTTTGGTCGATGATCGTTCTTAAGTTGCCATGTCATTTTTCTTGGTCGATGCTTCTTTTGTGTACATATCATCATCACCCATGTCCGATGCTTCTTTTATGTATAAATCATCATCGCCCATGCCCGATGTTTCTCTTGCATTTCTTGATGGCTATTTGCATATTATATAATATAATCGTCTAGTTAGATTTGAAAGATCGTCAGCCATTTTTATCAAATTGATGTGTCAATCATTGATTGATTAATTAATATTTTTCTCGATAACAGTTAATGATTATTTTGACTAACAATTGGTCACTTGATACATGTGATCCAAAACATACAATATTGGTCAAAAAGTTACTCATTCTCAACATTTCACAGTTAAATATAGGCAGGAGAATATTCCATGAAACTACAGCAGTAAAACAACCTCTCTCTCTCTCTTTCTGATGAGTTCATTACTCCGACATGAAACATCCAGCAAACTTGAGAATCTAATATTAATATTCAATCAAGTCTATGACGTAAATTATCTCATATGAAAGACCGCACGTTACCAATAAGAACTCTCACGTACAGTAGCTGATAAGATATAGTCACCCACCAGTATTCATGATTTTTAAAACCTCTTAAAAATCTCAAACTTTCACTACGTGATCTACCAAAAGGAACCTAACATGCAATACCCAGTTGCAGTCCAGCTTAATTGTGTGTTGTAGCAAGCAAAGCCATAATAACTGACAGATGTGCTCATGTGCACACTGTAAAGGTATATATCTACATGCATTGCATGAACTGATTATCATTATAACCTCATTTCTTGCATGTCTAGCGAGTGGATGAAGTTTTGCAGAATGCCCATCTCTTCTAGCATGGTTGCCAGTAATTATCAAACTAAAAAAGATCGAATGCCAACTCCCAGCCTTTTGCATTAATATACAAAGAAATTTCCAAGGAAATCTTCATGCAAGCTGGCGGCACACATGAGATATCATGAGAAGCTAGACAGTCAAGGTGCTGGAGTGAAGACCTCCCCAAGAACTACGATGAGATGGGAGGAAAGCCATTAATATACCCCATAGGCATATATATAACCCATCATGGTTCTCTTCCCAATGCATGCCCACAAGCCCTCAACACAGCACAAGTCCTAAGGGTAAGGATACCTTTGATACGAGAATAAATTTTAAGAATAATTCTTAATCCGAGTCGAGGCGGAGAATATTACATAAATATTCTCGAATTCACTGTTTATTCCACCCCTTAACCACAAACACCCTTTTTTTTTAATTTAAAGTAATCATTATAAAGTTATTCTCATTTTTCACTCTATTTTTCCTTTATTTTAATTAATCATTATAAAGTTATCACTAAAATTTAAAATAAAATCCTTTAATCCGAAATAAAATTAATCGCGAACCAAACGGCTAGGGATGGCAACGGGGCGGGGTGGGGCGGGGTCCCCCTTCCCCCGACCCTGACCCTGACCCCACAACCTAACCTAGAACCCTGACCCCGCCCCGCCCTGCCCCGATAGTTACCCCGACCCCGACCCCGACCCCGACCCCAACCCCGCCCCGCCTCACCCCCCTCCAAAATTTTTTGAAACATTGAATATATTATATCTAATAACACACTAAAGATTTATCATCTTAAAAAACAATACAAACAAAACTTGTCTTCATGAAATGATTCAAACATGAATTGTATCAATAACAACTCAAAAATATTATTCATACATGATTAAGTTAAGACTTTTTAGAAAAACGAATTATAGTGAGATAATATATCACTATATTAATTATTATAAATATCCAATCGAGGCGGAGCGGGACGAGGGTGTCCGACCCCGACCCCGACCCCGACCCCGATGGGGTTTTACACACTTCCTCAACCATGATTCCGAACCCATTTAAGGTCCCCCGAACCTGCCCCGTTAGGGACAGGGTGGGGCAAATTGCCATCCCTACAAACAGCCTTATGATTTTTTTATGTAATCCTAGAGAGCATATTGCTGCAAGACGTGCGTCTATGGTTTTTGATGCCTGTGGGCTGCGTTTAATGCAGGCAGTTGCGCAGAACCAGATACCACTTATGGAGGGGGGTCAAACCCAAACATGGCCGGCCACCTCCTCCTCTTCCGATCACTCCTCTCACCCACCCACCCACCCATTCCTCCCTCCTCTCACTACTATAAATACCCCCCACGCATCTCACCACCCTTCATCACCATTACTCCCTTCACTGTCTCCAAGATAGCTCTTAACTAAAGATGAAGACTGTAGAGAGAGAAAGGGTTAGAGAGAAAAAGGAAGGAGGAGGGGAGGAAGAGGAAGAGGAGATGGTCTTTCACATGGATCTTCTGAAGATGGCAGCACATTGGCTACTCTCATGCTATAGGGTCACTAGGAAGCTGAGGACCTATGGCTTCTTCTACAATAGGAACTCATCATCACCATCAAGAGCTCCCTCCTCCTCCTCCTTGTGTTGTCCAAGTGTGAGCAAGTGCCCTCTTGAGGGGAGGGAGGAGCAAAGCCTTGTGTGTGACTTCCATGGAGCTCTGCTAAGGTCCTCCTCTCCTTTCCCTTACTTCATGCTAGTGGCCTTTGAAGGTGGGAGCTTGTTGAGGGCCCTCTTGTTGCTCATCTCATCACCCCTCCTCTTTGCTCTTGGCCACCATGGGGAGGAGCTTAGGATTAGGGTCATGACCTTTATCACCTTCTGTGGGCTGAGGACCAAGGACATGGATTTGGTGGCCAGGGCAGTGCTGCCTAAGTTCTACCTTGAGAACCTGCACCACCATGCCTATGAGGTGCTGGCTTCCACTAAGAAGAGGAGGGTGGCTCTTGCCTCCATGCCTAGAGTCATGGTGGAGGGGTTCCTAAAGGATTACCTTAGTGTGGATGAGGTCTTGGCTCCTGAGCTCCAAGTGGTGAACAATGGCAGCTACTTCACTGGCCTCTTCACTGGGGCCATCAAGCAGAAGGGCTTCAAGAATCTCTTTGGAGATCAGGCCAAGGCTGATGTTGGCCTGGTGGGCTCCTCCTCCAGCCTTCATGACCAACACCTCATCCTCTCAAACTGCAAGGTTTGCTTCCATATTTGTATCTCATTTAAAACTTTTCCACTTTGAGTGATAAAATTTAGCATATGTATGGACATCGATACATATCTATGCCTTTGGTATCAATCAATGAATCATGACTATGGTATATATGAACATCTCAGGAAGCTTATAGTGTGAGTAAAGGGAGCATAGCTAGTGATGCAAGTACTGTACTGCCAAGAGACAAGTATCCGAAGCCATTGGTCTTCCATGATGGAAGGCTAGCATTCCTTCCAACTCCCATGGCTACCCTCTTCCTCTTCCTATGGCTCCCCTTAGCCGTGCCGCTGTCGATCATCCGCATCCTCCTCGGTGTCCTCCTCCCCTATAGGGTCTCCTTCATCATCGGAACCTTCACCGGCGTCCGGATTCATGCCCGGGGCCTCACCGCTTCCAATCGCACCACCACCAAGAATAATGACAAGAGCCAGGGAGTACTATATGTTTGCTCTCATAGAACACTCCTAGATCCGGTCATGCTGACCGCCGTGCTTCGCCGGCCTGTGCCGGCGGTGACGTACAGCGTCAGCCTCTTATCGGAGCTGATCGCCCCGATGCCAACCGTGCGGCTGACCCGGGACCGGGACCGGGACGCCGACACCATGAAGAGGCTGTTGAGGGAAGGTGACTTGGTGGTGTGCCCGGAAGGGACGACGTGCCGGGAGCCGTACCTCCTCCGGTTCAGCTCGCTGTTCGCGGAGCTGGCGGAGGAGATCGTGCCGGTGGCGGTGGACGTCACCGTCAGCATGTTCTACGGCACGACGGCCAGCGGGCACAAGTGGCTGGACCCCCTGATGTTCCTGATGAACCCCATGCCGGAGTACCGGCTGGAGTTCTTGGACAAGGTGCCGCGGGAGATGACGTGCGCCGCCGGAGGGCAGGAGCCGCGGGAGGTGGCCAACCGGATCCAGCGGCAGCTCGGCGACGCGCTGGGGTTCGAGTGCACCGCGCTGACTAGGAGGGACAAGTACATGATGCTCGCCGGCAACGAAGGGGTGGTCCGGCAGCTCCACCACCGGCGTCAATAATTAAGTGTTGAATTTGGCTCCAATCTTAATTAATTTAAAGTCTGTGTGGATGGGAAACTATATATACTTAAGTAATCTAGTGTGTGTTTGTGAATTATTTGTTACTTTCCTTAATTATGTTATATTTTTGTGTTCTTGGTATATCATGTTCTTTTTTGTATTTTATTTGTATTATTATATTGCGCAAGGAAGGGGGGAAAAACTTTTGAAATACAAATTATTTCCGTTGGGAATTTATACCCCGTTCGGGTTAAGCTTTTGAGGTTAAGAGGAGTTAAATTCGAAAATGGGATTAAGTTTCTCTCTCATTTACACCTATCAAATATATTCTAATATTATTTTGATAATGTAAATAAATAAAGAATGATAAAATAATATATATTTTACATAATGTGGATCAATCATGGTATAACGCGTTGGCATGTGGGACCCACATATATTAATATTTTATCATAATAATATGTTATTGATATTATTTAATACACTATGTATATGAAATATTTTTACGCTCTTAGGCTTTTTTATCCGCTTAAAAAAATACATGCAAATATTTTTATGATGATATAAAAATGTTTACGTACGTAGTAAAATTTTTTGTGCGTGTTTGATTTTCTACGTGCAAATATTTTTGTGAGCCCATAAACGTTTTTGTTTGCATTTTTATGAGCGTATAAAAACTTTTGCGCACGCATAATATTTTTTTTATATGCGTACTGTATTAAATAATATTATTCATATGTTATTATAATAAAATACTAATATAAGTGGGTTCACATGCCACATGTCATATCATGATTGGTCTACATCATACAAAAAATATTTTATATCATATTAATTTAATAATAAATATTAAAATATTATTATTATATTAATATAAGTGGGTCTGCATTGATGTGTACATACATTATTTTAATAATAAATATTAAAATATTATTATTATATTAATATAATTGGGTTTGCATGGGGATGCATTGATATAATATTATATATTTTATAATATTATATATTTTATACACTTTACGTACAAACATTTTAATTAACTTAATAATTAATTCAAATATTATAATATTAACCCACTAGATTACCCATTATTATAATATTATATATTTTATATACTTTATAATTTTTACCCTTATCCTAAGCTTAACCCACTAACTTACTCATGTTTCTAAGCCAAACGTCAAAAGTGGGTTAAGTTTACCTCATTTTTTATTCCCATTTTTTTACCCCTAATCCCATTAGTCCTATTCCTCTTAACCCCGAACCAAACAGGGGAGCTTTTGCAATGCGTACTTTGAAAATATGAATTGACCAAACTAATCGAATTCTGGAATTTAATTAACAGCCGTATGTTTTGATTAAATATCAAGTCCACTGCTGTTTGCATTCTTTATTGGTCTTTAATGATGCTTTAGTTTTTTACTTCAGATAGGACTTCTGTTTCAAATCAGCTTAAATTTAATCGCTCATTGGAGGGTTTTTTTCCCGATGAGATGAGCCAACTAGCCTAACTAATAGCTATTACAACTAAATGATGTCAATCAGTGCGGGTCCCACTCACTAGACTAGGTAAAACACCCTACCAGTCCGATGACACGCATGAGCTACAACATCTGCTCTTGCGTTACAAGCTCTCAAAACAAAAAGGAAAAGTACAGACTCAAACTTGAGAGCATAGATCCAAATATCTTTGGCTAGCCCCTCTGGATCCGGTGGCCACCCCCTCAACTCATTTAGGATCTGGATAGCACTCAAAGAATATGATTCCACAATTAATGAAGTCACCCCCACCTTGCTGGGCCTTCTTCAACGCCTCCAAAATAGCCTCCATCTCACATTGGAGAACTGAGTTAACTATCACCGGCCGCCCAAAAGCCCAAGCTTCCTCTATTGAGTTCGTCTTAATACCAACAAGAGCAATGACTACTTCCCCTGAAGCAACATCCATAGACACATCAGTTTGGATAACCCGACAACCATGCATCTCAGACCGTCTGGCACCCCCATCCACTTCTTCAATCTTAGCAGTCTGAGCCAGGAATTCCAATGCCAATCTCCTTGTCTTGCAAGCAATGGTCTCTACTGATTCCCCTTCATATCCAAAAACGATCCAATTTTTGTCCTTCCATATCATCCACATCCCATAACACAAGATTGTAATGAGTTTTTTTGGCACAACTCCACCATTCCTCCCAACAATCAATTGAAGAATGTCCCTTGGTTCCCACCTGGGTAGAGTAAGGTTTTCCTTGTCAGCAATATGGGAAAACACCTTGTATGCAAACTGGCACCCAAGAGTAGCATGTAGAATGGACTCTTCCTCTCTTCCACACCTTGGACACTCCTTGTCCGATGTCATCCGAATTCGCCAAAGGACCTCCTTGACTGGCAGCTTCCTATGAATCACGCGTCATAGAAACTGTCAAATTCGTGGACCAGCATGCACCCTCCAAACCTTAGTCCATACCTCCTCCTTGTCCATTCTCACCCCGGGAACTTGTTGATAACGCGTGAAAAGTGCACAAATCGTCATTTTAACGAGGTCTTGTTAGTCTCCGAGCAATGATATTTTGATTGTCTTTTCCCCATTTCAGGCTTAAGGACCCTCAGCGAAGATTAGATCACGTTTTGTGCTAAAACGAACAAATAAAAAACCTGCTAGGAGCTAAAGAGCAAAGGAGCAAAGATGGGTCATCTTTGACACCAAAACTGTACCTTCTCAGAACGAATCAGATGATGTGCTATACATGGTTGGAAAGCTCTTGAAGCCTAGATTCCAGAACATTTTACGGCTCGTGATTTAAAGTTTCATAGAGGAAGATATGCTATTTTTAGTACAGAGGTGCAGAAGAAGCAGTTACGGAAAACCAGATCGATCCGAGCTAAACCAGATCGATTTGGGTTGGGAAAAATCCAATTTCTGAAGTCATCCGAGAGAAGAAGATCGATCTGATCCCCAAAGAAGATCGATCTGGGTTGGCGCTGCGGGAAGAATAAAAAAAAACTGACTAATCTGAGTTAGGGTTTGTCTTAGGCTATAAATAACCTTATTTGGGGGCGTTTTGGCAGCCTTAGATGGCCGAATTTTCTTCATCTCTTAGGGTTTCTCTTAGTTTCTTTTCCACAAATTAGGTTAGATGACGCGCCCAAACCACTCGTCATAAAAGTGACTAGGGCGTCGAGATTACAATTTATACCGAATCCTAACTAACTACTACGTAGTTAGCGGGAGTCCGGGTCGATCCACAGGGAAATGAGACTTGACTAACGTACTCGATAGATAACTCCCAACAATAGCTAAAATAATTTGGGTTTTTGGATTAATGACGATTAAAGTAATTAACTAAGTATAGAGAAATAAAACTAATATGGAGAAGCCTTGAGATTTCCATTTCATTGTAGGTTCTAGTGTAGCCTCCTAAGGAATTGAGGTGTGTAATTCAATTGGGACGATCGAAATCTAGAAGTCGACAAGCGGGTGGTTAGCCTCACTTATCGCTCAATGGAAGTCGGGTTAGAATCATCCGCCGGAAAGAAGCACATTCACAAAGTCGACGAATGAGTGATTAGCTTCTATCGTCGCTAACAAACCTTCGATTAAGATCGATTCGTCGCAAGGTAAAGGTATTGTATGGAATCGGGCATTGGATCGAGATGGTTCTAGCACCTCGAATCCAATGCAAGAGAAAGATAGAATGGATCCTCTAATTAGAGAGATAGGGATGGTTCTAGCATCCCTAATCTCTAATCTAGGGCTATTCATCCTCCCAATGGAATTGGATGTGTTTCTAGCACATCCAACTCATTGGGGCATAACAACAAACACCAATCATGCACAAGTTCTAGCTCATACCAAAGAAGGGCATTCATCCATTCAACATATAAGATCCATGTACAAAGAAAAAGAAATCATGCTCAAATCCATACAATAGATCATTCCCAAAGATTACACATCAAAAACCCTAAGAAAACTACAAAAGAATCCTACAACTACATGGAAATCTCAAGAGAAAGGAAGTTAGCTACTCATCTTGGATGAATCCATGGATGGAGGTTGATGAAGCTCCCCTCCCATGGATTTCCTCCAAGAAGTGCTCCTCTAAATTGGGTAAGAAAACTAGAAAGGCTGGAGAAAGGACTAAGAGAAGATCCCTAAAATCCCCCATAAGGGGTCTATTTATAGTAAACAATCCTCCCCCACTCGGATTAGATCTGGGCCATTGATTTTGCTCGGCTGGCACAAAAGGATCGATCCTTGTAAGGTAGAGGATCGATCTTTCTCTTCCGTGTGATCGCTGGTCCCGTAGAGGATCGATCCTCGTATAGGCAAGGATCGATCTTTGTTCTTGAGTTCTTGCTACGCCCCGATGAAGATCGATCCTATAGTGGATGGAGATCAATCCTCTAGAATGTTGCGTTCTGTCACTGGAAAATGCACATAAAAGATCGATCCTTCCCATAGTGAAGATCGATCCTTCAGAACTTGCGCTCTGTCACTGAAAAATGCGCATAAGGGATCGATCTTCTTTTTATGGAGGATCGATCCTCTCTTTATGGAGGATCGATCCTTGTTGTCCCGACTGGATTTCTCTTAATGTACTTCAGAGGATCGATCCTTCTTCAATAAAGGATCGATCTTCTTCATAAAAACTGGCCCGAATGACTTCGTTTAAGCTCGGAACTTGATCCAATCCTCATTGAGGGCTCTTGTACCTGTCATAGGGTAATAATCGTCAGTAAGGCCTTGCTCGGAGACTAATAAGGCCAAGTTGAAAGGGTGATTTATGCACTTTTCACGTCTTATCACACCCCCTAACTTGAACTTTGCTAGTCCTCGAGTAAAGCAAAAGAAAAATAACTTGAAGGAAAAGTGAATAAATAAGAAACTATTAAAGAGCAATCACCCGATCAACAATTAGTCACTTCTCAAATAGCTTTGGTTCCTATGTAATCAAGATTCATTCATATGCACGCATAGATTCGAATGCATAGCTCCATCCATTAACCTATAGTACAAGTAAAATGCAAGCGAATAATTTCATCAATAGCATCATTCAAACACTTCAAAGCACTTGACCAAGATCAAAGCTCATCTAAGCAATCCGTGTAGTGAAAGTTGCTACTTAAGTATTCGGGGTCTCATAGTCATTCAAGTAGGGTTCCAATCAAAACTAGACATCCTTAGCGTTTTACACCGGTTGAACAAATGACAAGTTTTATTTAAAATAAAATCTTTGTTCTTTTCTTTTTTTTTTCTTTTTTTTTCTGACTAAAACCAGTGGTCGTGCAATGCCATGATCCCTTAGGCTTTCTACTAGGCCCATGTAACGAGATTTGTGCCAGTGACTCCTCGGTCAGATGACCTAAAGGCACTAGGTGTTGAGGCACCCCTCGGGCTTAATTTCTCGAACCTAGCAGGCCACGAATCACAGCTGACCAACAAGCTTTTATTTGATACTAGCGTGACCGTGCAATGCCTTGATCCCTTAAGCTTTCTACTAGGCCCATTTAACGAGTGTTAGATCAATGACTCCCAAGCCAGATGGCTTTGGGGCATTAGGTGTTGAAGCACCCCTCGGATCTAACTACTCGAGCCTAGAAGGCTACGAATCAAGACTAGTCACTTTTATTAACCTGGCTCTCGGCCTCTAACTTGGCTTCGAACCCTACTACAAGTCATCTCAATCGTCTGAGCACATCTTAGACTCCATTCCGATCAATGAGTTGTTCCCGGATGACTATCTTTTGGCCATCGATCAATTTCCCAAGCCGTGGTTTGCTCATATTGTCAATTATCTCACCACCGGGCAAATTCCACTCTTTTGGTCCAAAAATGATCGAAATAAATTCTTCTCACATATCAAGAACTATTTTTTGCATGATCCATATTTGCTAAAACGATGCCCGGACCAATTGTTGAGAAGATGTGTTTCCGAATCGGAAGTTACGTCCATCCTCACTCATTGTCATTCTCATCCTTGTGGTGGACATTTCTCCGGTAGGAAGACCGCCGCAAAGATCTTTGAATGCGGTTTCTACTGGCCTACCATATTTCGTGATTCGCATAATTTTGCCAAAGTTTGCCTCCGGTGTCAACAAGTTGGCACAATTTCTAGACACGATGAAATGCCCCAAACTCCCATTCTTGTTTGTGAAGTTTTCGATGTGTGGGGTATTGATTTTATGGGGCCATTCCCTCAATCAAATGGCTACTTATAGATTTTGATAGGGGTGGATTATGTGTCCAAATGGGTGGAGGCAATCGCCACGAAAACAAATGATCATAAAGTCGTGCTGAAATTCTTGCATGCCAATATTTTCACTCGTTTCGGTTTCCCGAGGACCATCATAAGCGATGGTGGCCCTCACTTCACCAACCGGCATTTTAAATCTCTATGTGAAAAATATGGAATTACCCATAAGGTAGCCACGCCTTACCACCCTCAAACTAGTGGCCAAGTTGAGGTGTCCAATCGCGAGATCAAGCGGATCTTAGAAAAAGTTGTGAGAATTGACCGGAGGGATTGGGCATTTAAGCTCAATGATGCCTTGTGGGCCTATCGAACGGCCTACAAGACGCCAATCGGGATGTCGCCATTCCGATTGGTTTTCGGAAAACCTTGCCATCTCCCGGTAGAGATCCAACATAAAGCGTTTTGGACAATTCAAGCTCTCAATTGAGACGCTAATGATATTTCAAGCAATAGGAAACTCCAACTTCATGAGCTTGAAGAAATTCGAAATGAGGCTTACGAGAATACCAAAATCTACAAGGCCCGGACTAAAGTTTTTCATGATAAACTCATAGTTTGGAAAACCTTTGATGTTGGGGATAAGGTTTGGCTCTACAATTCACGTCTTCGGCTTTTCCCGGGAAAACTTAAGACTAGGTGGGATGGTCCATTTGATGTCACTAAGCTTTTCACCCATGGAGCTGTTGAGGTGCAAAATCCTTTCTCAGGGGCTACATTCACTGTCAATGGCCAACGTTTGAAACCTTATATTCATAGTTTCCCTCTTGACATCACTCTTGAGCCAATCGTGATGTTGGCGGAACCATACGATACTTGAGCTTTATTGCGTCTCGCTATAGACGGTAAATTTAGCGCTTGGTGGGAGGCAACCCATCCTTTCTTCGTATTTTTCTGAATTTGTTTGTATTTCTTCTTTGCATGATTGATTGTTTTTCCCATTATTTGCATGTTTGATTTTGGTGTGTTTTTGAATTGATGTTTGTTGGAATAATTGTGATGTCGAGATGGTTTGTTGTTTTTGTGTGATGATTGATGAATCAACTGGTTTGGAGGGTTTGTTTTGTAGTATTTTAACGCCTAAGGAGCCTAGTATTTATGCTTGAGGTGTGTGGGGCGAATTCCCAAGTTTTCAGCTCAGTTTTGCAGTTTGGTACATAAAAGATCGATCTTCCAAGCGGAGAGGATCGATCCTTTATATCCATTTGGAATGTACGCTGGAACCTGGGGGCGAGTTAGGATCGATCCGTTTTGCGAATTTATTCGTGACAAGGGGATGGTTTTGAGGTGATCGATCCTTCCATACCTCATGATCGATCTCTTTTGCAAATTTATTCGTGACAGGGGGATGGTTCTTAGAGGATCGATCCTTCCATACCTCAGGATCGATATCTTTTGCGAATTTATTCGTGGCAGGGGGATGGTTTTGAGGAGATCGATCCTTATCTACCTAAAGATCGATCTTACTCACTTGGACACGTCGGCACGACTTAAGTTTGAACCGTTATGATGCTGCCATGTGGCAAAAGATCGATCTTCCTCTTGAGGAAGATCGATCCTTTGCGGGGTCTTGAAAAAAAAATATAACCCCAGCGGGATCGACTTAGGGCTCACAAGCCCTAATATCGATCCCCTTTCCCCCTTTCTTCCCTCACGATAGCCGCCGCGCCTCTCTTCGTCTCCGACTCCGACGCAAATCGCCGCCGCCACCCCCCATCTCCCAGTGCCTCCACGACACCTCCCCTTCACTCCTCTTCCCTTAATCGACCCCAGCGCCGTCCACATTTCTTCCTCACCTCCCCTTGAGCCACCGGTGCCGCCGCATCCTCCAAGCTCCTCGTTGCCGGCCACCTTCGTCGTTCCACTTCACCCCAAGGCGACCTCATCCTCTCCACTCACCTCCGATGGTTCGCAAGCACACCGCCGCCACCAAGAAGGCCGCCGGGAAGGGCAAGGCCGCCGCTTCGCCTTCCACACCACCGGCACGACCTCCCTCCGCACCCTCGGCTAGACTTCCGGCACCTCCACGGCAAGTGTCCACCCCTCCGGCTTCACCATCTCCCCCACGAGCTTCCATCCCTCAATCCTCGTCGTCCCGGCCAGCAAGGACTCCGAGAGTGCCGGCCACTTCCTCCACGCGGTCTCTAACTACATCTCCCACGGCTCCGGCAACCTCCAAGAGGAAGACGACATCTTCTTCCAACCCTCGCCAGTCCAAGAAGATCAAGAAGCAATCCCGGCCGTCCACTGCGCCCACACTCGTCCGAGGTCTCCGTCCAGATTGGCAGCGGGAGGTAAACCTCGAATTTACATTCAATGTGGAGCACTTTCGTACTGTCGAGCATGCCCAGAATTCTATTGAGATGTTGGAGAACCGTGGTCTTCTGCCTCTTTGTACACCGGAGACCACGGTGTACCCTAGGCTTGTCTGCATGTTCTACCAGAACATGACAGCCATCACCTACGGGGATGACCGGGACGACGCGGTCGATGGTTACTTCCACTGCCTTGGCTTCACATCCACAATTGATGGGGTTGATGTTACCTTGATGGACAAGGCCATCTGCGAGGTTTTGGCAATTCCGTCACGTTGCCCCGGTCTTCATATGCTGCAGCCCGAGGAGTTGTTCCGTCATGACTACGAGGCTCATCTCGTCCTCAACCCGGATCGCATAAGCCGGGGCAAATTTACACGGGCAGAGCTGTCGCCTCAATTTTGGTTGTTCGACGATATCTTGCGTCGCAATGTCTTCCAAAATGGACATGACCAGTATCGAACTGGTGATTGGCTTTGCATACTGTGGTTGTTGGCCAAGGGCTGGGCGGTCAACATACCCCAACAAATTTTAGAGGACATGTCGCAGTTTTACCGCGGGGCGATCAGGGACAAGACCACGAGCTATGCCAAGAAAGCTGTCCCTCATTTCAGCTTTTCTAGCGAGCCAGGACCTAGTCCTTGAGGGCGAGCCTACTGTCTCAGAGGAGGCCCTCATGTTTGCACGCTTTGGTGGCCCCACCTAGGGCAAGGTCCTCGGCCATATGAGGAAGGCCGGTGCGCCAGTCCGGCAGCCGCGTCCTCGGTGCCCCCCACCAGAGTTCGGACCCGTGGAGCACCCTACCATGGGTGAGATCTATCGGGAGCACCGGGCGTTTCAGGACGCAGTACTGCAGCGCTTGGACGAGGTAGACGCGCGCGACGCCGCCCTTCGCCAGGACATCACCGCACTTCACCAGGTCGCCTCGAGTATCCTCGCGCATCTCGATGCCATCCACCCACCACCTCCGCCGATCACTGCTATCGTTCCTTTCCGACCTCTTACCTTTCCATACCTGAGACCTCAGGGATGATAGACTGTATCTAGGGGTATATTCTATATTTTCTGGATGGTTGGAGTGTATCTCTTTTTGTGATTGGAGGGTGGGTAACTTTTTGTATTCCATTGCTCTACTTTTGTATATGGTTGACATTGGTGATAGTGGATATATATATATATACATGATTTTTGATATGGGGGTGTGCCCCGGGTGTGGATGTATGTATATGAATGTGGATGTATGCTTGTAAATGACGGTTGGGGTAGATGCATTTCTATATTTCAATTTGAAAGCATGTAACAAATGTTGGATGCAAATGGCATCTTTGTACAGCCCTTGGGCTTATCGAATAAATAGAGGGAATACTGCCCAATTTTTTTCAAAAATTTTCATCTCTATTCGTTGATTTCCATAATGCTATGATGGGTATTTCCTCTATGATGTTACAGGACATACGAGCTATGGATAGCAACGCAAAATACGACATTTTGACATCACAACATTATTGTTTCTCACGACTAACCTTGACCCTAACTCCTTTCATACCTTTTGTCAAGGTTACATTTTCGTCCATTTCATCACAAGGTTATCTCTACACTTTATCTTTCTTCCGTGCTTGAGGACAAACCCGCTTAAGTTAGGGGGTATGATTGCATCATGTTTATAGATAACCTGTGATCGATCTACAGTTAGTCACACGTTTATTTGATTGGTAAATATGCGAAAAATTTTCAATTCTTATGCTAGCATGGATGACTATTGCATAATTCATCTTGATTCTCATGCTTTGTAAAATTTGACAAATCATTTCATGTGTAGTGTTATTCTTCTACTTTAATTCTTCTTGCCATGCATTAAGGACATTTAAGTGATCCAATCCACTTGTGCACTTACACTTGTATGAGGGGGCAAGTAGTGTTTGATTGGGGGACCTTGATAGATTGGGGGTCCAAGGCTATTTACACTCGATTGAGATGACTTGTAGTAGGGTTCGAAGCCAAGTTAGAGGCCGAGAGCCAGGTTAATAAAAGTGATTAGTCTTGATTCATAGCCTTCTAGGCTCGAGTAGTTAGATCCGAGGGGTGCTTCAACACTGAATGCCCCAAAGCCATCTGGCTTAGGAGTCATTGATCTAACACTCGTTAAATGGGCCTAGTAGAAAGCTTAAGGGATCAAGGCATTGCACGGTCACGCTAGTATCAAATAAAAGCTTGTTGGTCAGCTGTGATTCGTGGCCTGCTAGGTTCGGGAAATTAAGCCCGAGGGGTGCCTCAACACCTAGTGCCTTTCGGTCATCTGACCGAGGAGCCACTGGCCCAAATCTCGTTACATGGGCCTAGTAGAAAGCCTAAGGGATCATGGCATTGCACGACCATTGGTTTTAGTCAGAAAAAAAGAAAAAAAAAAGAACAAAGATTTTATTTTAAATAAAACTTGTCATTTGTTCAACCGGTGTAAAACGCTAAGGATGTCTAGTTTTGATTGGAACCCTACTTGAATGACTATGAGACCCCGAATACATGAGTAGCAACTTTCACTACACGGATTGCTTAGATGAGCTTTGATCTTGGTCAAGTGTTTTGAAGTGTTTGAATGATGCTATTGATGGAATTATTCGCTTGCATTTTACTTGTACTATGGGTTGATGGATGGAGCTATGCATTCGAATCTATGTGTGCATATGAATGAATCTTGATTACATAGGAACCAAAGCTATTTGAGAAGTGACTAATTGTTGATCGGGTGATTGCTCTTTAATAGTTTCTTATTTATTCACTTTCCCGTCAAGTTATTTTTCTTTTGCTTTGCTCGAGGACTAGCAAAGTTCAAGTTAGCGGATGTGATAAGACGTGAAAAGTGCATAAATCACCCTTTCAACTTGGCCTTGTTAGTCTCCGAGCAAGGCCTTACTGACGATTATTACCCTATGACAGGTACAAGAGCCCTCAATGAGGATTGGATCAAGTTCCGAGCTTAAATGAAGTCATTCGGGCCAGTTTTTATGAAGAAGATCGATCCTTTATTGAAGAAGGATCGATCCTCTGAAGTACATTAAGAGAAATCCAGTCGGGACAACAATGATCGATCCTTCATAAAGAGAAGATCGATCCCTTATGCGCATTTTTCAGTGACAGAGCGCAAGTTCTGAAGGATCGATCTTCACTATGGGAAGAATCGATCTTTTATGTGCATTTTTCAGTGACAGAACGCAACATTCTAGAGGATCGATCTCCATCCACTATAGGATCGATCTTCATCGGGGCGCAGCAAGAACTCCAGAACAAAGATCGATCCTTTCCTATAGGAGGATCGATCCTCTACGGGACCAGCGATCACACGGAAGAGGAAGATCGATCCTCTACCTTACAAGGATCGATCCTTTTGTGCCAGCCGAGCAAAATCAATGGCCCAGATCTAATCCGAGTGGGGGAGGCTTGTTTACTATAAATAGACCCCTTATGGGGGATTTTAGGGATCTTCTCTTAGTCCTATTTCCAGCCTTTCTAGTTTTCTTACCCAATTTAGAGGAGCACTTCTTGGAGGAAATCCATGGGAGGGGAGCTTCATCAACCTCCATCCATGGATTCATCCAAGATGAGTAGCTAACTTCCTTTCTCTTGAGATTTCCATGTAGTTGTAGGATTCTTTTGTAGTTTTCTTAAGGTTTTTGATGTGTAATCTTTGGGAATGATCTATTGTATGGATTTGAGCATGATTTCTTTATCTTTTTACATGGATCTTATATGTTGAATGGATGAATGCCCTTCTTTGGTATGAGCTAAAACTTGTGCATGATTGGTGTTTGTTGTTATGCCCCAATGAGTTGGATGTGCTAGAAACACATCCAATTCCATTGGGAGGATGAATAGCCCTAGATTAGAGATTAGGGATGCTAGAACCATCCATATCTCTCTAATTAGAGGATCCATTCTATCTTTCTCTTGCATTGGATTCGAGGTGCTAGAACCATCTCGATCCAATGCCCGATTCCATACAATACCTTTACCTTGCAACGAATCGATCTTAATCGAAGGTTCGTTAGCGACGATAGAAGCTAATCACTCATTCGTCGACTTTGTGAATGTGCTTCTTTCCGGCGGATGATTCTAACCCGACTTCCGTTGAGCGATAAGTGAGGCTAACCACCCGCTTGTCGACTTCTAGATTTCGATCGTCCCAATTGGATTACACACCTCAATTCCTTAGGAGGCTACACTAGAACCTACAATGAAATGGAAATCCCAAGGCTTCTCCATATTAGTTTTATTTCTCTATACTTAGTTAATTACTTTAATCGTCATTAATCCAAAACCCAAATTATTTTAGCTATTGTTGGGAGTTATCTATCGAGTATGTTAGTCAAGTCTCATTTCCCTGTGGATCGACCCGGACTCCCGCTAACTACGTAGTAGTTAGTTAGGATTCGGTATAAATTGTAATCTCGACGCCCTAGTCACTTTTACGACGAGTGATTTGGGCGCGTCAAGATTTTGTGGCGCCATTGCTGGAGATTTGTTGATTTGAATTTCTTACTTGATAAATCTCTCCTTTCAATTAGGTTGCTTTACTCTCTTTTATTACAAAATACCAAAAATAGAACGTTGCTTATATTGTATATCTTTTTGTGTTTGTAGGTGAAGCTTCCGAGCGGCGAAGCGACTCATCTACGGGTGAAGATACAAGGTTCTTGGACCAGCCCACTGTAATGTATCTCTTACCTTGTATGGTCCAAATTCCCATATGTGTGAATGAGTGATGAAGATGATTTAGATCTATATATCACATTGCAAGCATTCTTAGATTCTAGGACATCTTCAAGCATACCCTTGCATAAGGACCTCCCACTTCCTCAAGTCATGGATGCTCTCAACCCGGACCCCAATCCTAATGCCAATCTCATCCCGGACCGTAGGAGTATGAAGGATTACTATGTCCCTTCTACATTTGCACCCACGTCGGGTATACAACAACCCATTGTTCAAGCCACACTCTACAAGTTTAAGCCTCAATTCCTTCCAAACTTTCACGGCTTGAGTAATGAGGACCCTTACTACCATCTAGAAGATTTTCTTGAAAAGAGTTCCACGGTCAAAATTCCAAATTTAGATCTTTGGTGGAAGATCCATGGGTGGAGCGCGGCGACAACCTTCATCGACGGATCTCCTTCCTAAGATGAGTAACTAATCTCTAGCCGAGGGATTTCTATGATTTATTAGAGAATCTATCTAGGGATTCCTATGGATTGGAGCATGAATTTTTTTGATGGTTTTTAATGGATTAAATTTTTATTGGTATATCTTTTTGGTGTCGATTTACATGGTGGATGAATGATTTCTTGTATTGTGCCCTAAATCTAGGTCTTATGCATGTTAGAGGCTAGGATTGGGATCATTTCATGATGCTTTCATGCTAGAACCATATTTGATCTATGTTTATGAATCCTAAACCCTAGATTAAGATTATAGGAGTGCTAGAACCACTGAGACCTATATTCTTAACTTTTCATTCGTTCCTTATTATTATTGATGTGGCAACCTCAAAGTGCTAGAACCACTTTGATTTATTCACCAAATATCCATTCGTTGATGTTAGTCATTCCGATGAAAACTTCTTACAAATCTTTGTTGAGCGGTAGGAGTTCTAGCCATTCACCTATCGACTAGTTAAAACCATTAACGCTTAATTGAATTGCTTTTATCCTAGGAAGACCTAGTTAGTTCTTTATTACGGATTAGAAATCCCTTGGCCGTTTATCATATTATTATTCAGTTTAGTTTAATTTGAGTTAAGAGTAGTTTAAACCCAAAAATCATTCTCTTTATCAATCTTTTGATTTAGAACTATACGAGGTAATTATACTTAACACTTCTTTTCCCTGTGGATTCGACTCGAACTCATTGCTATCTACCCATAAAGTAGTTAGTTAGTGATTCAGATTATAAATTTCTAATTTTGACATACTTGTTAAGACTACGACACTTTTCAAGTCTTATCACTTGTAGAGCCGCAAGGTAGGTTGAGGCGGTGCATACTTTCCCCGATCCATTGTATGGCCAGCGACATGCATCCGTCGTCTTGATCACCAAGGTCCTCATACACTTTGCAAGAGAGGGATGGAAAAGAGAATGAAGCAATTCATAATTCCATCCTGCACCATTCATGAGTTCTCCCACATCAATCCATTCTAGGCCTGCAAATACATTGTAGAAGGTCGGCCACCTTGATATAGGAATATCTGAACACCATGCATCATAGATCACATTAAGCTGACTGTGTACACCTAGAGCCCAAACCATCCTTTTTCTTAACTCATCAGCTGCCAAGCATACATGTCTCCAATGAGTAGAGGTTGTAGCCATTCTAGGATCACGGTACAACAGAAGCACCTCCCGCCATTGATATTTTTCCTAGCAACTTCTTTCCAAACACTCACACCATGCTCAAGGAAGGATGCCACACGCCGAAATTGGAGAACCCTCTGCCAACTGCTGAAGTCCCTCAACCCCAGCCCACCAAACTCCTTAGGAGAACATACCACCTTCCAGGCAACATTGCATATCTCTGATTTCCTCTCATTCCAAAGAAAATCCATGCAAATACTCTCCATTCTATTAATAATAGCCATAGGAATATGTGTTGTAGCCATCACGAAGGCTGGAACAACATGTAGCACTGACTTGAGCAAGATCAGTCGTCCCGGGTCAGAGATAAGCCTCCCCTGCCATCCTAAGATTTTTCCAACCATTTTATCCAGCAAGAATGAGAAATCCGCCACATTCCCTTGCCCAACAAAGAGTGAAGTACCCAAGTATGTCCAAGTACCAACTGCCTCCTCGAGCCGAAGTATGTGAGTAATGGTGAGCTTCCTATCCACATGTACAGTGGGTGATAGACGAATGCTGGACTTGCTGGTATTTATCTCCAATCCCGCAAGGAATTTATCCCGAATTAACATAAGTTTCAGCTTCCTTGCCTCCAAGCATGTAGCACGTGAGAAAATCAAACAATCATCAGCATAAAGGAGGTGCGACAAAGAAAAGTAAGAGCCACGAAACCTCAAACCTTCTAGTCCATCCATAGGGCTCTTCAGGATCCTTGATAGCACTTCTTGCACCACCACGAAGAGATAAGGGGACAAAGGATCCCCTTGTCTCAAGCCACATGAAGAAATGATCATGCCATGCAATCTCTCATTGATGATAATAGAAAAAACAGGATCCACCACACATGTCATAACCCATGAAATCCATCTGGCAGGAAAGCCCATCCGACTAAGAACCTCCTCCAAGAACTTCCACCTCACCCTATCATAAGCTGACTTGAGGTCACTTTCAAAACCATCAAGCTTCGGGTCTTCGGAGCAATCTTCATAGAGTGGAGCACCTCCTTGGCGGCGTCGATATTGTCATGGATGCATCTGTCATCTAGGAAAGCCGACTGCTCAATCCCCATATATCAAACTCCCAAGTACCTGCTTCATCCTTTTTGCTAGTATAGTAGTGATGATCTTATAGCCGACATTGCATAAGCTGATGGGTCTATAATCCTTAACTTCATAGGACTTCATAGGGGTGCTTGCATTTTGAGACCAATGAAATAAAGGTCTGATTCCAGCTGGGTGGAAGGTGCGCTGTCCTGAAGAACCTCTTGATGATTGCCACAAAATCCCTACCAACAACATCCCAATTCTCAACATAAAATTCTGAGAGAGACCTAAACTTGGGCGTTTGATGCTACAGCTATATGACTACAATTTTTTTTTTTTGTATTAAATAGGCTGCTTTGGCTGATGCACATGCCAACAAAATATAAGAAGGAAAAATATATAATGTCTCGGGTCCTCTCAAAATTAGGACCATCCGATCCACGTAACACATGACATGGCTTGGGGGTTTTTGGTGCGCCATTTTTGGGTGGCCCTTATGGCCCACCAATTGGGAGGTGAAGTGGATCATATTTACGAGATCCTAAACACTATTTGGAGAGAATAACTGCATCAAATATTGCAATACCATCCGATGCTTGCAATTAAGGGCCTGTTTGGCAACCAGTGTATGAGGCGGATTAGGTGGATAAGGGAATGGGCGGATTCTGGATTCAACTGATCCAGGTGTTTGGTTTGCAATGGGTCCTGGAATCCGAGATGGATCCGACGATCCTTATCCCGGATTTTATGAATCGCGGCATTCCGTCAGATCGAACGAATGCCGCGATCGGTATGCAATATTAGCAGGACTAAGGGATCAGCTCCTCATCCCTGCTCATCCCTCCTCATCCCTCCTCAGCCCTACTCACCCCCCGAGAGCTCACGATGGTGAGAGGCGGCTCTCGAGCACCCCTCATTCCGCCGGCCTAGATCTGGAGTTTCCCTGCCATCCCGGCGAGCTCTTCCTCCTTCATCCTTCACCGCTAGATCTGGAGTTTCCCCGGCGTCCCGGCGAGCTCTTCCTCCTTCATCCTTCACCACGAGATCTCCTCCATCCTCCACCTCCCATCCCAAAAGCCAGCTCCTCGTCCCAAAGGCCCTACTCACCCCGAGAGCTCACGATGCCCCTCATTCCGCCGGCCTAGATCTTGAGTTTTCCCAGCGTCCCGGCGAGCTCTTCCTCCTTCATCCTTCACCACGAGATCTCCTCCATCCTCCACCTCCCATCCCAAAAGCTAGCTCCTCATCCCAAAGGCCCTACTCACCCCGAGAGCTCACGATGCCCCTCATTCCGCCGGCCTAGATCTGGAGTTTCCCCGGCGTCCCGGCGAGCTCTTCCTCCTTCATCCTTCATCGCGAGATCTCCTCCATCCTCCACCTCCCATCCCAAAAGCCAGCTCCTCATCCCAAAGGCCCTACTCACCTCGAGAGCTCACGATGCCCCTCATTCCGCCCGCCTAGATCTGGAGTTTCCCCGACGTCCCGGCGAGCTCTTCCTCCTTCATCCTTCACCGCGAGATCTCCTCCATCCTCCACCTCCCGGGGTTGCGATCATTCGTTCCTCTCTGTCTTTCTTATTCACCGGTGCTGCTGCTCCAGGAGATGTGAGCCTACTGCTTCTGATCCCAATACGAGTCCAGATCTGAGGAGAGTCATCCAGCTAAGGTATTCCTACCTGAACTCCATCTAGTAATTTTTTCCACTCTCCATGTAACGAGAGCTCCTGATTTATGTGTTGATTTATGTGTTGAGAAAGTAGAGGTTTTTGTACTTGGGTTTTTGGTGTGGCATTGGGTTTTTTTCCCTTCAATTTTCATACGGGCATTGCTACTTTCTACTCCCTTTTTGAATCATAAACATGGATGTTTTAATTTTTTGTTCGGAAGTTTTGAAGCATTGATTCTGGGACTAGGGGTGCATTTGCTTTTTTCTTTTTGTTTCTTTTGCTAGTTTCTTTTGTTGGTCGTCCGAGCATTGGTTTCTATACACTGAACATTGGAGATCTAGGTGTTTTTAGAATGAAATATGATTTTGATAATTTAAGAACCAAGGAATAGGATTTTGGGGAAGTCTTACGTGGGATTTTTTGGTGGCATTAAGTTTTTTAGGATCTTGGTAGACTCTTGGATCTGTGCAGAAGTAAGCTGTAGATTAATAAGAATATGAGACTGTCTTGTTGGATTCATTTGCACTCTTCCTTTGTGCTCCTTGCCCTTGTATGTGATGTTTCATTTGCTACATTCACCCCTGTGGACAACTACTTATTCTCTAATGTGGAAGATATTGTGAGATATTATAAGAAACTAGTTGGCTATAATTTTTCTACTTCTTTGTCTGAAATTCTTGTTAAAAATGTGGAGTAGATTATATTCTTGTTCCTTCTTTGTCTCAAATTCTTGTTGAACTCCTATAGGCAGAATTATAAGCAACTAGTTGGCTATAATTTTCATGGCTTGTACGAGCTTATAGAAGATCAGAACTAGTCTTTTACAGACATGTCATACATGCTATAGTAATCCAATTCCTAATTTTTCTACTTGTTAACATAAGGATTGGTACTCCATGCCTTGTAGATGGATGATATGTATGCTGGAGATCAACAAAGACATGCTATAGTAATCCAAACCATGGTCAGTTGCTATATGTTCATGGTTTGGATCTATGAGACCTTAGAAAAGGAACGTACCCCTGCAATCGATAGAGGAGTAGAAAGGTCTAATTACATCGATCGATTGACCACGGATGAGGTGTGCCTTGAAATGATTAGAATGAGAAGAGATCCTTTTATGGGGTTGTGCAAGATATTGCGAGATAGGAAGCTTCTAAATGATACAAGTCACACGACTGTAGAGGAGCAAATGTTGATGTTCCTACACATACTTGGACACAATGTGCGTAACAGCGTGTTCAAAAACAACTTCATGAGATCTGGCGAGACGGTGTCGAGATATTTTAATAAAATCCTAGCTGCCATAGGAGCACTTCGGGATGATTATGTCAAGCCTCCACCACTTGCAACGCAATCATACATAGCAAGTAGGCCAAAATATACCTATTTCAAGGTATGTAGCTATTTCACCTCTATAATAAGTCTTCATCTCAACGACCCTTGGTGCATGATAATTTACAATGAATAGCGTATGAATATACTTCAGGATTGTGTCGGAGCAATAGATGGAACACATGTACATGCTTCCGTGCCTCCAAATATTGCACCTACCTTTTATGGTAGGAAAGGCTACCCAACGCAAAATGTCTTGGCAGCAGTGGATTTCGATTTAAAATTCACCTACGTTCTTGCTGGATGGGAGGGGTCTGCGCATGATGCCTTAGTATTTCATGACGCTCTTGAGAGGCCCAATGGGCTTACCGTCCCAGATTCTGAGTTGTTGGTTGAATCAAGTTGCTATTTACGATGTAATCAATTGCTTGAGTTTAATACATTCATAACGATAGGAAAATTTTATTTGTACGATGCGGGCTATTCGACGAGACCCGGTTTCATTGCTCCGTATCGTGGATTTCGATATCATTTACAAGATTTTAGTGGACGACAACCTTATTCGCCAGAAGAACTCTTCAACTATATCCACTCTTCAGCTCGGACCTCTATTGAGCGCGCGTTTGGAGCTCTCAAGAATCGGTTTAAGATTTTGACATCGAGACCTTTTTATCCATCCCTGACACAAGTTGATCTTGTACTGGCATGTTGTATTCTCCATAATTACATCATAAGCAATGGAGGAGATAGCCTGATACCGTCGGAGACCAATTGGGTACCTCCGGTTCATCCTCCACATAGGACACGAAGAGAGGAGAGAGCTGAGACATCGGAATGGCTAAGGAAGAGACATGCAATCACCCAAGAGATGTGGACTAATAGGGATAGCTTATTATGACTGTGTGTTGTAATGGCATGTTGTATTGTGTCTTGTAATGGCATGTTGTATTGTGATTCTTATTGCGGCATCACCCAAGAGATTGATCTTAGTACTTTGTTATCTTTCAAATTTGCATCATTTGCTTCATTGTCTATGTTGTTTATGTATATTGTTATTTTTCTTCTTAATTTATCTTCACTTATATCAAGGAATGGAGCTTGATGCAACGGATGAGAGTAATAGCAGGAAAGAGAAACGAAAGAAGGTAGTGAATCAAGTACGATGGGATGATAGAGATGATTTTTTTTAGAGAAGTTGGCTGAATTGACCGTAGAGCATGGTAAACTGAATACTACCGCTCTTAAGGCAGCAGCTACTGTCATGACGGAGAAATGGCAACAGGTTATCACAGTTGATAACATCAATAATCACTTGTGAAAATTCAAGAAAATGTGGAGACGGATTACAAAAATCAAGGCGTTAAGTGGGATTGAATTTGATCACGACACAAAGGTGATTATCATGGGCGTAGATGAGGCTGCAACATGGATAGCAGTAAGTAACATGAAAGTCATTAACAATGCTAATTGATTCATCTTAATCTATTTATTCTAAACGACTTATTATATTTCAGGCCAACCCCGACGATGCCGTCTTCATTAACAAACCTATTGTTGGATACAATCACATGGTGACCATTTTGGGTAGCAGCCAAGCGCAAGGATCGTTTGCACGATCCTTCACAGATCCATTGGCTGCATCTCAAGAGGGTAGTAGCAATGCTTGTCGCATGGATACGTCCCAAACTCCCTCGATGCCCCTTGATGCCCATAATGATGATCTCGACACTGAAGCCACGGATGATCAAACTTTTGTTCAGCATCCCTCGATGACACCTAATAATACTACGAGGGGGAAGAGCAATCGGGGAAAGAGTGCATTGAATATGAACGAGAAGTTTGATATGATGTTCTCGAAACTGGATACCATGAATGAAACTATGAAGGCTTCAAGGCTACGAGAGATCAACAAGGAATTATTTTCGGAGGTAACTGGTATGGTTCAACATGGTTACGAGGAGGAAGATCTCGTGGACGCTTATGATCAACTCATGAGGAATGATACGGAAGCTAGATCTTTTCTAAGGAAGAGCGAGCGCTATCACAAGATATGGATGGACAAATTCCTAGCTAGTGCAAGAGGAGGTCCTAGTAATTAGTCTCGTCTGGGTTAAGTGCTTTTCAGAAAGCTTGTTGGAGCTGTAATTTGGAAAATTTAACTTCTATGCTTGTGGGAAAGTATGTTTTGTTTGTAGTGTAACTACAGGGAATGGTGTTTATTTTGGCATCCCTTTATGAAACAATATTTATGTTTCTTGTCCCTCAATATGTTTGTTTTGTTTGTGTTAGATTCGTGATTGACATATATTGGTGGTTAGTGGTGCAGTTTGAAATGCCTTTGTTGTTTCTAATTATGGTAAAGACAAGCTAACCCCTCTACTTGTTAGATTCGTTATTGACATTATATTGTCTCAAATTATAAAGTTTGTGCTGTTTTTAAAGGAAGAAAGTTTGTGCTGTTGAGATTATTCATATTCTTAATGCATTTTTAAATATTATATAGTTTATACTAGAGTTTCGGATTTGTGTATTTCTCGACATTTTTGAGGAACCCATGTTTCATCTTATGCATTTCATTACTGTTTTTTCTTAGTTTTGGTGCTGTCATGAAAGCCCCATGTCTGGGCTTTTGGTTCTTCTGAAGAAAACTTCTGGTTTTCTTGTTTGTATTCGTCGCAGAGAGAATTTACCATTTGGTTCTTATTCTCTTAAATTTCCAAGTATCTGTTGATACTCCTTTTGTATTTTCCCTGCCGGTCCTTGTCCATGATATACTAATTTGCGAAGTAGAAACCTATATGTTCCTTACTAATGAAATCACATAGAATGGTCTTGTATAACTTTAATGATCTCAGCTAATAATCATATTCCTTATGATAGCTCAAATATCTAGCTCGTCTAAGATTTGATTATATAGCCAAATCCATGAAAAATCTCTCTAATTAGTGCATACGGAAACTGCAACATAACGAGGTGCCCATGATAAGTGGATCATGTATAATATTCTCATCAGAAATTACTTCTTGATTATTACTCAGGATTTTCTCAGCTGCTTATAGAGCTATGTGTGCCGATGTCTTTTTTATGCATTGAACACTATGCTATGAATCCTAAATTGCTTTTTTATTTCTACTATCTCCTTCAAATTTCTGATTCTTACTTGTACGGTACTATTTGATGCATAGGTATGGCTCCCTCCTACGTAGTATTTAGAGGGAGAAAACAAGGCATTTATCAAACTTGGGGAGAATGTCATGCACAAGTTTCGGGATTCTCTAGGGCTTGTTATAAGAAGTACATGTCAATGGAGGATGCGGAGGAAGCCTACTTTGAATATTTTAAATATGAAGACAAGAAATGTTTTGTTGCAAAAAATGAAGATCCGAAAGTTATAGAGAAAGGCAATGTTGCTTTATTGTGTTGTCTTCTTGTCTTTTGTGTTTCATGTGTTGTTGTTATCATTGGGTTACTCTTGTTTATCATTTATGATAAAGACTAATGTACGAGGCATGCATAGTTTGAAAAGTTTGTAATTTTTAACTAATTACTACTTTGTAAGACTTAGAATGTCAATTTTACTCCTTGATAGAAATTGTGTATTTTGTTGTTTAAGTCTTATAATGTAATTGCACCAGAAAATAAATTGTACAGATTCCGTGTATTGAATTAATAGAGGAGACTCTGTCGAAATTATCTTAGGAATTTATGGATTAAATTATTCGTTGTGGTTGTTTTAAATAGGTTAGTTGGCTCACGTTCCGGTCCGGATGCGTTTTCTGGGTTGGGGCGTGACAAATATTCTATCAAAATTCATTCGATTCCAATTCAGATATTTATGAACCAAACACTAGGATCCACGGAATTAGCAGATTCAGTTCACTCATACCAGACAAACCAAACGCCAGAATCAGCAGATTCAGCTCATTCCACACAGACCAACCAAACAACAGAACCAAAATCCACAGAATCACCAGATTCAGCTCATTCCGATTTCATCTCATTCAGCTTATTCCTCATTCAGCTCATTCGTCAGATTCCGAGTTGCCAAACGGGCCCTAAACAGCCACCATGCCTTATGAGTTCACGTGGACCCGATCACGGCTAATCGCCCACCACTTCTCTCTCTCCTCTCTCCTCTCTACTTTTTTTCTTGTAATAACCAATCTTACGTCAAGTGTGCGTCACGTTAAAAATTGGTCATGATGTGGCATAACAAATGAGGCCCCGTGCCCCAAAACTATCATCTCTCTATTTATTTGGTTACAATCCTATGTCATGTGTGCATATCGCGCGTGCATAATTTTATGACTCATGTGTCACGTCATAAAAACTGATTTTATATAATATACAAGTATTTGCACACGCCCCTGGCACGGTTTACATGTGATGATAATTCTTCGCCCTCCTAAACACATGAAACATAAAGTAATGTCCTCACCCACCAAAAGGTTTGATGATTCTCCATGTTCCTAAACACATGGAATATAGAGTAATGCCATCACCCACCAAGAAGCTTTTTTATCCTAATAAAATATATATCCATA
Source organism: Narthecium ossifragum (assembly GCA_963920575.1). Lineage (NCBI taxonomy): Eukaryota > Viridiplantae > Streptophyta > Magnoliopsida > Dioscoreales > Nartheciaceae > Narthecium > Narthecium ossifragum. The sequence continues at coordinate 25,446,515 of OY986970.1, read as the reverse complement.
AATGCTATAGCTATGCAGATGGACTCGTTGTACATAACAATTAACTCAAAGTCTCAAACCCATCCCAATAATTAGAAGCTTTGAAGGATTCAATATCAAAACAATTATACATGTAATAATTCTTTTCTCTATTCAAAACAATTATCCCACTGATCCTAGCCTTTAGATCAAGCCCACCTTAGATCTCCACCATCCATCAACTCTCCTCCCACTCGTTCTCTCTTTCCCCCGGCTTATTTTCCCCGACTTCCTCTCCCCCCCCCTCTCACCCACGATTGCGACCCAGCAACCCCAACACCGACTGCGACCTCTGCCGCCGTCCCACCTCTCGTCATTCCTCCCCGCCAAAAACCCTCGCCGGGACGCGCCCCACCGACAAACTCTCCTCCCACTCGTTCTCTCTTTTCCCCCAACCTATTCCCCCCCCACCCACCCACCCACGATTGCGACCCAGCAACCCCGACACCAACTGCGACCCAGCAACCCCGACACCGACTGCGAGCCCCGCCGCTATCCCGCCTCTCGTTGTTCCTCACCATCGCCTCCCCGCCGAAAGCCCTCGTCGGGACGCGCCCCGTCGACCAAGTCCATGAGCCTTGTCCATCTCATCGCCAGCAACCGCGTCGTCTTCGCTCTTATGCCCGATGTCGCCCCTACAATATATAATAGAAACCAAACATATCATCCATAGACTCCGATCGGGATGGGATTGGGATGATACCGGTGATGATGGCAGTGATGGATCGAAGGTCCGGGCAGGACTGGGTCACCTTGTGAGGACCCGTACCTCCAACCCGGTCCGACCGCGTTAGGTCAAGGGTCTGGGTTTGTGGTTTGGCTCGGTTGGCCTTGGGATGCGATCGGTTAGTCGCATCGCTGTTTTTGACCCCAGTGGCACTTTGGTAAATATGCTCCCTGGTGGTCAGTTTCACACCCGCGTTACACACACGGCCTTGGATTGATGTAAGTGTTTGATTAGAACCTTAAGGGCGCTTCCGATCGGAAGATCGGAGCTCGATCGGGAGAGATCGAATCGGACGGCTGTGATCGATTCCAGCTTTCTATTTAAACCCCTTTCCTTTCTCTTTCTTTCTTTCCTTCCTCCTTCTCCTGTCGTTCTTTCTCCCTCTCTCCAACCGACGGTGCTAGGGCTTCGGAGCGTGGCTTTCGAGAAGCGAATTCCGGCGATCGGAGTTGGGGGATGCGTGGAGGAGCTGCCCTGCTTGTTCAAATAGGTGTTCCTACCTCGATCTTAGGATCGGGTTCTCCTAGGATAGCCTTCTTGTGCTTTCGCTGTAGGATTACATGTTAGAATGTTGTGTGGTTCAATGCGTGTGTAGTATGGCTTGTTTCTAGTATTCTTACCTTGCGATTTCCGTATTTTAACGGCTTGTTTTCGTATTATCGCCGTTTTGTCGGTTTTCGGCCATTGAGACCTAGGTTTGAGATTTAACCATCAAAATCGTGTTTTGATCGTACCATTAACTTCCCTATCATCTTTTACACATGCTTGCAAAGTTTCATCAACTTCCAACTTGATTTGATCATTCAAATCCAAGAAATTGGATTTTTGGCACTGTTCTGAGGAACTGTGCCGTGGGGCTGATGGTCGATCGGTGGATCGACCGTCAAGCGTTAATACGCTTCTTTCGGGCCGGACGGTCGACCGTCGTATCGACCGTCGGGCTCTGTCGCGATTTTGGCCTCCCACGGTCGATGCCCCGATCGACCGTGGTTCCTTCTCCTTTTTCATTCCGCCTCACGGTCGACCGTCGGATCAACCGTCGCATCGTCCGTGAGGCTCTGTCCCGTTTTGGGTCTCCCACGGTCGATGCACCGATCGACCGTGGCCCTCATGTTTTTCCCTCGATTGGCCCCACGGTCGACCGTCGGATCGACCGTGGCATCGACCGTGGCCTCACGGTCGACCGTCGGATCGACTGTCACATCGATCGTGGGCCACTGAGCTATGTTTGCTGGTTTCCTTTGATTGGTTTTCATCCATGATAGATACCCAATCATGTTAGGAAACATAGATGTCGTTTTCAAGGGATTTTTCGAGGGATTTCTATCGAGATTGGGAATTGAATTGGGCGTTTGTCTTTTTGGTGAATTTATGGATAGATGTGCATTTAAATACTTAGTTGAATGATATATTTAAATGCTTATTGTTACTTAACCGTTAGCTAGCTATGAGTGCTAGCTAATGTGAAATTGTGGAACCTTAGCCTGATGCCGGCGTGTGCCGAGGGCTATTGTATAAATGTGAGACAGTTACCTGCGGGGTAACTGTGGAACCTTAGTCTGTCAGATGCAAGAGAGCACTGAAGACTATTGTATACATGTGTTCGATGCTTTGCTCTAATCATTGTTTGGTTAGTATAGATTATCTGTATTTGAGGCCTTTGCTATGCTCACCCCTTGGGCTAGCTGTAGGCTATGCCTAGTCCTGTATGATTATTGTCATGTTGTTGCATGGTTATATCTTATTATCTGTGCCTGAGCATTGCATGCATCTTGTTTGCATTAGAGGCATATGAGGTTAGGCGGGCGATGGGTTGATCGCCGATCCGAGGCTCTCGGGTAGCTCGGATCTAGCCTTAGGACCACGGCTGAGTAGTCAGGATTAGGGCGTGATTGTTTGATCAGAATCTCATGTTATTGAGGATGCACGCTAGTTGACTCTGATCTTTGTTTTGAGGCGTAGAGGTCGTGTTGTCTTCTTAAGGCTAAGTGCTAAGTATGGTTGTCGGTGCGTTCCCAACGTGGTTCCCCAAGGCATGGTATTCCAGCTTGAGTAAGGGTGATCCTGCATGTTACTGTTCCTTGGCCACCTGGTCGTGTTGTCTTCCTAAGGCTAAGTGCTAAGCATGGTTGTCGGTGCGTTCCCGACGTGGTTCCCCAAGGCATGGTATTCCAGCTTGGGTAAGGGTGATCCTGCATGTTACTGTTCCTTGGCCTCCTGGTAACGTGTTCAGGAGAGAGGTTTCATGACAGGAGCCCTTGGGACATCGATAGGGTTATGGGACCCGTGGCATCCGTTAGGCTTGAGCGGGGAGACGACACTGTTGTTGTTTTCCTCCTTTCAGTGTGCCGTAGAGTAGAACCCTACTGAGCTTATCGCTCACTCCTACCCGGGCTGCGTTTGCAGGTGCAGGCGTCAGTTCTTCAGCAGTAGAGCCGGCAGGATCAGCTTTTGGAGGCGCGACTACATCCAGAGGTGCTTGAGGTTGCTGGAGGACGATAGTTGTACTTTGGCAGTTTTGTAAATTGTAAACATCTTCGAGGATCATTTCAGATTTTTGTATAAGATCTTTTCCGTTGGAGGAATTTGATAAGAATTGTAATCATATGTTTAAATAGTACAACTTGATGTATATATGAATTGAATTTCTATTTCACCTCTGAAAGATATATATTGTTTAAATTTATCCGTCTTTTTCGCATTGTATCGCGCCAGTTGGAGATGAATAGTGTAGGTTTCCCCTCACGCCTCGTCCTGGATGGGTTTTCTGGGTCGGGGTGTGACACACCTCCTCCTCCGTCGACTTCGATCCGAACCCGTTCGGCCCGGCGGTGGTAGGGAGTGACTCCACCGCAACATAGCAACTCCAGGCGACACCCAGCTCCAGATGCAGCCGCCTCCGACCATCTCCACCGGACTCCACCTCCTCATCTCTGTTGTCCTCCAAACATGCGTTCCTGATTCCAGAAGCCTTGTGTGGTTTGAGAGTAGTCGACGACCTTCATCTCCTGCTCGCCTCTGCATTGTTCATCCCCTCGCTCCGAATAGGTCACGATCATTCATAGACTCCGATCGGGACGAGATTGGGATGATACCGGTGATGATGGCGGTGATGAATCGAAGGTCAGGGCAGGACTGGGTCACCTCTTCCTCCGTCGACTTCGATCCGAACCTGCTCAGCCCGACGGTGGTAGGGAGTGACTCCACAGCAACAGAGCAACTCCAGGTGACACCTAGCTTTAGACGCAGTCGCCTCCAACCATCTCCACCGAACTCCACCTCCTCATATCTGTTGTCCTCCAAACAGGCGTTCCTGATCCAGGAAGCCTTGTGTGGTTTGAGAGCAATCGATGGCCTTCATCTCATGCTCGCCTCTACATCGCTCATCCCCTCGTTCCGAATAGGTCACGATCTCGATTCTGACTGATCGTTCATCCCCTCGCTCCGGATAGTTGACGATCTCCCTATGAAACCTGCTAACCGCCCGCCCGTGTAACCTCCCACAACGCCATCCTCGTACTGTCAATTGTTCTCTCTTTAAGCTAGGCTACGTAGAATGCGACATAGGACAACATGTGACAACATGACAAATCAGGTAACCGTAACCTGATCTTATAAGGTAGATTACTCGAGCTTATTATCCTAGATTAAAAGAGGCAAATGTCCTTTATATAAGACTAGATGGTAGCACGGGTAACCACCCACCCCTACTATCCTTTTTATTTTTTTCGATCACTATCCTTTGATTATGAAGTGGCATATGAGTCACGTCATGAAGCATTCTCTTATATAATAGACTAGTGAGCCCCCGAACCACATGACACGTAACGGACCACTACCCCCTCTTTCTCTCTTCTCCAACTAACCCCCCCAACTGAACTCGTTATTGTCACATGTTTTTATTTTCGATCGTCAGATTTATCCTCATCAACTTGATATAACTTATTAGAGGTATTTAAAATCATATGATAGAACACGTCTTCCCTTTTAACATAAATATGTACTGTGCGTGGGAATATTGTGCTATTGAGGTGGTTGAAAAGAATTCAATTGTACCATGACTACTAACATTGATGGTTTCAATCCCCGGGCTGTTTGGTACGGGGTTAAGGGGGGTTATCCCCGCTTAACCCCCCTTATTCTCACACTTATTTCCAAACATCAAAAGTAATCATTACTACTTTATTCACATTCCATATACCACCATCACTTTACTTTTTCTATCTCTATTTTTTAACTCCCTTAATTCAGAATAAACTAATCCTAAAATCCCTAAAATTCCACCTCCATTAATCTGAAATAAGCTAACTCCACGCCAAACAGCAGGTGTTTGTACTCCTGATTTTATCGCATGCATGGAGATGTACGATACTGATCCATGTATCTATGGAGATGTACGACATTGCTCGTCTTCAGTAGATCCTTGAATGACTTTGGTCATTGCAGAATTAATTGCTTCACTGGAGCATACCTGCTTCTTAATCAGTACTAGACAGGTGACATTACATGCGCATTTCTCAATATCTTATATAGGAGTTCACGGCATCACAGCATCGTCTTGACACATATCAAACAACTAATTAATAAATAGACGATCCAACAATGCCCACATCTAAGCTCCGAGCTGCGCTGGCTTCATCGCCATAACTCATGCAATTGATGGATTACATCAATTTTCCTTTTAAACTGTTAAAATCAGAGTTTGAATATGTGAGCTCCACATTAGATACCGAAGTGTTAATCAAAGAGATATGAACCTACGCATAGGAGGCTGTTTGGTTGCTGACATCGAACCTGTGCTGTGCATGTTGTCAAATACATCAACACTCGGTACATCAAGGTATTCTAGCCCAATCACATTGCCATCTTAATTTAAGCCAAGTAACTAAATTTGGGACCAACATGATTAATAGTTGGTTGGTGCCCAATTGGGTGCGGCACGCACCTTGAGTCACTGTGACAAGTCACGCCATGTGGTTGTTTAAACTTTAAAGTGATAAATACATCTGCTCATTTATAAGATGCAGCTATATGGTACTTAATGTCTGCAAAAAATAGTGACATCTTTAACCATGTTCATAAAAAGCAATAGTTTCATTTAAGCACTATACTAACAATGCCAAAGCTAGCTCAACTCTTCAGGCTTTTCCGGCGACCGACAATTGACGGAAATTATCACCAGATTGAACAGATTAGAAGCATAAGTACCCACTTGCAACTTGGCCGGTGAGTCTCACTTTAACAGACAAGGTTTGGCGCCATAGCAAAGAGATGAATTCAAAGATAGAGTTGATATATGACATTGCAGCTGCCTCGGTGGCAAAACAAAATTTAGGATATGTTTCTTTAAATAAAGATTTATGTACATCGCCACGTGACATATGTGTGCATTGCACATGTCACGAATCGATGGTGAGATACCGAATCTTTATTCTAGTTCTTCGGTAGAACAATACCGATGGACTAGATCAATGAATCGGTATCTCACTACCGATACTTACCGATTTGATTATTGGTACATTCTATCGGCAGTGAAATACCGATGCATTGATTTAGTCAATCGGTATTGTTCTATCAATGGACTAGAATAAAGATTCGGTATCTCACTACCGATTCGTGGCATGTGCAATGCATATTTTTTTGATGAGTTGAGCTTGAGCGCTAAAGATTATTTACAGCAATCGTGCCAGGGCCCTAATCCATGTCCTTCTGCCAAGAAAAACTGGTGCAATTAACCCTGCACCATTTGGCAACTCTATCAGCCATGACATTAGTACATCTAGGAACAGCTAAAAACAAGACATTATCAAAACCAAGCATAAGCTTCCATATCTCCTTCACGAGAGGCTCCATATCCCTTGGCCAGAACTTAGTACCATTTATCACCTCTACCACATCGGAGGCATCGGATTCAATTATAACTTTCCTTATTTGTCATTCTTTAGCCCATACCATAGCCTTCAAAATAGCGATGGCCTCAGCTTCAAAAACATGTTGTGCCACTGCTCCTTCTCCCTTTGCCCAGCTGTACTTACCTCTTCCATCCACTTCCACCACTGCAACAGCTACATCCTTTGTTGTTAAACTGCATGATGCATCTACCTTATACAACCATACATCTTCTCTTACTACCTGGCTCTTCTTGCTTGTTTTCCGGAAACAGAGTAGGCACTCCTCCACCAATCTTTAAGTTCTGCATGCCAACACAACTGGTGGTTCCCCTTCCTCCTCGAAGATCCTATGATTGCGATCATTCCATAGAGCCCACAACCCAAAGCCTAGATAGGCTTTCAATTTTAAAACTCCTTGCTGGCTGGATGATCATGACAAAGCTCCTATAAGGTTATTTGGCTTTCATTCACAGCTGCCTGCTCCCAACTCCAGCAACAGAAGATCTATCACCTCCCTTGTATACGAGCATTCAAATAGGAAGTGCTCAGCACTTGCTCCACATTTAGGACAGCTTCTATCAGAAGCATAACAAAATCTCCATAGTTTATCACGAACCAGCAGCCGGCCTTTGAGTGCCTTCCACAATAATTGTTTGACTCTTGGACCGACAGGAAACCTCCATATATTTTTCCAATTCACCTCATTACAATAGCTCTAATTTGCCTTATACCTTTGGGCCAGCAATAGATAAGCAGATGACACAGTAACCTGACATGCTCCATTATACTCACATCTAGCCTCGTCGACTTGATTTCTTTGAATCAACGGTGCCACGATAGCTTGCACAATCTCTTGGTGAAAAAGTTCCTTCAAAAGATCCCTGTTCCACCCATGTTGATTCATCAAATCACCGTTAGTCAAGGTCTCTACTAGTTCTCCTCTACACATAGTTGGTTTCATAGCTAGTACCCAATCAAGCACCCACTAATCTTGCATGCCCATGATTTTGTTGTTCTGCCTTGGTGTCCACATTAGCCCCAAGCCCAAGTCCTCTGCTGCTTCACAAACTGACCTCCAATGTGCAGTGTTCTTCATAACCGCCGGGAGAGCTCCTACCCCTCAATACTTGCACGCAAACATGTACACAAATCACGACTGTTTCTTTTCCACACGCTTGACACTGATCAGTTGATTCCCAATCTATAGTTCTTCAAATAGTTTCTAGCGAGATAAACAATGTTCATTTCCATTGAAGAGTTTCCAACTGCCTTATGTAGCTAAAGATATTGAGCTCACCTAGAAACATAGCAAAAATAGTATTCTCAAAACTATCCCAGAGTGCAGTGGAAATTGCACTAGATCAATCTCATTTCATGCTAATTACAACACAAGCTAGAGTAATTACTTTCAGATAAATTAAACGCAGAGTAGATTTACAATAAAGTGGGAACACTTTCTGCTGTCAAAATATATACATGAATCTTCAACCTATTGATAGCAGCAGTCTCTCACATTATATAGAGACTAAAAAATAAGACCATAACAAAAAGTAGAACAAGTTTCTTCAATCAAATGCTGATGCAGTGTAGTACTGGAGCTAGATGGTTTTGAATTCTGAAGTTTAGAGCCTTCACCCTGCATATGATTGTTTGTCCTTAATACAAGTCCAATGACCTAAATTCCAACAACTCTCTTTTGACAAGTGCTAGATATATAGTAATCATATTGCAGATACACTTAACAGTACTTTCTTAACATCAATGAAGACATGATGAAAATTGCAAAACACAAATCTATGAAGTCCAAATTAACCAACAAGATAGAATTCATTCCTAAGACCTTAACCTTGAACATATGACATGACCAATGTGCATTCACCTGGACCAATTATTTTGCCCTCATCGTTTGAAGCCGACTGATAGGAGGATCTGCCTTCTCTGGATTAACAATTCATGCACTAAGAAGCTAAATACTTGCTCGCACTAGTGAACTCAATGACAATATATTTTTTGCATGCTGCAATCCACACGGGAGGAAAGTTGAAAGTTTATCATCATAACAAGATAAAGTAAATTGACTTTTGATTATCAATTTGATGATGCCAAATAAACCGATAATAAGTTACACGGAATACACAGGAAGACAGCATATTCCTAGGGGAATAGCTAGTTCTCTACACACTATGAATATAGCCTGGAGAAAATTGTTCTCACCAAAACTACCATCATGGCAGCAGAAGTAGGAGCCTGTGGCGCACCAGCTTCTTCCAAGGAACCTTTGAAAGCTTCAAAAAGAAACCAACATTTATCCTCAAGCTTAAGGCAAGTAACTAAAAGCATAGCTAACTATCCAAGTCTAGTTCTAAGAGAAGATGATGCACTTGGACATGAAAGCTGCTGCTTAAAACTACTACTTTATGCGGTCACCATTGTTGCTAATGCAGCAGCTTGAAAATTTCCTCAACAAAATGCTATTGTTGTTGTTGCTGGCGCTGCTGCACAGGTGACAACTTTTCCTGCTGCTGCTGAAGCAGTTGGTGCTGTTGCTGTTGCTGTTGCAGCTGCGGTTGCTGCTGCTGCTGCTGTAAATACAGATGCTGTTGCGGTTGCTGCTGCTGCTGTAAATACAGATGCTGTTGCTGTTGCTGTTGCAGATACATCAGGTGTTGCTGTGGAGATTGTTGCTGCTGCTGTGGATGCACTTCCTGGTTCTGCTGTTGACTCTGGGGCAGATGCTGCTCTTGAGGATTAAAATGTTGGTTCTGCTGTACCAGGTGCAGCTGTTGTTGCTGCATCAACTGCAGCTGCTCATTTACCATTTGCTGCTGTGGTTGAGTTAGTTGTTGGGCTTGTTGGTGTTGCTGCAGCTGCTGATGTTGCTGCTGCAGATAATACAACTGCTGCTGATAGAATTGCCAGATATGAGGTGGAAATCCTTGCCCACCTAGAATGTATCCCTGCTGTTCGTAGCTCTGTTGAAGATGCTCATATGCTTGAGTTTGAGACTGAGAAGCAGGTTCGATGCTCTGCTGAGGTTGTGCATACGCAAAAGGCTGCTGCTGTATATACTGTCCAAGCCAGCAGCCAGTGACAGCTGTCACCTGATATTGGCCCTGGGTTTGGTTAGCCTGCTGATCTACCGTTGTGTTTGACCAAGCATGAGACTGACATGGGTAACCTTGAGCTAAAGCCATATGCGAGTTTGGTCCAGGTGTTGGTTGTTGATACTGGGTGTTAACCTGCCAATGTTGAGGTTGTTGCGATTGAGCATGTCCATAAAGTCTCAAACGAGCATCATCAGAAGCCCAACCTCCACCATCACCAACATTCTGTATAGATGCATTTTTGGCAGGAGAAGCTTGCTGAGGTGATTGAGATTGCATTTGGCCACGTAGTCTCTTCTCTGCCTCTCTAGAAGTTGAAGCATTAGCTGAATGCAAATGACTCGGTTCTTTTTGTAAATCTGCCTGACTAAGCATATCTGATCTCGAGCCTTTCGACGCAGAGACATCATCAGTATCACTCTTATTCAATAACTTGTCTCCATATGGTATTAAAGGTGCTTCATTAACATTGCTATCCTGAGAAATGGTCAACTTGGAACAGTGACTTTCACCGCATGGGGAATTCACAGACAGATTATCAAGTGAATGTGGTTGTATATCTTCGGCAACTCCACTGCCTGACTTTTGCTCACCACATTCTTCAATTCCTGGGTGCTGAGGCAGGGCTTCTGAATCTTGAGAAATTTGATGGCTGCCATTAATTGATTCATTAACCTCTTCATGTAATTGATTTCCATGTGCTACACAGTGCCCTGGCAACTCAGCAACTTTGTTCAGTTCGTCAATTCCAGGTTTATCATCACTATCTTTTGCTAGCTGCTCACACAACAGATCTCCTTTAGATTGGAGATTAGAAGTAGTTTCAACTATTGGCTTTTCCTCCATGTCTGAGTCAGTATGGCTGTTAACTCCATTCGCATGACAAGGTGAAGCAACCAACAATAGATTTCTTGCTTCAATTTTCTTGACCACTGTGTTATCCAATTGCAATGTATCAGCACAAGTGTTGGATTTTGTAACATGAGGAAATAGTTTCATATGGTGACACCATGCCTTCCGGAAGTCGTGAATAGTTCCATGAAGGTCGACAAACTGCTAGTAAGAAATGTGTGTCAACAGTAGGCATCCAAACTCATGGGAGAAAAACTAAAACCACAACTGAAAGTAAGTTAACCCTATGGACATGCAAGTACAGGTCACTGCATTATACACTGCTCCATAAAGCTGAGGATTACCATGCCAATAGCATGTGTCATGCGCCTTACTGACCGGCATGGCACGTGCCGCTGGCACGGGCCAGTACAGAGTTTTTAACAGTCTGACACAGGCACTCGACCCTCCGGGATACATGAATTGGGTGTTTAGGCCCCTTTGAATGATTAAGAGTAAGAACCAGCACAACACCTATCGCTGGCACGGACTAGCACATAATTTTAATGGTCCGACAGATGCATTCGACCCTCCGGGACATATATTGGGTGCTTTAGCCCTTTTGGATGGATCGAGAGTTGTTTAAAAAATCTAAATTGAAAATAACTGGTTTCAAGTATCAAATATGATAGAATATTACTAATAAATAATAACATTTTAAATCTCTGTGCCGGACTATTTAACCATTGTGCCGACACATGATGTTGCCGGTCGGCACCAAAGCACAAATCCACCAGTTACGACCATATTGTCGGTGCCGGTAAACCACCGGCATGACATTTATCGGCCCATGCCAGCCAGAACAAGTAAACAAGAAAGAGGACAAGCTTTAAAGAGGAAATGAAGATTACATCCAGATATACCTATTTCACAAGGAACAGGAATGAAATGTTCGCAGAAAGAATCAGGAAATCCTTGCTTTTTTGGTTGAGTCAAATTTTCAACTTAAACCACTTCCAATGGAAGTCGAACCAGATTATGTTGTCTAATCATATAGTTGTTGTCTCAGTTTGAAGTGAAATTTAATGGATCCACTGGCAGCACGTCTAATTATACAGTTTAAACACGCCTATTGATGTGCATCTTATTGCAGGAAAATGAAGATCATATAGTCTCTCCTAATGGCCACCCTAAAATCTTCCTTTGATCTAAAAAGCACTAAAACTCTAACAGCCATTCCTCATATCAATCTGTGTTTCTCTATAAGCCATCTAAATTATTTCAAACAGCATGTCATTCCACTACTTTTCACATCTCAGATTGTGTATACAGTGTTTTGTCTATTATGTGAATGTTTCATGCATATGTGCCTTAGCAATGGTTGCTCAGCAATTAGCAGTTTAGCACATCACAAAAATCAGAAAGTAAATCTTCTGAGAATATGCTAGACTCTCTTCTGACAATATACTAGACTCTACATACTTTCCAGAAAAGGAACAAGGAATGCATTAAAGGATTTTGAAGAAGCCTGTACTCAATAGTTAAACAGTAAACTTAACAGGCTGCAATGTGAAATCTAACCTCTAAGAAGAGTCTTGATATGTCCTCGCGATCAGCAGCAGTCAAAACTTGAGAGACATCTGAATATGGAGTAATTACTTCAGATATAATAGAATCTATTTTAGGAATCTGTTCTACTCCTCCATGGATTATAACAAAGTTTATCAATCCCTGCACATTAACAAAATTCCACACAAATTATTAGATCATTTGTCCACCATGAGTACTTAAGCTGTTAAAATGAACCCTCATCAAGCTCAACTATTTACTTCCCGCTATATCAGGTGTCGAACATAGTCAGTCAAATATTCTTAGGAAAAAAGAAAAACTTGATCCTCACTCGAGTAAAACGTAAACGCACTCTCATTTGCAAATTTATATGCTGTTAGAGACAGAGAATATCTGCAGACGAATTAGACTTCTCTCAAAATGGTCACAAATCTCCATTAAAATCCATATATAAAACTGATCACCCAATCCAAGTTCAAGAAACAAGTGGCTGTATTTATACTTTGCACAGGACAGATAGAGGACCTTCAGTAGCAGTTTGCATGGAAACTGTTGAATACCCTTAACAAAGACTTCTCTAGCAGCATCAATGCTGCCGCTTACCTGCAAAATGATTAAGTATAGACAATTCAGAAAATACTAAATAGTAAAACCTAAAAGAATGATATACCTCAATAACTAAAGAAAATCAATTTTCTATGCAATACTTCTTCAAAGTTACATCCAAGTAATCCTGTCACATACAAAACTTGATGCTTTCATATAAAAGATGAAATTAACAAACACTTTGAAGAGGTACTGCTATGTAAACCCAAAGAGATATTGCTAAAATACGGAGCAAACCCATTTTCCAACCAGACATATGCTCCATTTCTCATTCTTGGTCTGAGTTCCAAGAGCAACTATGGTTTACAGTGCCACCGACACAACACATGCCGTCAGCAAACCGTGCCAATGGTTGGCACGCCCTCATGCCAATGATGCAGTAGAGGTGAAAGAGAGCAAGAAATATAGAAAGAAGGTGACAGAGTGGGATATAGAACAGAGGAGATGAGGATAGGAGGGCGTCAGGAGAAATGAAGAAGATGAAGAGTGGGCGACGAGGAGATGACTGGAAGAGAGAGGACCACAGGAGCGGGAAGGAGATAGCGGAGTTGGGAGAAGGCGGAGGCAGAGACGTCCTTCGCAAGCATCGTGCTATAGATCCGAAATTAGCTTCTTCTTCTTTTTTGGTTTGGGACAAGCAAACGTAGGCCTATAGCGGGTTTTGAGTGAAACCAATCTTCAATGGATAAAAAATGAACCAATTTGCAACCGTTTTGAACGAGTTTCACACAAAACCTGCTTTTTATTCTGAGCTCCGAATATAAAGCGTATCATGCCAGTAATTTGAGCCAAGATACATAGAGTGTATCGTGCCGGTAAATACATACTGAGCAGCACACACAGTAAAAGATGTGAGCAAGATCTGGCATATTTGTTCCAGGTTCCAACTTACCAGCAGCATACTTACTGGGCAGCCCACACAGTAAATCATGCGACCAACATTTGGCTCTTTGTTCCAATTTTCAACTATCAAAACCGCTTCCCAAACTGCATGTCGGTCGGCCAAGAGCTTGAGAATGTAACAATCTCATATACAATTTGTTTTCTCTACTGTCATAATTATGCTTATTTGCCATCAGTATTGCACAGAAAATGAAGCCTTGGCGTGCGCGCGCTTTCAACCAGAGCATTAGCGAGCAGTCTTAAAAGAATTTGATGTGCAGATTCTCAACTAGATTAACTGTCCTCATTAGCTCGAAGATTCAATTGTCTAAATGATGATGACAACATTAATTTCAAGCTAGTTCCACTTTCAACCAGCGGAGCCCCACCCACCCTCCAACCCCAGGCAAGTATGTGTTGCACATGGCATGTGAAAGAGTTCACCGTATTTGACTACTTATCATGTGTATGCAATCAAAGCAGTAAGAACAGGCAAAGTTATCCATAGGAGGATGCAAGATTATAGGCATAAAAGAGACCTCATGAAATACAAGTATCTATAACATAGTCATAGGAAGCCTTGATCCCTTGGGCATAATAGGATTTAGGAATCAATTATATGGCTACTGCCAGTTCAGTTTAATTAGTCTATATATTACCCACCCCGCACAAAAATAGAAATAACAGATAATGCTAAGTTGACTCACTTAATATTCGAAACAAAGAATACTGATCCATTTTCAAAGGGGGAAAACCCAAAACATCGCAACGTCTTAAACATCAAACCCCAAATTAATAAGAAGCACAACGTAACATTTAAAATCAGGATATTGACATTGTTGACTGAAATGCCCCAGTATGAGACTCAAAATAGTACCGCAAACGTGAATCGAGCGAAATTGGTATATAGGATGGGTAAGATTTGTGACTTCTGCTTTTCTTTTGCTATTTCAATTGCTTTTTCATATATCCTGAAACCAGCTTCAGTGTTTCCCTGTAAAATGAAGATGGCTATTAAAAGAACTCCTCCGCATTAGCTACACAAAAGGAATCAAGCCATTAAAGTACCAGTCGTTTTTCCATGTTTGCTTCTCTATTGACATTCTCAGTGAACTCGAGAGTCAAATCCATCTCATCCCGATGAAAGCTAGCACGGGCACCAGATACATCACCAATTCCTTCTTTAAACATTGCACAGTAAATGTTGAACGCTGGAACTCTCTGATAGTAGAGTGACAAAGCATAGAATCATATTAAGTATCCTGATGCTTAAACTGGCAAAGATATTTTAGAACTTTAAAAAAAAAATAAGGAAGGACAATCGAAACACTTTAAAGGTTCCGTTTGGTTATCCTTATTTTTTTGTCATTTTGAACCATAAACTATATTCACTTAACTTCACAATGTTCCTAGAATGTTACTTTTAAAATTAATGTTAAACATAAACATTTTAATTATAGACTCTCGAGCCTTATATTGTACAGATGCATGCACTTCGTCAAATAAACTTTGAAAGGGACAAAAATATGTCATAAGAAGAATAAAAATGAAAAATGAAAATTACTAAAAAAAGACTTCTAAATTATAAAATAATGGTTTTTACTGGGCAATACCTTCAGGAAAACTCTCATTGCACGATCAATTGCATTCATCGCTATCTCTCGACCACCCTTAGCATTCACAAATTCAATATAACGGACCCAGAACTCTGAGTAATTAGCACAAGCAATTAAACATCTTTCATAAAGCTTTACCGCCTGTCATTGCAAAAGGAGAGGTTTAGATGATAAATCAAGACCAAAGCAACTTTGTCCTAGTGGCAAGCTAGTGGAAGATTGCCTACCCAGTCAAAATCTCCTTGCATCTCGATGAAGTTAAGATACTCGTGCCAATTTTGAAGCTGACTCTCATCAAGCGGCTTGACATGAAAATAAGGCCTTCTTATACAGGCCTCAAAGCAACTGATCTTTTCATCTGTCCACCTAGATAATTCATACAACGATTCTCCGACGAATAGATATTTCTTCACAGCATTGGGACCAGGAAGCCCATCTTGTCCATCCAGAAGATATCTAACTAATAATGAGATCTCAGCATTTTTGCAAGGCTTTACATCAATTTCCCAACTATCCATCTCAGTATCAATTTCGCTACCCATCTCTTCTTCCCAAATAGCAATCAACTTCTTGAAACTGAAATATTGATGAGCATAGCTTAGTTCATCGCCATTTGTAATTACATTGAGCAATGAGATAAGAACTAGAAGAAAGGGATATCTCATACAGTTGAAATTTGTAACTATATGGACCATTTCTTACCACAAGAGACCTATGGCTACTAATAGGCTGGGTTATTTTTATAGCTCATATGGCACTACAAAAGAATGCTATGGAGTATGGACATCAAACAGATAAATTCAACTCAAAAAAAAGATTAGCAGAAAGAACACAAAAACTGGTTAGCAATAGTGGTTGACTTCCCTGAATAACTTCAGGAAAAGAATAAAATATAAGCTTTTAAAAACTTGTCCAGGTTGCTGGATACAATCATCATGATTCTGCAAAGGATGTCACATAAATACCTTTCGAAATATTTGTGTAACTTTTTCGTTGGAAACCTCAGAGTATTGACATAAATATAACCCAACCGGCTCCATTCTTTTTGGGAATACTCAAACTCAATATACTTATCCCATAGCAGGTGGCACGAGTAATCTTTTCCGACAAACGACAGGCCTCTCTCAAATAATCTGTCAGAACGAATCAATAGTCAAATAAATTGAAGGAATCCAATTTCAGCATCGAGAAGCTACAATATGAATATCCAGAAATCAAAGAACCAATAAGAGCTATCCTTCTCTCCACATGTGTGTGTGTCATCACCAGCATCAAGATAACCAAAGCCTCATCCAACAAATTTGGAAAGAGGTCCTAGAATTTTTCTTTCATCAGAGAATAACCTTAAGTGTCCGCAAAGCATTCTAGAACTTCACGACATGGTTATGTGTCTGTTACGAGCGGTCTACTCGTGATCCTCTCGTAATGGGTCTCTACTGCTCCAATCGATCAGAATCGGCCTGATCGGACTTGATTTGAGTCCAATTGGCTGATTTGGCTAGCTAGATCGGATCTGGCTTGAGCTGGATCGGATCTGGCTGAAGCTGGATCGAATCTGGCTAAGCCTGATTGGATGGGACTTGACTGGGTCAAGTCTGAAGTGATCTGGATCAAGCTGATCGGCTTAGATTGGGCTTGATCCGGATTAACTGGCTCAGCTGAATCAATTAGACTTGGCTGAGTCTGATTCAAGTTGGCTGGCTGAACCAGCCTTGATTGGGCTGAACCTGATTGAAGTGGCTGAACCGGGTTGATCCAAGGGCTGGGAAGTCGCCGGAGTAGATCGCCGGCGTAGGGACGGCGGCGGTGGTCGGGATACTTCCAGGAAGGGTCGCCTGGAGGTGGGGATGAGATCTACCGGCTCGGATCGGTGAGGTAGGTGGCGGATCGGCCGGATCTGAGAGATGGACGGCGGGGGTTTGGGTTCACCGGCGTCGGGGACGATGAGGGAGCTCGGCTGGGGCCAGGAACGGTCAGGGATGGTCGGGATCGGGTCGTGAGGAGACAAGGAAGGTTTTAGGATGGTTTAGGGGTGAAATCGGGGACGGACGCGGGGTTGCCGGAGATGAGAACGGAGGTTGCTTGTCGGGGACGGCGCCGGAGATGGTGAAAGGCGATGGAAGGGATAGGGCCGGAGTCGTGAGGCTTAGGTAAAGACGATGGAGGGTTTAGGTGGCGACGGGGGTGGCCGGAGAGGGAACGGCGGTGAGGCTAGGGTTAGGGCACGGGAGAGAGAGAGGAAGGAGATGATGAACAATAGCGGGTGACGTGGCGCTGACGTGGCGGTGGGGTCACTGACGTGGCGGAGAGAGAAAGTGACGGGGAGAAGGAGATTGAAGGTGAAGGCGATGCCGGCTGTGGAGAAGATGACCGACGGGGAAGAAGATGGATCTATGGTGGATTTCGGGTGGAATCTACTTTACTTCTACTCCTATGATATTTTACTCCTATGATATTCTACTAATTACTCTTAATCATTCATCTCATGCATCATTATAACCTAATACAAACTACTAAGGTCCTTTTATAGAGACCTTGACAGAGTCCTAATCCACTAGAAAACCCCCTTGCTTGATTAGCAAGTAATAAGGTTTCTGACTCAACTCAACTTCCTAACTCAAAGGGACTCTTAATTAATTCCTAACAATCAACTAGGACTCAATAAAAGACTAATGATAAATACTAATTAAATACTCTAGTTTGAACTAGGGAAGTCCAAGTCAAACTAGGAAAGAGGTTGAACCAGCTTGGTTCCTCTTCTTGGTTCGGGTCCAGTTGGTCGAGTCGGATCGACTCGTATCACCCCCCCTTCCTTCAAAATTGGCCTTGTCCTCAAGGCCAGAGTCAGGTCAGGTAGGATGGCTCCATGTGGCTAGACCGAATCAACTTTCTTCTGTAGCTCTGGACTCTGTGGGGAGAAACCAGGTCGATCCCATGACGGGTCCAGGGGTAGCAGTGGCAGTGATGGATGAGCATCTGGCGGTCGATCTGACGGCTCAGGTAGCTCCAAGAATATGATATTCAATGGCTCTCCTGGATCATCCTCATCATGTCCCATCAGTAGAGTTGCCCATGACCATAGGATGGGATCTGATGTCCATGGTCTGATCAACTGTGCAGGGACTTGGCTTGAATCTGGGTCAAGCTGGCTTTGGTCCAATCTGAAATGAAGATGGCTGGACCATGCTTCTGCTACACTAGTCTGGGCTTGGAATTGGTTGAACCAAGTTGAATCTTCAGCTGTGCTGAGTCGTACTCTGGTCCAAACCTGTCTGACTTGGTTGGCTCTGCCGGTGTCAATCTGGACTTGAGTCAGTTGAGCTAAACCGATGTTACCATCATAATCAAATCTGATCAGATTGAAGGAGACATCTGAATAAGGAGGGTAGCTCCTTTGATGGCTCATATCAACCTTTGAATGCTTGATCAACGGCTGAGGATGCATCTGGATCACTTGGGGTTGATCTGGATGGTCCTGATTGCTGGGGACTCTTGGATCAGGTTCAGATCGAGGATCGGAACCATTGGATCGAAGATCAGGCTGATCAAACGGCTGGATCAAGTTGCAGTCTTGATCGGACGGCTGAGAAGCTGCCGGAGCTGGATCAACGGCGAAACGAGGTCGCCGGAGTGTGGCAACGGCACAGGAAGCTTCGCACGGACCTTGCGATGCCATCCGTACGGTTTGATCGCTGGATGGGGCTTCGAACACGCCGGATCTGAAGGTGGCGGCGCGGGGAAGTTCGTGGCCGGTGATCGCCGGTGTTGTAGTCCGCGACGGGGCTTGAGCTCGTCGGGAATAGGTACGGGAAGGTCTTGGGACCTTTCTCGTGAGATCTGATCTTGGGATCAACCTCTGGATATGGTGGAGTGAAGGACGGCGGAACAGGGGCTTTCGCCGGAGTTGGGTTCCGTCGATCCGAGCTTCGAACGTGGTCGTGGTCGGCCACGGTGGCTTCGGGGAAGGCTGCCTATGCTTCCCCGGTGTATAGGTGGAGAGGACGGCGTCGCCGGGCGGCGTTGGGGTGGCGGCTCGGGGGCGAGCCGATGGGCTCTTGTTTTGAGCCGGGACGACGATGGGTCGGCTCGGAGTGAGCCGGGCGCGGGGAAGGAGATGAGCCGCTGGCGAGCCACGGCTTGAGCCAGAGACGGGCCGAGTCCAAGGAGGGGAGAGAAAACCAGGGGAAATTCCGGAAAAATATGGAAAAATAGGGAAAATTCCGGAAAAATCAGGAGAATGTGGTAGATAGTGTTCACCCTGGTCTGGCAGAGGTTGCAACAACATGTGCTTTGGTTCGATCTGAGAATCGGACGGTTGTTGCTCCTCGACTAGCTTCTGGATCTCTTCTCCCTTACTGATTGCTGGTGTCTCAGCCAGACTCGAAATTAAAACCAGAGTCATAATCTGAGTTGGCTCAGGCTCAGGTTCTGCAATCATTATCCTCGGTGCTATAGTTGACCACCTACGAGAGATCTGCTCAATGTTTCTGCTTTGACGTTCCATCAAAGTTGAAACAAGATTTACCTCGACCTGCAGACTCTTAATTTGATGTTCCCACCACTCCTGGGATACTCCGTACATGATGGCGAAGTTTCCAGTAGGGTCTGAACCGCATAGTCGGTGGAACGGAGCTCTGATACCAAGTTGTTACGAGCGGTCTACTCGTGATCCTCTCGTAATGGGTCTCTACTGCTCCAATCGATCAGAATCGGCCTGATCGGACTTGATTTGAGTCCAATTGGCTGATTTGGCTAGCTAGATCGGATCTGGCTGAAGCTGGATCGAATCTGGCTAAGCCTGATTGGATGGGACTTGACTGGGTCAAGTCTGAAGTGATCTGGATCAAGCTGATCGGCTTAGATTGGGCTTGATCCGGATTAACTGGCTCAGCTGAATCAATTAGACTTGGCTGAGTCTGATTCAAGTTGGCTGGCTGAACCAGCCTTGATTGGGCTGAACCTGATTGAAGTGGCTGAACCGGGTTGATCCAAGGGCTGGGAAGTCGCCGGCGTAGGGACGGCGGCGGTGGTCGGGATACTTCCAGGAAGGGTCGCCTGGAGGTGGGGATGAGATCTACCGGCTCGGATCGGTGAGGTAGGTGGCGGATCGGCCGGATCTGAGAGATGGACGGCGGGGGTTTGGGTTCACCGGCGTCGGGGACGATGAGGGAGTTCGGCTGGGGCCAGGAACGGTCAGGGATGGTCGGGATCGGGTCGTGAGGAGACAAGGAAGGTTTTAGGATGGTTCAGGGGTGAAATCGGGGACGGACGCGGGGTTGCCGGAGATGAGAACGGAGGTTGCTTGTCGAGGACGGCGCCGGAGATGGTGAAAGGCGATGGAAGGGATAGGGCCGGAGTCGTGAGGCTTAGGTAAAGACGATGGAGGGTTTAGGTGGCGACGGGGTGGCCGGAGAGGGAACGGCGGTGAGGCTAGGGTTAGGGCACGGGAGAGAGAGAGGAAGGAGATGATGAACAGTAGCGGGTGACGTGGCGCTGACGTGGCGGTGGGGTCGCTGACGTGGCGGAGAGAGAAAGTGACGGGGAGAAGGAGATTGAAGGTGAAGGCGATGCCGGCTGCGGAGAAGATGACTGACGGGGAAGAAGATGGATCTATGGTGGATTTCGGGTGGAATCTACTTTACTTCTACTCCTATGATATTCTACTAATTACTCTTAATCATTCATCTCATGCATCATTATAACCTAATACAAACTACTAAGGTCCTTTTATAGAGACCTTGACAGAGTCATAATCCACCAGAAAACCCCCTTCCTTGATTAGCAAGTAATAAGGTTTCTGACTCAACTCAACTTCCTAACTCAAAGGGACTCTTAATTAATTCCTAACAATCAACTAGGACTCAATAAAAGACTAATGATAAATACTAATTAAATACTCTAGTTTGAACTAGGGAACTCCAAGTCAAACTAGGAAAGAGGTTGAACCAGCTTGGTTCCTCTTCTTGGTTCGGGTCCAGTTGGTCGAGTCGGATCGACTCGTATCAGTGTCATCTATTGCTTTAACAGAATATCCATGAAATCACACATGGCATCAAGCTACCCATGCTAAAAAGTTAGGAGAGGAAAATGGCTTGCATCCGACTAAAACAGAAACTAGATATTCAAGCAAAGAAAACAGTAGTTTCATAAGTTTATCGAAACCATGTGAACTACAATCTGAGAGGAACAACCAGGTTCCTTACTCAGTGTCTGGGCTGCAAGAACAATCCTCAAGCCTCTTGCTTTAGATCCAAGATGAAAATAGGAAAGAAAAGGGGCAAAAAAAAGTTAATACTCTATCGCTAGTATCACAGGTTTCATCTTGATTCTAAAGTTTTAATAGTTATAAGAAGCTCACTAATACCCGTTACACAATAAAAATTGAGTCACTAATCTACCAACCATGTGCAGCTTCTAAAGCATCATCAGTATTCTCCTGAACGCGGACTCTAACGGTTCATTTAGCAGACACACTGACCTGAATAAGTGAATCAAGGACAGAGCTCTTCAAGTCACCATTCACAACAGACGTTCTCTACTTGATTGGTATGTATACTTTTCTCAACAAAAAAAATAGAAAAAAGAAGTTGCCCATGCCCCCAAGGAGCTAATTATTGTAAGATCACAAACCAAAATGGCAAGAAGCAAAATAATTTACCAATTCATATGGACTTAAATGTGGCAAAATAAAGGCCTATATGTGCACTTATTCAAGCACGAGATTCCCAACTCTCAATCACCTTAACGCAAGCAGCAGGAGGTAGGAAGAGCAACTCTACCCAATCACCTGTACTTCTCTTTCTTGCAATCAACATATCTAAGACCACTATTGGCTTCCTGACCCTGATTAGAGCAAATAAACCTTTGAAAGCATCATTAAATATGTCCGAAAAATAACCTATCACAAGAACTTTACAAACCCACAGAAACACAGCCAGAATTGGGCCTTTCAAGGTCAATCACAGACAGCAGCACATCTTCTGACCCAAGTACTAGTGTAGAATTATTCCCCGGTGTAAGGAACGTATATGTGTTTAACTTGAACCTTGTTATACAAAGAAAACTTGAGGCATCCACCTTGATACCTCCTATGAGAACCTCAAGACACATATCCAAACCATGGGCTAACTAATCATCAAGTCTTAGCCCCATTCTTTATTTTTGGGGTAAATGTAGTAAAAGTCTCAAAGCCCTATAATTCATAAATGTCCATCAAAATCATCTATCATTTTAAGAACGTAAAAACATTTGATAGACTAGATTTCACTAGGGGTAAACAATTTGAATTACTTATCAACAAACTCCTTGTCCCCTTCACTCCATTTGTTTTTAGATTCTCACTACATAATTGCTTTACTTTTCCAATTGATAAATTAAAGGCTCCAACTAGTGATCTAAGACAATAATATATTAGATGCCAAAGCATTCAGTTTTCCATTAGCTCATGTCAGCTGAAATCCGCTAGCAAATGTCGATCTTATAGCAATTGCTTTACTTTTCCAATTGATAAATTAAAGGCTCCAACTAGTGATCTAAGACAATAATATATTAGATGCCAAAGCATTCAGTTTTCCATTAGCTCATGTCAGCTGAAATCCGCTAGCAAATGTCGATCTTATAGCAAATCATACCTAGATTACCTTCGAGCATCAGAAGGATCTTCGTATGACAAAATTCCAAAACTACAATAGCTGACCCAGAGATCAACAGAATAAGGCGCAGCTTGGACTGCTCGCTCAAACACTTCCTCCACTTCTTCAAGAGTCGAAAGGCGTGCTTTATGCCCAGCATACTTTTTCCAATAACCATAGCATAAAGGAAACTCCGACAAAAAGTTGTCATAAACCAGGGAGATCCTTTGTATGTCATTCTGCACAATTACGCAAGACATCAAAGCTTATTAAAACCATACAACATTTAAATGTAGAGTCTTATTCTGAAACCATGCACAAAATAAGAGCACTATGGAACTGCTACGATAAAAAGGAGTTAAGTGATACAACATCAATGGTCTTTGTCTCGATGGCTTTTAGGAGGAAGTGTAAGACTGAACCCTTTTCCGAAGCAAGATGTTTCACACCTCAGAACAAGGTCCAAGAAAGAAATATCCCCTAGTAAAATGACTATGGATAAAGTAGGGGATGCCACAAAGTATCACCATTTTGAACAGATGGCTTTTGAAAAGACAAATTATTCAATGATTGGAACCACTTTTGCAAGCGAAAACTCTTTAAAGTGCTTACCAGACGATTTGCATAAAAAACTCTTTAAACATCTAGGAACGCTTTTTCCAAACACCAAGTGTCATTTCTCAAGTCCTCAGAATCTTATCAAAAGGGAAGGGAAGTATCAAAATTTTAACGCTTCTATAAGATTTGTGATCCAGGAATGCTCCAACAGAACAATGTCTGTTGGTAACAGACAATCTCAAGAGATTGTACCAAATAGTCTATGGTTAAGTTTCAAAGCCAAGCATTGAGGTTCAACGCATTTCAAACATCAACAGAAATCATCAATTACCTAATCAAAATCCGAAGATAATCCAGCATTAGAAACATCTATCTGAAATCAATAGTAAAAATCATTAGAGAGGAAAGGCCAATGGTCATATATGGATACCAACCTTACACTCAAACAATTAAAGCTCATGTAATTGAGTGGCAAGCATCTAATGCCCCAACAAAGGAGGAAGATAATCTTATCAACAAACTCAAACATGAACTATAAGCCATCGTGACCAAGGAACTAGAACTCCAGACCGTGTCAAAGCAAAGGCAAATTGTTTGTGAACAATCAGTACTGAGCTTCTAATTTTTCTAAGAAGCTTCTTAAGCAAATTATTTCACAATATAATTCATGAAACATAAGCCATGCCAAAACTTCAAATATTCAGGATTTAGAAAAGTGCACACACATGCGAGGCTTTCTCGATCTCTGCTACGAGCAAGGTCCAAGCATCAAAATCCATATGGCTGCTCTCCAAACGTACTTGGAGCTTGCCTTCCGAAAAGTCGACTGCAAAAGGGAAAAATAACAAAACACACGGATGAGAATTTTTCTTGGCTAGAAAATTCATGTCAATAGCTAGTTTAAAGTTATTCACACATGCTTTAGTTCATGTGAATAATCATTCTAAAGCATGCTCCAATAACTTTTTCCAACATTCAACAATGAAACAACTCAGATGCTTCGGTAAAAATGAAATCACTCGCCAAGTGGAGACTATCAATTGCATAACAGAACATGTGAACATGGAACTCTTTGAATGGAAAAGGACTCGAATTACTCTACTCGTCATCCTCCCGTCTCTTCTTTAACTTTCTCTATTTCCCTGATATTATCAACCTGAAGAGGGTGGTCAGTGAGACATCTCATCCACTCATGCCAACAATGAGATCATGCCACTGGGTTGTGCCCCTGAAGGCCATGTGAGGAAATCACAAGCACAAAAGAACATGCTTCCATGCCAGATCTTTCTTTCCTCTTTTTTTCACAGGATTTCATTGTCCTAATAGTTCGTTATCTATATGATTGATCAAGACCTTGCTGATTTGTCCCATCCGTATCTCAGAGTAATAAGTAACCAGATTGGCAATCCTAATTTCCTTCTGTCTTCCATTAGTGCACTAAACCTTAACCACGCAACTTCATCAACAAGCATCTATTCGAATTTTGTTTGCCAAACAACATTTTCAGATTAGTTGCCTCATCTCTTCGCACTGTCCACAAACACACTTCTTTTCTACATATAACGTTCTTGTTTCATTCTCTTAACAAGCTTTTCTCTTCTCCTTCGGATGAGCCCATCTCCTACTTGGATTCCAAATTAAAGGAAAGAATACTCCACCATTTAGCTAAACTATCACGCGATTACCAAATTCTAAACAACAATTTTGCTCTCGATTCTACTTGGGTATCTTCCAAACTGATCAAAAACGAATACACGAAATATCTACCCAAGCAATCAAATACCGCAGCACCTTGTTTCGACCTCGTTTTCACATTTTTCCTCAAATCCCGGCTCATCTTTCCATAGGATTGATCATGGTGGCATGATTCTTGTCAAGAGTTCTCACCGTTTTGGGATGGGTTAAGCATTAGGGTTCCGACTAAAAATTTAGCCCACGAGTGATAGCTGTATAGTTCGAGCTTTTCAAAACAGATACTAAAAAGAAACATTAGATTAGTCACCATAGAACCCTACCGGAATCGACCGTTGGGGCTGCGTCCACCTCCATCTGGAGAAGAAAGAAGCAAGCGTGATTCTAAATACACCTCAATTTCTACTTAGTACACCCATCACTTAATTAATTCCCGAAATGCCCCTAACCCTTTCTTCTCAACCTGTTGGTGGTGGTGGTGGTGGGAGGTGGCTGCGGCGACGGCGGCGCCGCAGAGGATGTTGGGGGAGGAGATGACGCTGGTTGTGGCACCGGTAGTGGTGTGGTTGCGGCGGTGATGAGTGTGGGGCGGTGGTGCATGTGGTTGGGTATTGGGGTCGGGGTTGGGGTTGGGGTGGGGGTTTGCGGCCTGCGGGATTGTGGTTTGAATTCGTGGTGTGGGCGGCGAGATGCGCGCGGCGGCGGTGGAGATTCTGGTGGTAGTCGTGGCGGTGGCTAAACGTGGTGGTGGTGGCTGTGATGGTGGTGATGAATTGATGATGGTCGTGGTCGTGGTCGTAAAGGCGGCGGCGCGGTTGTGGTGATGGTGGAGCGGCAGTGGTGGTGCTAGTGCTGGTACGGTGGTGGAGGTGCACCGTATGGGAGAGATGGTCAGGGTTGG
This sequence comes from Narthecium ossifragum, assembly GCA_963920575.1. Taxonomy (NCBI): domain Eukaryota; kingdom Viridiplantae; phylum Streptophyta; class Magnoliopsida; order Dioscoreales; family Nartheciaceae; genus Narthecium; species Narthecium ossifragum. Next base: position 25,420,489 of record OY986970.1, on the reverse strand, counting down.
GAAAATGATGAGGGGGGTATTTTGGGAAAACAAATTAAGCAGGGGTGGTATTTGGTAAAAGGACGCGGCTATCGCACAACAAGTTAGGACTCAACACATCACATCCCAGATTTTTTGAAATAAAAAAATTAAAAAACCGAAAAAAAAATCCTAAACAACCCTCATCCCCTACCTCCCCTCTCTCCCCCATCCCACCCTCACCTCCTCCCCCACCCCCCACCACGCTGACAGCCACCGCCGGCCCGCTGTCACCTCCCCACCCCAGCAGCCGCCGCCGTCGCCCGCGGGAGAGAGAGAGAGAGAGCGGGGGGGGGGGGGCCGTCGCCGCCGGCCACGTCAGGAAGGGGGGAGAGAGAGAGAGAGGGCGGGGGGGGGGGGGGGGGGGTCACCGCCACCGCCCACGCCAGGAAGGGGAGAGAGAGAGGAGGTAGCCCCGCCCCCCTCTCTCTCCCGCAAGCGACGGCGACGGCTGCTGGGGTGGGGAGGTGACGGCGGGGCGGGGTGGGGACGGCGGGCCGGCGGTGGCTGCCGACGTGGTGGAGGAGGTGAGGGTGGGATGGGGGAGAGAGGGTGGGATGGGGGTGAGAGGGGAGGTAGGGGATGATGGTAGTTTAGGGTTTTTTTCGGTTTTTTAAATTTTTTTTTTTCAAAAAATCTGGGATGTGGTGTGTTGAGTCCAACTTGTTGTGCGGATAGCCGCACCCTTAGTAAAAGTAGAGGTGTATTTATAACGGTATTATCGGTTACGGATCTTAAAAAGACGGATTCGGATCAGGTTATTAAAAAATGGGATTTTTGCATTCCGGTACCACGTACTTTTCCAGAAATGCACTTTGATACCACCAAGTTTGGGATTTGTAATTTGATACTATTAAGTTATAATACCATAGCAAAGTGATCCGAGCCGGTTGACGGCAAACTGGTGATGTCAGCGTACGTTAGCGTGCATGCAGAGGAAGAAGAAGAGGAGGAAGAGGAGGAGGAAGAAGAGAAGGAAGAGGAGGAGAAGAAAAAGAAGAAGAAGAAGGGGAGGAAGAAGAAGAGGAGGAGTAGGAAGGAAGAGAAGAGAAGAGAAGAGGAAGGAAGAAGCAGAGAGAAGAGGAAGAGGAAGCAGAGAAGTACGTCAGCGCCGGGAACGGGACGCTGTACTATGACCTCGCCGTCAACGTCAGCGTCCGGAACTCCCAACAAGAAATATGACCTCTACAACGAGCACCTCGAGGCCGACGCCTACTACGAAGGCGCGCGGCAGTTGCATGACGTTCGATTGGCCGTCTCTGGCCGGACGAGGGAGATGGAGGACACCATGTCGCTGAGGCCGTCTGGGGAGGAGGTCTGGGTGGAGGTGCCGCCGGGCTTAGGTCCGGGTGTAGCCGCCGGGAGCTCGAGGAGAAAGAGGAAGGGAGGGCAGCTACCTGGGTGAAGCCTCCGACGTCATGCAACTGCCGACGTCATGCATCCAATAAAATTTGGATTGCTATGAGCCGAGTCAAAATTTGGATTGCCATGACTGCCATGACGTCATCCTCCCCTCCTCTCTCTCTCTCTCTCTCTATCTCTCCCGCCTCTCTCCCCGTCTCTCCTCGACCTCTCTCTCTCTGGCCTCTCTCTCTCCTTGGCCTCTCTCTCTCTCGCGTAGAGACACCGAGAGGAGCAGCGCGTGCGTCCCGCCGTAGAGACACCGGGAGGCCACGATGTGGCCCCCCGGCGCCCACCGCCTGCTGAGAGTCCATCGCATTGGCGACAGTGCGGCCCTCGACCTCACCCTCGCCGTCGACCTCGCCCTCCTCCTCCTCCTAGTCGGCTCTTCCTCCTCATCCGGCCCTCCGGCTCTTCCTCCTCCTCTCTTCTTCTTCTTCTCCTCCTCCTCCTCCTAGTCCTCCTCCGCTTTGGCTCTTCCTCCTCCTCTTCTCTTCTTCTTCTCCCTCCTCCTCCTCTGCTCTACTCCTCCTCTACTCGGCCTCCTCCCTCCTCCGGCTCCTCCTCTACTCCTCCTCCTCCTCTGCTCGCCCTCGTCCTCGTCCGCTCCTCCTCCACTCCTCCTCTGCTCTCCCTCGCCCCTCATCCGGCTGCTCCTCCACTCCTCCTCTTCTGCTCGTCCTCCTCCACTCCTCCTCCTCTGCTCATCCTCCTCCACTCCTCCTCCTCTGCTCGTCGTCCTCCTCCTCCGGCTCCTCCTCCACTCCTCCTCCTCCTCCACTCCTGGGCTCCTCGGTGATCCGAGAGGTTGAACGCCCCGATGAGCTCCGCCACCTGTTTCACCAGCTTCCTGGCCTCCTCGGTGTCGCCACCTGCACTGGAGGAGGCCGTGTTGGCCACCATCAGGGTGATGACGTTGTTGGTCATCTTGATGAGCTCCCAGCTGACGTCGGTGGGCTTCCTGGACTGGGAGTTACTCAGGAGGGTGGAGAGGAGG